>JARK01001353.1:1780546-1817422 GCA_000688135.1 Ancylostoma ceylanicum | reverse complement strand
GGGGGGGGGGGGGGGTGAGGGTATGATGGGATAAGAGATTCTATAAATCTACGGGTAGTTACCAGCCGGTTCATTGTTTCGCTTCGAACCCATAGGTGAAGAGCTAAGTTCTTCGCAGTATCCGTAGTAATTCTCAAGGAACCCTTGATCGCATATGGTGAAGGTCTTGCCGCACTTTTCGCGAAGAACCCGAAACGAAGCGGTTTTCTGGTTCAATAGTGCTTACATATTCGAAAGAAGTGCTCCGAGCAGCGGTGGCTGCAGTACGGATGACTTGTACTTTGTTGCCTCGGAGCTTTGCATTTGTGCACGAGTGTGGACGTTCTCATGATCGCGGAACGTGCAATTGGGTTGGAAGGTTTATTTATATATAGTTATTCCAAAAAATACTTGCCTCCCGCTAAACTGCGCGTCGACTGAGCCACGTAACAGCACGTATGATAATGCATAGGAGGCGCGGCGCGGCTTAGCAGACGGGCGGTGGATGCCGGAGGCAAGTATTTTTTGGAACGACTGTAGGTGTCTGGAACACTATTTGTCACTATTTGCATGACTTTTGACTTGTATAGTCTTTGATAAATCGGTATGAGAGCATGTCATCTACTTATTCAAACCTTGTCTCTATTTTTTACTTCATTTCATGGTTCTAATTCCTCAGAAGTTACTCAGATTGTTTCAAATATCTTACATAGTTCGTAGCTCTCAGCTCATTTCCCATAGAAAGTCCAAGTAAGTTGAATGTTCGGGAAGTTCCCCTAGTTTTTGGACAAGTTCTGGCTGAATTTCGCGTTAATCATGCGCTTTCAACACGACCTGCGGATTTCGCTTTAATTTCTTATCAATTCTATGTTAATTTGCTGCTTTCCGCTTAATTGCTGGTTGAATTCCGTTCATTCCTCGCAATTCGTCTGGAGATGTAGCTGGTAACCACTGGTGTAGAGTAATGAGAGTACGGTCCCTTCTCGATCCCCGTTGCAACTTAATATTTTTGAATTTTTCAAGATGTCTCAGACAGAAATGAGTATCCTAGGGCGAGAATGGTATATTTTTACCCATGGGTTAGACTTCATCAAAGCGATATGGTCAGACATGCGCACGAACAATGTTTTGGTTAATATAACGTGGGGACCTGATTAGAGTTGAAGGTGTTTCTAGCCCTGATAGTTCGACATTAAGCCTTTCTAGTTAATTGTTTGACACTCTTGAGCTTTTGGATGTAGCGGAAGTTGTCCATCAGCTCATGAAAACAAGAAAGTCATTCAAATTCCAGCGTATTGCTAAGTCTCTACCCGTACCTCACCCTCCCAGCAGACTTTTCCTGCTCTCTGACCTTAGCCGGCGTCGTGCTCTCTGTTCTCCTCACCGCGAATGAGACAGTCTGTGCCGGCACTCGAGTCGTTCGTTTTCACAACAGCTTTGTTGTGGTCAACACGCACGACGGCGGCGGCGACCTCACACGACGTCGGCGCGATCGTCGCGACGAGCTGGTCGCGCACGCGACTCGCGATGACATCATCATCGTCGACTGTCAATAGCGATCAGCTGTTGCGGCGTTCGTTCGCTAGTGCAGCTGTGTGCAAAACATCTGCGCGATGAGGAAGAGCGCAAAGTGCGATGCAGCGTTTCGAACACGCTCATCGAGAGATGCCACTTGAGAAAGAGTCGATTGTCGAAAGAAATCGGTGCAAAATCGTTCAATGATTTGGTATTTGATTGCGACGAGTGCGCGGAGAGCATGTGAACTGTCGTCTATGCTTTCGTCTACTGGGGAACCTGTGCACAAAGGATCTTCAACGACAGCATGTCAAGACAGAAATTAGTTGAAGTAGAACTTCAAAAAGAACGTGGGATCAGGTTTGGTGCTCCGAAAGGCGGGCGAGATCTTCGGGAAGTTTGATCAAGCTCGTACACGCATTACCCACTACTACAATTAGAGATTTAAAACACTGGCGTCCATAGGCCTAAGAAATGTTGGTGTAAATATAAATAATACACAGCTGTACATCAATTCTGATTGTTATTTTTTAGAGGCAGCTGGCTGACAAAATCACAAACTATGCATCGATTGAGGAAATCCGGGCTTTGCTGATATGTGGTGCTCAGGTACTGTTTATTTTTGTATTAGAAATAAACTAAACTTCATTTTCCACTCATTATTCATTTGTTGAAGCTCTAAGCTCATTACTTCGCTCATTATATATGGCCAAACCTTTTTGAGTCCGTGTGGTGTACATAACTTGGTCACTATCGCTCTCTAAAGATTATTTTCAACTTTTATGTATGCGCGGGCACTCTAGTTTTCTGCTGCACCTCCCGAGGCAGCGGGAAATCGCGACGTATCGGTTTTCCTCTGTGTCTCTGCCCAGCAGGCCCGCTGCCTCGGTGCAGCAGACAACTAGAGTGCCTGCGCCGCGGTCCCGCCCCTTGTCTACGACCGTTTGGAGTTCACTGTATTTGACGGTTAATCGTGCTCCAAACAAGGTTTTCGACAAGCAAATGTTGTGTTCTTTATGTTCGGTGGAATTAGGGAATGAACTATTCAATTTAAACTTGGTTAGAATGCAAAATTTCATCTAAAACTCAGTAGCCATCACTACGTTCTTCACTTTGCAGGACCTTTATCGCTATACGTTAGGTTTAACTCATGTAAATAACTAAGTTTCAGTACAGGAGTACTTTTTGATTAGTACTTTTGCTGAATAATGCAGTACTTTCTGTTGTTAGCAACATCAGTGATTACTGATGAAGAAACAACTGGTGCATTTGCACCATGTCGCTTTATTCTTGAGCTTCTTTGTACTGCCTTGCCCTCGATATCTCTTGTTTTCGAAATTGCACTCTGTTTTAACTTCATCTGGGTTGTTGTCGTTGTTTCTGTGAGGGGAGGAACAGACATGTAATGGGCTCCTCTCCAATCTCAGAGGACGTTCCACTTCAGTAATCCTATAAAACACCTTCACACATCATGTTTTGACTGCTTTGTTTGCATTTTAGCCGGATGGAGAGGTCACACGCGGGCTGACCCCGTTGCACTACGCTTGTTTTATCAATAACGTCAGTGCTGCAAAGCTTCTGCTCACTAAGGGAGCTAAGGTAAGCCAGAATATCTCTTTTTTTTTAGTTTTTTTCGTCTGTGCAGGGTGACTTTGCGTATTGGGAGGTTTCTGGTATATGCTTGACTCTGGTGTGACTGCAAGCCTAAAATAGTAGTTTTTGCAAGTCTTATCTGATCTGCCTGTAACAAACATTGTTTCCAACGCACTGCTATTAATAGACTCTCCGTGATGATAAATGAGTACAATAAAGCACAAAAAAGCTCAAGTGCTCAGTTACAGACACGGTTGAGTCACTATTCTTCTACAGTAATGTGTTTTTCAAACCTAGATAGGAACCTGTCCAGGACAACTAACGTGATGTCAGGAAGTGCTTGCTGGTCATGTAACGGCCTTTAAAACCATAGTTTGAGCGGTGATTTTCCCAGTGTCCCTGGGCAGAACCCTAGGACGTTCATAGATGTTCTCACTTCTTACTTTCTGTTCTCTGGCTCCGTAAGGACGTCACCCAATCCTGTTCTAAATTTGATTTCGCGATAAGTAATTCGCTGAGGACAGATCTTTGCACTTGTACTATTTATCTTTCCCTTACTGCAGGTCGACGCTGTGGACGAAGTCGGCTGTTCTGCTCTTCACCTTTGCGCTGAACACGGTTACTACAGAATGATCAAGCTATTGCTTCAGGTAGATATGTTTCTCAGTGAGCGTGCATCAAATTTCGTGATTTTTTTACGTGCATGGATTTAATACTTTATATTTTCAGTACACTCCTGTTGTACAACAGTACGAAACACCAGTTATGGAGAGAAATGGCAAGTATCCCAGTCGCGAGAACATCGACGAACCTCTTCGGTTGGCCATCAAGGTAAGTAGTTTTGCTGAAGCCTGTGCATTTTCATTGTTGGTCTCGACCAGTGAACCACAGTGCACTTATGACTACCCTGCGCTGCAGCTATCTTCGCAGATTTAGTTAAAGGCAGTCTCTTGCATCATTCTCCAGCTATCTTCCCAGATTTAATTAAAGGCAGCACCCACGGAAATTTTCACCCTCAAGATTTTGACATTTTTCGGGCTGTTTAGAGACGCTGAGTCCCGATCTTACGTCGAAATTCGCCAAAAGTAACGAAATTGTATAGTTTGAAGATCCTCAAATTTCGGCAGCCGAGAGGCATCGGACGAGTGATCCGCTTTGTGCGGTGTCGATGTGATCGATGCCGCAGCATGATATCAGCTGATTAGGGAATGCAGCAAAATGTCAGTTTTGTTTTGCTTTTTTCGGAATCCTCTAGTTATTCCGAGGCGGCAGTTCGACTGATTTTGAGAAAATGCAGTAGATGGGTAGTATGTAGCCTACATTAGTAGGGTTACGGTAGAACTACGGTGGAAAAGTCGCGCAACATAGAATCTCTGCAATTTTTGCAAGGATGAGTTCCGCAGTTCGTTGATTATGAATTCGACGGTCTTTTACGGTACAATCCACTCAGCAATTCGTATAAGATTATGATATTTACAATCTAATTCCTCCTGGAAGCTCTTCTTTACCTTTGTGCTCGTCTGAATTGAGGAATGATCCGAACAAGTCTTCAGGCTCCCCTACATCAAAGTTTACTTCTACATCAATTATCTCCTCTATGTATGTACATCAGGCAGCATCTCGTTGCATACTCACACTCTTTGTAAAGGATTTGTACTAAACTTCATACTAACACACAAGCTGATATGCTTCACATTTTATTCAAACTCATAATCCATGACAAATAAAGACTCGAACTGAGAAGAATTCGTAAGGCAGGTGATAGGGCGGCTTCCACTGATGCTCTGAATCCAACCAGAGATGAGCCATAGCGGTTAAGCACTGAACCTCACCAACAAATGAACGGAACTGACTAAAAAGAGAACTATGCGGCTTCCAAGGAAAACTGACGAGAAAAAATCACCTACTAAGATTACCAAAGTAATGGGAAAAACGATGTAGGAACAAAAGCTTACTTACTGGCAGCCTTTGAAACAAGGACACCGATTCGGCAGCAAGAAACACCTGAAAATAAATTCAAACCGTGGAAGAAGTATCACTCTTGGGAAGAAAAGTGTGTTTCGCCCCTAAACCCTAGACACAAATACAATCGAATCGACAAACCCTCCCTGGGGCTCATCAGTAGGGTAGGGAGGGTTCAAAAGAAAGAGAAATACAATTAAAGCCGAAATATGCATGAAATGAATAACGAATGAAGGAAAAAACAAATGCGAAATAACAAAATCACCACAAAATTAGAAAAAAATGATCATGAAAGAAATAAAGAATGAACGTGAAAAAAGCCTACTTCCAGGAAGCCGTTTGGAACAAGCGGCAGATGTTGAGCTGCGCAGATCATCTGAAAACGAACGAAATTGACCAAAAAATAACTAAACAGCAAGATTATGATGCAAAAAACGAAAGCATAACAAATTCCAACACAAACAACACAACCAGAATTAATACCAGTGTGGAGAAAAGATGAAATTAAAGCAAAAATCTACCTGTGGGAAGCCTTGGAGAACAGGAGGCAGCGGTGGGGAATAAGAAGGGACTGTAAATAAACGAAACTGAACAGAAAACACAAAAAGCAACATTCCGTCGCAAGTGAATGAACGAAACTAAATCAAAACAGAAAAGAAAACGGGAACACAGGTAGGAAAAGCATCTATAACGATTATCGAAACATCGAAAAGATGAAATCGAAGCAAAAACATACCTCTAGGAAGTCACTAGGAACACATGGAAGCGGATGGACAGCAGGGGCATTTGGAAGTGAACGCATTCGACTAAAAACAAAGAAAAAAACCACCATTATGATGAAAGTAACAAAGGTATAAGGAATTCTAACACAAACAGCGCATCCAAAATTAACAAAATAACCATCCGCGGTTAACAAAACATTGAAAAATGGAATGGAGGTAAAAACCTACTTCTAGAAAGCCGTAGAAAACATATTGCACTGGTTCGGCTGCGAAAGCCATCTGGAAATAAACAAAAGCAATTAAAGGAAGAAGAAAGCAACCTGCCGTCGCAAACAAACCGGCAGACGATAAAAAAAGAAGTCAAAACAAAAAATGATTTGTGAATATCACTGCTGAAAAAAGAGGTAAAAGAAAAACCCACTGCAACGGAGCAGCTGGGATCAGAGAAGAGCAGATGGGTAGTGCCGACCAACTAAAAATCAAATGAATCTACTACAAACAAGGGAAACGATACGATTATGCAAAGAGAAGATCTAGTGAAAGGAGTTGCAATTGAAATAGAGGAAAAAACAAAATTGGAACTGACAAACCCAAACCTATCTTACTTCTTATTAATTGGCACTTCATGTGTGTGTGTGTGTGTGTCTGTGCACGAGAACCAGCCACCAAAAACGAAAAATACCTACACCATCGTGTTCAGCGCATCGAGTTATCTACGAAAATGTGGTAAATTTTGATTTTTACCTTGACTTACAGGTGTTTTGGGCCACTTTTGTCATGTTCTGACATGTTAAGGACCGACTGTTGTGTTTACCAAAGTTGGAATGAATGAGATAAGCCCATCCAGTATAAAAGGGAAGAGATGGGTAGGATCTCATTATGTCGAAGAGGAGGAGCAAGGAAGGCGAAGAAGGACACGGATGAGGGGGGACGCTGCAGGGTTGGGCCGGCGCCCACAAGGGGTGATAATGCTGTGCAAAGGGTCCACTGTTGCGGCAACGGTGCACCGGCATCCAGAAGTGGAGAAAAAAAACCTAGAAACGGGTCCAACTGTAGGACGAAAGGGCACCGGCGTCCAAAAGTGGTGAGACGGGTTTGGAGTCGGGTCCAGCAGTGTGATAAGGGTACGCCGGCGTCGAAAAGCGGGGAAATGCTTGGAAACGAGTCTAACAGTGTGATAAGGGTGTGTTGGAGTCAGAAAGCGGGGATATGCCTGGATTCGGGGCTAGCGGTGTGATAAGGGTGCGTCGGCGTCCAAAAGTGGGGAAACGCTCAGAAACAGATCCAACGGTGTGATAAGGGTGCGCTGGCGTCCAAAAGTGGGGAAACGCTCAGAGACGGGTCCAACGGTGTGATAGAGGTGCGCCGGCGTCCAAAAGCGGGCGAATGCCTGGAGTCGCGGCTAGCGGTGTGATAAGGGTGCGCCGGCGTCCAAAAGCGGGGGAATGCCTGGAGACAGATCCAACGGTGTGATAAGGGTGCGCTGGCGTCCAAAAGTGGGGAAACGCTCAGAGACGGGTCCAACGGTGTGATAGAGGTGCGCCGGCGTCCAAAAGCGGGCGAATGCCTGGAGTCGCGGCTAGCGGTGTGATAAGGGTGCGCCGGCGTCCAAAAGCGGGGGAATGCCTGGAGACGGGTCCAACGGTGTGATAAGGGTGCGCTGGCGTCCAAAAGCGGGGGGATGCCTGGAGACGGGTCCAACGGTGTGATAAGGGTGCGCTGGCGTACAAAAGCGGGGGAATGCCTGGAGACGGGTCTGACGGTGTGATAAGGGTGCGCCGGCGTCTAAAAGTGGAAGGAAGGCTAGAAACGGGTCCAAATGTGGGGTGAGGGGCGCCGGCGTCTGATCTGAAAGCGGGTAACGCATTGAGACGGGTCCAACGGTCCTACACAAGGAAAGACGTCGCTCCCCTCTTGCACAGCTGTGGGAAAGGCGCCTCGGAGCCAGAAAACTCGAAGGTGCAGAAAACGCGAGTTTTGATCAATGAGGAATGGCCGGTGTGGTGTGGGAGAGATGCCACATCAAAGCAGTGCGAGGGAAGCGAGCAGAAAAGAGGCCTGAGAGTCCGGCGTCAGCCGGACGATCAGGCTGGTAAAAAATGAACAGGGAGCAAAAACCCACCTCAAGGAAAGCTTGAAGCACAGACATGGGATAATGGCCACGCTCAGCACCTAGAAATAAATAAAACTAGTCAAAAACAGAAAAATAACGAGGAAAACGCTCCCACAATGATAATGAAAAGAAAGAAGAAGGAGAAAAAGCATGGACAAACATAATGAAACACGATTTAAGATATTAAAAGCAACCTAACATTCAGTAAAACTGAAAACTCACTAAGATAAGGCGTTGTGGGACAATCGGGAAGGCGCGCGCAGTCCGATGCAACTAAAAATATGATGAAATTGCTCAAGAAGATCAAAAAAGAAAAACGAAAAGAAGAAAAGACTGTGCATCCACATGAAATGAACCCATTCATACGCGAAAATCAAGGACATAAGGGAAGCGCAGTGAAACTCAATGCAAAATGAAATGTACACTTCAAAAACGCGATGCGGTGACAAACAAATCAGCTGGCAATTGGTATTCCCCGCGCCCCAATAAGATTTCGGCGCTCTAGTGTAACGGCGAAAACGCGTACAATCAGCTGAGAATTGGGTCCTCCTGATCCTAGGCGATCCTATTGTAAGTAAGTAAATGGACAGTTCTAGTGCAGCTTGTGTGGCGAAAGTATTCCTTGATTCCAGGGTTTTTCAAAGCTGTCCAAATGTCCGAGATGAAATTTTCCGTGGGTGCTGCCTTTAAAGACAGACCCCTGCCTTATTCTCAGGTTTAGTTCTTTACACCCTTAGAATCGTCAGTCGAATGATCACAGTAATATATGTTTCGAGGGAAATTTGTCGAAGCATTCGCTTTGAGGCTCTGATCTTGAGGAGAGTCAGGGCCGAGCCTCCATGTGATGCAATTTCAGTTGTTAACGCTGACACTCTCTATATGACAACATTTTCGGTGCTATGGATGAGTTAGTCAGCACAGGGCGTATGAGACAGAAATCCCATTCTAGTGGAGGCTCCGTCCTAGTGCCCCACCAAATGGGAGTCGAAAATTTTAGGGTTTCCAGCATTTTTGCAGCGAAATATCTGCAACACTGTGATTATTGGCTTCTACAGATTGTATTTATCCAAATATGAGGATAAGATAGAACCATGTCACTAATTGTCACTAATGCTCACTTGAAACCATCATTGATAGCACGCTTAAAGCTCGAACTTCCGATTTGTCCTGTTTTGTACCTCCTAATAAAGACCCACAAACTGTCAACTGATGATCTCACCTCGAACGATCCCTCGAAATTCAAGGTGAGGCCGATCATAAGTTGTATTGATGGTCCGACCGATAGGGTATCTTGGCTTCTGAATTCAGTATTAGTCCAGCTACTTCGCTACATCCCAGCTCACCTCAGCAACACGAAAATGTTTCTTGACCATCTTAGCTCAACAAAACTCAGCGAGGACTGCGTCATGGAGTCGTTTGATGTCACCTCTTTGTACACCAACGTATCTAACGACTCGGCAATACAAGCAGCTCATGAGTTCCTCATGGAGCATCACAACACCATGAACTTGTATGGCCTATCAATTGCTCATATCATGACTCTCCTCAAAGAGTGTTTGAGTTGCAACATCTTCAGATGGTCCGGAAGATACTATGCACAAATCAGAGGACTCGCGATGGGACAGAGATTAGCTCCCGTCTTGGCGGGAGTTTTCATGGCGAAGATTGAACACCCAGTACTCATACGCGAGCCATTACTATATCGTAGATATGTCGATGACTGCTTCGTCATCTGTTCGACCCAGGAAGAAATGGATAAATGTTTTGAATTATTGAACCAGCAGTCTGAGTACATTAAACTTACGAGGGAAAAACCAAAGGAAAATTGGCTACCGTTCCTGAACGTAGAGATCCACCTTCATGGGGGCACGTACAGAACAAAATGGTTCCGAAAGCCTAGTAGTAGAAATATCATTGTCCATTACAACTCGTCTCATCCGACCCATACAAAAACAGCTGTAGTGCGCAATATGTTTCATACCGCGAAAAGCGTTTGCTCCGGAACAGAAGAGAAACAAGAGTCCGTTCGACTTGCCCGTTCCATAGCTGAATCGAACGGTTATGTGTCCACAGCACCCTACGTCAAACGAAAGCGTCATGTTGCGACCCCCACCAACAATCAACACGATACCAACCCTCAAGAAAAGATTCCCTTATGCATCCCGTTCATATCAGACGAACTGAGCAGATCAATACGACTCTGCCTGAAGAAATCTGGTTTGGACGGCTTCGTTAACCTTGTGGACATCCCATCCGATAACCTAAAACGTCGACTAGTAAGGAACCGCCTTTACGATCGCCTCTGCCTGACATCGAACTGTATCATATGTGTATCAGGTAGAGCGGGGGACTGCATGATCTCAGGGACCGTGTATCAGATATCGTGTAAAGCCTGTGGGGAAAACTACATAGGCGAGACAGGGCGACCTTTATGTCTCAGGATTAAAGAGCATCTGGAGGGGAAAAGAAGTTTACGAAAATCCACACCACTAGGGGCACACCGAGTCAACAACCATAGCAACAACGATTTTGAAGTCCAAGTAACAATACTCGCGCGAGAAACTGATATCGCGACGCGGAAGACAATGGAAGCATTCTGGATAAGGAGTAGATGCCCGCAAATGAACCGAAAGGATGAATGCCTGGCAATCACTAACGAACTGGCGTCATATCTGGATCTCTGTCAACTTGATCCTCAGCGTGACTGACCGGGTTGGTTCTCACTTGGCAATAACATCCGCCACTAACCGGCTGTCACTAACAGTGGAATATCATAAGGTTTGCGGGTCTTTGCTGTTTTCCCTTGATTGAAAGATAAGGCTTCAAACTTCCGGCTTGACCAGCTAATGCACTTGGTCTTGTAGATTCTATGAATTGCCAAACCGTTTCAGGCCCTGAAGAAGGCGATTTAGCCGAAACGTTGGCCGAATACAATAAAGGCTTTAACAATCTCGGGTGCTGTTTAACATAAGGATCACATGTCACTAATGTTCCTCTCTTCAGAATGGACACTACGAATGTGCCAAGCTCCTGTTGGAAAATGGTGCCAGCCCGAACGCCATTTACTTTGATGGTCCGGAAATCACACATGTCAGCCCTCTCGACACTAACTTCATCGAGCTCCTGGTCAGTTCTGCTTTAGGATTTGATCGTATGTGATCGGCAGTTCTCCCACTATTTCGTTTGCTACAAGAAATCTCTCATTTAGCTCGAGTATGGAGCTGATCCAAATGTATTTGACCGCAAGGGATTAACACCAATTATGAAGGCATGTCGGCTGAAGGAGAATGGCATTGAGACAATCAGGTACATTTTTTCTTCAAATTTCCGAACATGAGCTCTGTCTTATGTCCATGATGCCTTAATTGAACATGTGCACTAATCCTTCTTGGGAACTGCTTCATCATTTCGTAGTACAAAAGATCACTGGATCCTAGGCTGATTATTTCAGGATACTGCACAAATACGGTGGAGATGTCAATGCACAGGCTGATTTTCGCCAAGATATGCGTACCCCAATGCACTACGCATTGCTCAGTGGCAGCGCAGAGTTGGTGAAGTTCTTGATTGGAGTGAGTTCTTGTACTGAGCCTTTTTCTAACAAGTTATTCAGTTTCCAGTTTAAATTTCTTTATGGATTGGCTATTTTATTCTAAATGGTTCGAATTTAGTGTGTCCTAGTCCCTTTTGTCACATATAGTTATTTTTCCAGCTCGGTGCAAAGGTTAACATGCCCAAAGGCTACGACAAACCATCCATTATCGATATTGCAGTGCTCAAAGACGATCCAGAACTTCTCAAAGTGAGTCTTTGTTCTTTTTCGTCGTCGTCGTCGTTGTCTATACATTTATGGATAGTTTTTGTATTTAGATAATCATTGATGCTGGAGCCGAGGTCAATGCTGTCCACACTTACATCGGTTCTGCACTTCATCTTGCTGCTTGCTCGAGTAAGGTTATTTTTATTTCGGTTTCGTAGTAGCAGTTGTTATTAAGTAAGCAATTTAGTACTCGAGCATCAGTACGAGATTCTTCGTCTTCTTCTCGAGGCGGGTGCTGATCCAAACATTCAACATCAATTCCCCGATGGATCGCAGTTGAAAAGCCCTTTTGTGGAGTATTTCCGCTCAAGAGATGTGGTGAGTGCAAATACCATTAATTCTCAGAATTTTCTAAGACTTCTTAGCTTTATTCCTAGAGTGCTTAGTTGGCGGTGCCAGGTATCGAGGTGATTGTCATTCTATTTTATCATTTTCAGGTTGATTCCCGTGTTGTTCACCTTCTGTTAGCTTACGGTGGAAAAGTTGTGATGCGCAGCCCGATTAATGACACCAGAGGCCAGCTGAGGAATGTCCTTCGCTTGGCTGCTACCAGAGACCAGCCACAGGTAAATCATGTTAGAGTTCTCCTTAGTTAGTCCACTATGAAAATGGAATAAGGTTAATGGGTGATATTTAGTTCCAGGTTCTTAATTCAATGCTTGAGCTTGGAGAAGAGTTCGATGTTGGCGCAATTGATCGCCTTCCTCTTCCGGTTGCGCTCAAGGGAGACATCCTGGAACGCGCTAAGTGAGTTGTGGTACCTGACTTGAGAGTTCACTTGAGATTTTCCATAGAGAATGTGGTACTAGGTACAATCCCATGTGTTATACATATTTGCCTGTCATTGCAGAAATCCCGCTTCGCTGCAACAAATCTGCCGTCTGAACCTGCGTTCGAGGATTGCGCCCTTCCGACCAGACGTGGTTTCCGGCCTCCCCATCCCTGCTCACATGAAAGACTACGTCCTCGGCAGATCTCACTAGCACTGGACCTCTCGTGGTGGTATACTCTCTTGTTAAGTGGGGATGCTCATTGGCTCAGTTCACTCCATGAATTGTACAAAAACTGTTTTTCTTCACACAAATTTCGTTTCATGTTATTCACTTCACCCTCTTTTTGTTTGGCGCTTGTCGGTTTGTCGGTTTGTCATATGCCGTACTCAAAAACTCGCTGGGTTTCTCGCGTTACGTGCTTTCAACGAACGAGTACGTATTTTTGTCACAATTGCCCTCTACTTTCAGTTGGATTCTGGTGAAAAGTAGCACAAATCTCTATGGAACGATTAGCGCTGTCATATGTTAGTGCCTTTGCTCAAAACCCAATGCCTTTCCCCCAGTGGTTATTGTACCCGGGTAGATTCGAAAATCATACCTCACTTGTGAGAAGTGTTATTAATATAATAATATTAGTCTTGTTATATTCTTTTAGTTGTCTGTACATAATAACGCATATATTTGTTGGTGTTCACGTATAAATATTTGGAGATCAATTGCAAATTCTTTTTGGCAACAGTAGGCATTCCATTCAATGGTGCCGGTTCACAACAGCTTTCTTGGTAAAAGATAGTATTCAAAGAAATCTTCACTTATGAAATGAGGACTGCTACATGTAAGGGACTGTTGGGTGGTCAAAACCTAAAGTGCATGAAAAATTATCACCAATGGGCAGCGATTTTGCAACAGCAAAAGTGAACCATGGTGAACTACGCACGAATTGGCGTGTTTGCACCTTGTCGAATAGTGCGTCGTTAAGTCGGCGGTTCACATTAGGCAGTTTTGGTCTCTGATAAAATCTGATGTACGCTAGAAACCGAGCACGAACAGCGTAGTACGTCGAGTAAAACCGCCGCAGCATCTCCTCCCAGTTGCTGTCATCCTCTCCTTAAAGACAGTGTGTCAGCTGGTTTCGCTTGTTGAAGATATCAACAGATCCTTAATCTCCTTGCCACGCTGATTTCAAAAATGTAC
This sequence comes from Ancylostoma ceylanicum, assembly GCA_000688135.1. Classification (NCBI taxonomy): domain Eukaryota; kingdom Metazoa; phylum Nematoda; class Chromadorea; order Rhabditida; family Ancylostomatidae; genus Ancylostoma; species Ancylostoma ceylanicum. The sequence continues at coordinate 1,803,751 of JARK01001353.1, read as the reverse complement.
ACAAAAGGTCACAAAAATGACGAAAAACCCGTTTTTGGAGGGGCTAAGGTGCAGTTCACGGACCACTTGGGTGGAGCGGTCCGTGAGTGTGCTTGCTGCCCGCCACGGCTGCAACGTTGATCAACGAGTCTCGATACAAGCCCCTTACAGACTTCGCCCCGAAAAACGGGTTCAAAGGCCGTTTTATGACACTTTATGCATATCGCCGGAATCAGCGGGTCGAGAAGATTCACAATCTGCTAACAGCTCAAACACGAAAACGAAGTGACACACTGCCTTTAATTGCTGCCATCTTTCAGCAGTTGCTGCTAAAACGAAGGGAGCTCAAGCAGCGATAGAGGGAATGATGGCAGCAAGTGGGAGGAGAAGCTGCTAGGTTGTGCACTCGACCTAGCGCACACTTATCAGAGGTGGTGATCCACTGCTACCCTAGTACATATTTCGTCAGGGCTTTGTATATACAGTGATCGTCAATGGCGGTGACCCGTTTGCGGCCTCAAACAGAACGCGGTGCGACCGCGCCGCTCACGCTAGAATCGTCGCCGCAGTGGCTTATCTGGGTTTTCTTGATAGTTGTTCATCATATTTGATGATAACTAATAAGAAAACTAACAGACTATCAAGAAAATTCCATAATTTGACGTCCCGGAGAGGATCCTCGCTCGAGCGGCGTGGCCGCGCCGCGTTCTGTTCTAGGCCGCAAACGGGTCACCGCCATTGACGCCCACTATAAGTACGACCATTCGACTCAAATACACAATTTTCTTGGGGTGCTGCCATCAATGAAAAGTCCCAAAGAATTCTCCAGCGGATTAGAACGAGTAAACGTCTTTAGAGTGTGTATTTGTGTTTGGTCCTCTGGCCTTCAGATTTGTATCACCTCCAATATTTACATACACATCAGTGCACTGGTATCCAACGTATTAGCAATGACGCTCCACTAAATCATGTCCATGCAGCGTCTTGTATCACGAAGAGGGCAGTGGCACGTTCGACATAGTGTTTCTCCACATTTTTTACAATGAGGATACCAACAAATTCTGATCAAATCGCCCCGATGACCACACTGGTTTACACCGGGAAAAAGGCCAACAGTCTCTACACGCCCTGACAAGGTAACTCGTACAAATCCCACCCCCTGTGTCCCCTTGGGTAATTCTTCCATCAGAATTGGTACGTCCGCAGCAAACTGGTCCAGTTTCCGTCCCGAAAATTAGGTCTAGAGGCGTTCCTTAGACCTTTTATCCACATGGCTGGAATCAGCTTGTTGAGAAGGTCCGGGGTACCTGTTATTTGAACCTGTTAATAGCTGAAACACAAACTACGACACTGTCCTTAGTTATTCATCTAAAGTGTCGGCAAAGTTATTCATCTAAAGTGTCGGCAAAGTTCTGGAGTAATTGATGATCGATCGTCTTTTGAGCACCTTCAGAAATATCGCCTTTGGTATAAAAATTCCACAGAAGGTCGGAAGGTTGCGGATGTTCTGATCTTTGTGATATTGGGTATATAAGTCATACATGGATCTATATACTCTTGATCATCAACTGTTTCGATTTTTGTAGAACGGGGAGCGAAAGCACAAATCCGTGAGACCGGTATTGGAAGAAACGAGAAAAAAAACTTGGCCCGCGTAAAATATCATTCGTGTAGCCGAATTATTCCTCCCATCATTTTCGACTTGATAATTTATCCGCGATATGCTTCCGAACCAAGTTGGAAGGCTATTATCGAGTTATCGAGGTTTATACAAGCAACATCCAGACACTTGCAATAATCCCGGGAACTAGAAAAATGCCAAAAATTCAGGAAATTCCAACCTGGCTCAAAGAATAACATGGCGCTCATGGAGATCAAATGAAAGTACTCAGAATCTCCGGAACAAGTTGCCGGATAGTATCTGAAACTTTCTCGATCTGAAGCTTGCTGTCAAATTACTTCTGTTTTCCCTTGCCAACAAGGCCCAAACCTTGTTGGCAACTTGCAAAGCTAACAGTAAACCACCTTGAAAGTTTTTGACAAGCTTTGGGCCCAGCACGCTTCACAAACGATCGGACAACTTGTTTTCTATGCAATTGGAAAGAATTGTGCGGAAAATCCATAGAAATCACTGGGGCGGGATCTTCAGTTTATACTTCGTGTAAAAAAACAACTCTGGATGCGAAATATGCAGAGCACATGCTGAAGGGGAAACAGGCGGATCATATTTCTTCGATTGGTCCTTGACCCTATTACCGAATTTTGACCAGACCTTTACTGTCTCGTCATTACCAAAAATTTCGGTTTCACTGGTACCCCAGGTTTGGCCACCAAATTCGTCCAATCGGCGACAACGAGAAGAAAATCTTACAAGCTGTTCATGAGTAAGGTCATTTAGGTTTTTCTTTTTAAGAAATGAAGAGATAGTTCATCAGCGGCGGTCACAGACGAATGAATGTGGGAGGAAATAAGGCTTCTGTGAAAAAAGGAAGCTTGCCATGGTTTCAGAAGTAGAAAGTTTTCTTGGATTTAATTATACAGCAAGCATAAATAAACACTCATTCGAAAATCAGTAGAAGTGACGGACAGAACGGCCCAAAGTTGGATTTTTACTGGTTGTGAAATGGTTCAGACAATTTTTGGTGGAGGAAAAGCCGTAAGGGGGCTTCATTCATAAATTGAGAGCATAGGCATTAAATTAAATTTTTATTACCCATTTTCCTCGTAAACGATATCAACAATTACAGATTTGGGCTCCTGAACTCCCATTAAAGCAAGAGACTCAACAAATCAAAGAAACGGCACGAATTCGCCGCATTTCCAACCGAACAATCAACGCTGTGCGCACAACAACAATGATACATAGAGTGAAGTACCCATATAACAAATAAAACAGCAACTTCTGAAAGAACGTGTGTTTGTTCCGATCACATGTGCATGAGAAAGGCGACGACCGGTAGTAAGCAAACAAGTGTCACGCCCAGGTACACAAACACGTTGTCGTTCTGGAATGGATAGATGGACATCTGGATAGCGCACTTCCGCAGGGGGGAGACGGGGCTTTTACCTTGTCCTCAAACGGGTTCCGGGTTCGCGGACCGCTGGCGACTTCGCGCACCGGCTCCTGCCATGCGCGAGGCTCACTCGGCTCAATGGACTCCGCTTCTTCTTCCTCCTCCTCTTCGTCGTCATCGTCGATGACCTCCTTCCTGGAGCGACGACGCTGCAATGGCAGAATTCAATGAGAATTCCAAATTTGGACAAAGGCGTGGAAGAGCACAAGGTCGTGCCTCCATAGGTGAATTTGTTACCCAGCTCCGCTTCACTCACCGAACTCTGTGGAAATTCTTGCTGCACTAACGGAGGCGGTGGTGGGAGTGTTTCTGATGTACCCGTTAGGATCGCTATCGCATTAATTTTCGGATTATCATTCACCTAAAGAGTGTCTATAGCCCTTATGAGCAATCGGTAGAGAGTTTTCAAACGAGCAGAGCATGCGGTGCGTGCGCGGCGGGTTCCGCTTGTAACAACGGTCCAGGGTCCTCGCTCAGCTGTTTCAAAGAGATTATGCCCAGAGGGGGGGGGGGCATTTTTAGCGGCTAGTAGTTCTCTGTGGGGTCAAAAACAAACAAAAGACACAAAAACAGGAAAAAAGTTTAACGCGCTGTGTATGCGCCGCAGGCTTTGCGCTCGAAAAGTTTCTACCGATTGCGCATAAGAACTATAAATGTCGTTTCTATACTATACATACACCACTGTGATCTGAAAAATGTGTGAATCTTTGATCATCATCAAAATTACCGGTACTAGTCGTATTTGTAGTTCACCATCGATGTCGCCTATCAAATCTCCAATGGTCAGCTCTTTTTTGCTTACTGATATGTCGACGTACCTGGAAAAATACAATTTTTGAGTTCTGATGTCTTCGACTACTGGTTTAAAGCCTTTTTTCCACGTCTGCCGTGATAATTAACCAAATAAATTATTATTAGGGAACAAAAGCCGGAAATGGCTTTCCATAACGAAAACTATATGCAAAAATTCTGTTTAGTAACATTTCGGAGCTCAATAATAGCCCTAACAGCGTTCACTAGGAACATGGTGCAGTACTCAACGATTACGCTGCAGTTATACTTCAGAATAGCACCTCATACCGCCATTCGAGCAACAATTTGGTACGTATCGATCGATAATCGCTGCGCCTTGCCGGAGCGACACCCCTCCTACGATCTCTAGGTATCGGCAATGGATGTCGTAGAGCCATTGCAAAGCACCCACTGTAGCTGGAGCATAGCGGATAACATAAGTTTTAGACGAGCACCTACAGTAGGCGCCGATGGCGGTCCGTTTTTCGCAGACTCGGGAAGCACGCAGCGCGACCGCGCCGCTCGCGCTGGAATCCTCTCCGCGAGAATAAACTATTGGGTTCTCTTGTTTGTTAGTTAGTTTTCTTGATAGGTAACATCCAACATGATAAAATGCTATCAAGCTGATTTTGATTTGCCATTATGACTGCGATTCTGGAGGAAGCGGCGCGGTTTCTCGTGTTCGCGAAAAACGCGCCGCCATCGACGCTAACTGTAACATAGGTATGATCAATTGTGTAGTTCATGGTATATGCTCGATCAGCTGGCAGACCGGATAACGGCAGAACCCCACTCCATAATCGTTCTTGGAGTTCTCGTAGAAATGCGTGATTGGCCGAGAACAGTTGATGGCGGTAACGCGTCTGCGGCCTCGAAAAGCACGCAGCGCGACTGCGCCGCTCGAGCAGGAATCCTCTCCGGAAGATCAAATTATGAAGTTTTCTTGATAGTCAGTTAGTTTTCCTATCAGTTACCATCAAATGTAACGAACAACTATCAGGAAAACCCAGATTCGCCACCGCGGCGACGATTACATCGTGTGCGGCGCGGTTGCGCTGCGTGCTTTTCGTGGCCGCGAAAGTGTCACCGCCATCGACGCCCATTGTAAATGCCACAGAAGCTCAAATAATTCTACTTCTGAGATTCTCTCTTCCACTGAGAAAATAAGTGGAATTTCTGCCAGCTGGACGAGATACCCCGCAGCTCACCAAAAATAAAGCACTGACTTCTGGGTTGACTAGGTCAGTCAACTACTCTAATAAGTGTGCCACAGAAACGTAATTCGCCAAGTACGAAACCTAACATCATCTCTTGCCAGCTGCTGCTATCCTTCCCTCAGTCGCTGTCATTCTTCAGAAATTGCAGCAGAAAGAGGAAAGCGTGAACAGCAACTGAGGGGAGAATGGCAGCAATAGGGAGGAGATGCTGCTAGGATTTATATTCAACGTATCATGCTGTTTGGGCTGCATTCCTGCTTAAAAACTATAGGGAGATGAGGGGCATGGCAGGTCCTATTCAACCGTCTCATTTGGGGCATGTTGTTACTGTATCATTCGTTTGGGTCCCGCCACGCTTCCGGGACCACGACGCTATGAAGCCGCGCGTGAAATCCTCCAATTATTTTGAAATGGACTGTATTTCAAATCAGAGTACTCATACACGTCGTATTTGGGTAGAATCCAAGATAGATTCGATATATCCTGGACCGTTTCAAAAATTTCACCTACAAGTTTGGAACTAACTTTTCGACCAGTTTCCAAATGTAAAAAATGTTATTCTTATTATGAGGAATAAAGAAGAAAATGTGGAGAGCCTATGGCTTCATTTATCAAATTGTACTCAACAGAACTGCACAAAATTCACTTACAAGTCATACGCTGCACCTGCTGCACCAACTTCCTTGAATATATCCATATTCCTCTTCACTGGAATATCGTTCACATGCACGTGAAACACCTGCAGGAAGAGAACTTAGTAGCTGTTGAACCCTTTTTGAACACTTATATTACCTTCTCCCCAGGACTATTGAAATACACCTCAGAGAACTTCATAATAATCACGTATTTTCCATCCTTGGGGATGTCGAACGAGTAGGTTAGCTCGCCATCGTAGTACCTTTCCGTCTGCAAACCCATGTTTACTTGGAATACTGTGCAAGATTCTGGATAGAAACGGGGCTCATACCTCGTAGAGCTTTCGGTCGTCGACATGCGCGTTCGGGAATGCCCACCGCGAACCGTAATCCGACGCTGTACCTTGTGGATTTTGATCCTCCTGATACACAATGCCATAAGCGCCTACGTGCTTCTGCCCGCCTGAACTATAAATGCAGCTGTTTATGAAATGTGCAGCCAAGACAGCCATCACTTGCTATTTTTAGACTACGAATACACCATTTAGGTTTATTTTTGGTTTTTTCACGAATGCTGCCTGCATCGTGCTGTTTCAAGCTATGTGTAAGCCGGTACTATGGGTTATAAAGTAACGAACTGACGCTTTAACGCATAACGGCTATTTTTCCAGTAATATAACTGATTAATGAGTCGACGGAAGAAATCACAGAACATGTTAAATTTGATCGGAATAGAATTTGAACTAGTGAAGACCAAAATTCACCTGAGAATTACTACCACTACAGATTTACAAAGAAGGTCAATCTTGACTGCACCCCTCCGCGGCCTACCGCGCTGCACCACCTACGCGGCGCGGCCGGGCGCTGGCTAACGAGTCTCCAGCAACTTTTTCACGCCGCGTAGGGGGTGCCTCCACTCTAATCACAAAGTGGAACAGTAGGAACTTAGGCTGGATTTGGTTCCAGTTCAATGGACATGGTATGGTGTGGTGTATGGTATGGTGTATGTGTATGATATTGTGCAGCCTTAGCGTCAATTCGAAGAAGGTGCCTCTGGTAAGAATTCGAAGAAATTCTTACCAGAGGCACCTTGTAGCCCGGGTTTCAATCTGCTGAACCATCCCATATGGGCCTCTTGGGAAGTTAGAGCTACGCCACCTCTTTCAGGAGTACCACCCATCTATCCAATACATCGAACAAAGCCGACCTGCGCTATTTGCGGAGCACCAAAGGCTGCATGCATTATTGAGATTACCCAAAATAAATGTGTTAGAACCAAATAAGTTTACGCGTGGTTGGCACGGGCGTCAGCACGTCTACCCTGGGTAATCTGAAGGATGAATTCAGGCCCAGCAGTACCCTCCGTTGGCGTAACAGTGACTGCTTCCGCAAGAAATCAGCCAGCATCGAACAAGAGTGCTATCCTCCTGGTCAATAAGACGCAAACTTCATTTTTTATATTCACGCGTGAAATTTTTCATGTATTTTATTTTTGTTCTAAAACGTCAATAGTAATTTTGACGCATATTGCAGTATAAAATATTCTTCCAAGGCGTTGGAAGATTATTATGCAGTGACTGTTTTCCACGGAAGTAACAAATTCATGAAGTTTGCAATATTCACAATTGCCCTAGCATATGTAAATACACCACGAAAACTCGATGCAAATACACATTTTTAGAAATTCAGCGAAAATTTCTTTCACCTTTTCCTATTATTTCTCGAGAATTTCAATCCTTGCTAGCAAAATGAAACACAGCTGCGTTTCCACTTTGCTAAGTGGAAAATGTCACATTAATACAATCTGCTCATCCCAGCACAGCCTACATACAACAAAATTGTAGATGAACAGGTACAAGTACACTATTTCAAAAATGTACTTTTACAAAGGATTATGAAAGTTCCACATTGCAGCCACGGCACATGCAGAATTTAATTTTTCAGTATCGAATTCAATAGCGAAGCACGTATATCAAATGAAAAGAAAACTTTTTCGTTCTCGAAAAAAAAATCACACTGACCCTCGAGAATGCTCGTTTTTGTTGTTGCAAACGAGGTAAAAAAGGCAAGGAATTGTGAAAGAATGTTCTCTATTATTAAACCTAGGTTTACGTAGGGGAAACTAGAGAGCAACATCCTCGGAGCAGAATTCATCTCTCCTCGCTTTCAAAAGTACGACTCTGCTGTGCCAAAATTAAGAAATTTTACTCAATGTTACGAATTATCCAGCTCTTTCTTTTTATATTTGGCAGTGAAAAAAATCCCATGTCATAAATTTTTAGCATTGCATTCGTTCATTACATTCGTGGAATTTACTTACAATTAAGTGACATTTTGGCCCGAAAAGAACTATGTACTGACATACGCTTGATAGATGCATATGGATCTGGACCAAAAAATAATTCCTGTTCATATTCTTTATTGGAGCATGGATAATTTATACGAAATACGTACGCTTGGCTCGCGTACGTCCATGGTAAAAGATAGGCCAAGTCACGGTCCTGACGCAGGTCAGACGCACGCGTTTGCAACGTCTCGGCGGCTACTAGAAGATATTTTATTTGGAGCGCATACTCAGACAAATTTTCGGAAGGATCGCAGCAGAAAACGGAAAAAAGGGCAGGTGGCCTGCGTTTTTTCCGGTTTTCTCCTGCGGTCTTTCCGAGTTTTCTTTATCTCTGCGTCTCTCGCTACCTAACAAAATGGTCAAGATCTCTTCCTGCTGCGGTCTTCTGACAGTTTCTTCAAGTGTACAGTCTTTGTCGAAAAGACAGACGGATTGCGCGTGCGGTTTCTTAGCGTCGCGGCTGCAGAATCGCGGCGGGACCTACTCGACCCTCTCATTCAAAGCATGCTCTCTCGGCATCCCTGGTTCGGGTCCTGCCGCGATGGCGCAGTCGCGCAATCCGTCTATATTCTTGAGCAGAACTTTATGTGTCGCTTTGATCCACAAACACTTCACGTGTCGCTTTAATCCACAAATCCTCCGCAAATGAATACGTGCGTTTGACGCGCAACTAACGCACGCATCTGTTATAAATTGCACTTTAGATGTTTAGATGTTTGCAGACGCTTGCCATTTCTCAGGAACGGAGTAATTTACAACTCTATTTAACTAAAAAAATCGTATGCTTGCACCCCTGAATCTCCTGTTCCCTAGGTTTTAGGTAAAAAATCTTAATCCTAGAGTATGAAAGAATTAACGACTTACCGCAATTCACAGCGTGAACCACCCGTTTTGAAAGGTCCGGAGGTTTGCCTTCAGTCAGGAAGAATCGCAGGATCAGCAGCAGCAGCGTAAGGCATGTGGCCATCGCAGCTGAAAGCACGGGCGAATGTGGTTGGATCGTCGTCGTCGAAAAAAGTTGTGCGTAACGATGACATTACACGCGAATAGCAGTTGTTAATGGTGGAATGGGCCGGAAAAACGGATTTAAAGCGGTACTGCGACCTAATGGAGGGCAAGCAGGAGGAAACGAGGAACAGATCGCTCCATGAGACCAGAATCTTGACAGCAGTGACCACAGGTCGCATCGATGAAGCATAAACGCGAGTGTGAAGCCGGGCAATGTTGTCCAGTCAGCGCACAATCATAACAATGTCACTGCAGTGTCATGAAGCTGTGGGTTTGTGATTGAAATCGAGAGCACAACCACACGAGAGAGCGCGCGGACGCAGACGACAGTTCGACGCAGAAGCGGCTACTGAATCACGGACCACCACCACCACCACCACCCGCTTCGTGGATGGCGGACACGACGATCAATCGCCACGTGCCACCGGCGATGGTTGGCAATTTGTCGGCGTGTTCGTACTGGTTAACAGATGACAGACATCTCTCGCCTCTCGTATCGTTATTTCCCAATAATGACGCTGGAAAGGGCTAATTTGTGGAAAAATTGCGTTCGTCCCAAAAATTGACGCATCCACTCACCGCGGCAGTTGCGTCACGAAGGTATACGCTATTCCATGCGCCTACCGTCCCAAATCAGGGTCGTTTTTGAGATTTCCATGTGATAGGAATCCCAAGGAACTCCTGATGACAATGGTATACATTATTCCATGATAAACTGCCAAAAAAGCCGTTTTTGCACGCCAACTTTTGAGCCGCTTGTGGGCGGAGCCAAGGAGAGGCTTCGGTGTTCCTGGCTCAACCATTACCTATCTGGGCTGGGATTCACGAAACGTCAACCACGCAAACCAACGCTGGTTAGCGTCAATGGCTAGCGTATAGACTGCAGAATGCTAGGAGACTCAGGATGCAAAAGTTGGTTTGCTAGACTGGTTTTGCTTGGTTATGCGTTCATGAATCCTGGCCCTGGTCACACATGCAGTGCGCCTCCTATTCTGTTGAGAGTGTATGGTGAGGAATTCTCATTAGGAGAGCGGATTTCCCGAAAAAGTGCGCCCCTGGGGGTGCATTTCTTCGGAAACCTCGTCCTCTCACCTTGGCCCCGCCCACATGCTCCGCACAAATCTGGCTCGAAAATGCGTTCTTCGGTAGTTTGACATGGAACCACGTATATCATTGTAATCAGGAGCGCCTGGAGGCTCTCTCCATATAAGAATATCAAAAATGATTCTGAGCTAGGACTGTGCCATCAAAGGAACTGGGTGTGGGGCGTTATAACTGGAATGAGCAGCTCCGTGACGGGTTAATTGGTAGGATCGACCGAATTTGCGAAGCTCTGCCGCATCGCTATTTGCAGGATGAACGCTCCACACCCAAGGAACTTTATCATCGACCTATGATGGGATTCATGAACGTCCCCGGGAAGATTCTCAGCTACCCGCTCCCCCGGATTGAACGGGACTCCCGGAAAAAAATTGACGAAACTCGCTACATAGTTCTACCATGATTCGTAGCTGTCCGAAACGAATCTCTTAAACACAGCATATTCATTTGTCCCCGGAAAACTCGTCCATTTCGGAATTGCGGGTAGGTCAGAATCCCGGGAACATTCATGGATCTCAGAACTGGGATATCAATGGTTCGAGAACTTAACAGCTACATACTCCAAAGAGCAAGAAACTGCAACAGAGTCATCAGTTTTTTTATAATATTAATTATTCTTGATAGAAGAATTTAAAATGAGAACTAATTAAAAAATATTGCGCTGTAAACAAATAGTGAATACCAAACGGAGAAGGCGCTACATGATCAACGTTGAAGACGAATTGAAAATGATGTGTTGGCGCAAAAATTGAAAAGATGTCCGAAACAATCGTGTCGAAGCGTAAAAAAACATGCTTGAAAATATGAAAACATGCAAAATGGAACAATCAAGGATAACAATTGTGGAAATATGTATGTAAAAGCACAGCTATGAATCCACAATGTAGGTGTAATGTTACTTACTCCCCGGTAGAAACACCAGAAGATTAACGGCAGTACGAATAAAAGGCAGGATGTATACCTAGACTTGCGCTAGAGGGGATTTTATTCAACTGAAAATTTTAAAGGTAGGATGGTGCTGTTGAGTTCTGTAAGTACATATACAACGATAAAGGAATACCTCTCCATGTAAAAGAACATTCAATGGTATCATTGAGATTACCTAGGGTAGACGTGGCAACACCGCACAAATTTATCCATTCTTAACATCAGCACGTTCACCCGGGGTAATCTCAATGATGCAGCTAGGCACAGGAAACTACGAGTGCGTCATGGTGGCGAATTTGTGAGAGCGAATAGTGGCAATGAAGAGGACCAGCGAGGAGCTCACGTGGTTCGAAAGTTCTCAGCATTCCTTGGAAAATGGGTAGGGTATCGATTTTTCTTTTTTCCCATGGTCATTATACTAGTCAGTTGAGCACCCTAGTAGACGATTAGAAAGGAACGAAGCGGATGAGAAGTGAGGTAAAGATGCTCGACGCCTAAGTGCCTAACTGCCAGCAGCGCTAGCAGTCCTGAACACGTCAAAGGCTATGAAATATCCAAGAAAATTAGGGATATGACGGAATAATACAACAAACAAACCAGACAACCCCTTGTCTGCTTTTGGGTTCGCCGAAAAACCACTTCGAAGAACATGGCTTGAGTGCGTGGAATTACCCAGGGTAAACACATTGATGTCCGAACTAATTATGAGCAAATCGATGTGGTGTTGACACGTTCACTCTGGGTAATCAGAATGATGCATGCTGCCCCAGGGAACGAGCAGGACCCCAGGCGACCAACACAAATCTGATAGTACTGTACCAGGACCGTATGCGTCATGGAGATTACCCAGGATAAACGTGATAACACCTCACAAATTTTTCCATCGTCATACCGAGCGCCAATACGTTTACCCTGGGTAATCTCAATGAGACATCCAGGTCCAGATCACAACTTAAGTCTTTTTATCTGTCCTTAAATTTCTACTTCACGGTTTTTTTCTGTGGAGAATTTGAAGTCATACATTTTATGTCATGTATGTACTGCACATTGATGTCCACTAGTGCCGATACATATTGACTAGGAGTGACGCGTCGCGGCCGCTGTCGCCGGCTTCCAATCGATACGCAATAGAACCAATGTCACCCTCGCCTCACCACCACAACCCCAAATACCGCCACGAATTTCGAAGAAGTCAAACGCATCCAAGCCTCACCGTTAAAATTCCTTGAAATATGGACTGTGAAACAGGAAAAAGTAGAAAAATTAAATTAGCAATGAAAGAAGAAACGGATCTCAAAAAAAAAACGCGGAAAAATTGCAATATAGGATAGTTTTGAACGAAATTCACAGATTCGAAAGCGGAGGAAAAATGCCAAAAAAATTGAAATACACGCAGGCGCGTGCATGACAGAACTCAACTATGAAAAACTGCTGGAGAAAATCCAGAATAAATAGATGGGAATTCTGTGAAACGGACGATCTATTAGAGAGCACATGCGTTATGCTCTCCTTTGGAATTCGTTCCTTTCACAAGTTTTCCACCGATTTTCTTTTTGCTCTTTTTATTATACTTACCAAGGTTTCTCGGAATAAGGAAAGTCGTTAAACAAATTGTTTCCCATGAAGGCTGGTCAAAAAGAAATAGGAAACGGAAAATCGGAAAAGCTCCTGGGAACCTAAACAAATTCAGGCGAAGAAGAAAAGGAGAAGAATTCAAAGTCTTGTCATCTGTGAAGAATTCACAGATGACAAGAATAGTATAAAGAAGGTAGAGTAAAGATAAAAGATAAAGATGAAAGAGCTTTCTAAAGATGAAAGAGCTTTCTAATTTCTGTTTTTTGTTAATGTTTGAGTCTGTTCTTAGTCACACTTTCATTTCGCCTCATTTTGGCTTGTGCGCCCTGAATGTATCAATTAAATAAATAAAGATAAGAAATATAAGATAGCAAATACATAAAGATGGATAAATAAATAAAGATAAAAATGAAGATATTTGAAAGATTTTCGAAAAAAACTTTTCGAGATAAAATATTGCGCTAAATTGAACTTCTCCATTTTTCTTTGGAATAATTCTAGGCTTATGAAAAAAGTCAGGAACTATCAAAAAGAATAATTACCTTTGCTCACGTAAGAAAAATCGCGGACCATCGACACTTTATTTTTGCGCGAATAAGTAAGCCAAAAACACGTGATTTCTGGAAGACTCAGAAGGAACATGTAATTGGCGTCCTTTGACGAAAATCCGGAAGAAAAGAAGGTGGAGTAGCTTCAATATGAGTGTGAGCATGGGAAATTGCTAATTTGTGAAACAAAGGGAATTTTTTGAAGTCCCGTGCGCGTGGTTGCGGGCGTGGCATAATCGGGCAAACCACTAGTTTTTCTAAATATATAGGCTGTAAATTTCTTGTTGGATCGTCCCGCTCTTTGTCCTATTTCGTAGCACGTTTCCCAATCAGGCACCAACCAGCTATGCCTATTGAACAAGTAGGTAAATAGCGTGATCCACATGGCTTTGGGCAAATTTTAAGTGCTGTGGAAACTCTATTCGACGAAGGAATATCGCTATTGAAAAAATAATGGTGCAACGAAGTAACAGGTAACAAAGATGATCTGGTATCTAACTGGTATCGCTCTTGTTGGTATGACACAAGCAGACATGGGTAACCTGAATAGAAAAAAGGGCAACAAATAGCAGGTGTCGATTAGGGTGCGTTTTCCGCCGCCTCGAAAAGCACGCCGCGCGATCGCGCCGCTCGTGCTCTAATTTCCGCCGTAGTGGCAAATCAGAGTCTTATTAATAGCTTTCCATCATATTCGATGCTAACTATCAAGAGAACTGCGACCGTAATCATGAAGGTTGCCGGGAAGGTTTTAGACTGTTCTTTCGTCTAGAGTGGGTGAGTTTTAAAATATCTTATATCTCACTATATTTACCACTATATTTCATCGGTGGAGGCTGCGTGACAAGAGATACGCTGCTGCGCTGTGATTGGTCGATTCATGTGCGCGTTGCGGCTGCAGCGTTCAGAGGTTCGAGCACCGCTGGGGAGAAACGACATGTTTTCTGGGCTCGGGTGGGAAAAATGAATGCTGACGGAGCCAACGTACTGTAAGGAGGTGGCTGTCAATGTCATTAAATGCGTCAAAATGGAAGAAGCAACCTGGATTCAAGAAGTGCAAGCGTGCGGCGCGGTCGCGTTGCGGCGTACGTCTTGACCGCCTCCCATTTGTGGATAAGACTACTCATTTTCACGAAATTCACCTACTTTAACCCGGAAACTCGTCCTCTTCAGGAGCGCGGGTAGAACAGAACCATTCCGGAAACGTTCACGAATAAAGGCATTGACTGAGCAGCGAGGAAACCCTAAAATTTGTGGTTTCCAGCGCGAGCGATGCGGTGGCGGTGCGGTGTTCCCGAGTCTGCGAAAAACGCACCGCCATCGATACTTAATGTAGGTTAGTGGGTTCAAATGCAACATAAACTGCAAATCATGATGTAACTGATAACACTGTAAAAAGAAGGGTAATTCTCAAATCATTTGCAGACTGTCAAAAAATGTAGGTCAGTAGAAGCGAAAGATTCTGAAAAAGGTAATAAATGACGAGCAACACATGGAATGCTGAAATTCATCAAAATGAGGAGGAATCGGATTACCAGACGAAATAAAAAGGGTATTGAAAGAAAAAGCCGGTTGTGTTGGAGTTCCGGTGGAAAAAAGCTGGAAATAGTACGACTGGCACAGAACAGAGCCTGGATGCATCATTGAGGTTACCCATGGTAGTCGGGTTGGCGCACAGGCCAGCCATGGGTTAATTTGTGTGGTGTTGACACGTTTACCTTGTGTAATTTGGATGATCCATGCGGTTTCAGAAGGAGGAAATGTTAGTCCACGCTCGGCTAACGTACACTGCAATAGCATAAGTCAAGGGCAGCCACCAAAAAAGCGTGACGCGCCGCATGCGTGGACATCTGTCACAACTCACCAGCGATTGCCAATTTTTTTTGGATGGGTCATCTTCTAGTTGGAAACAACTAGCACAAATCACTATAATGTGGGCAGGCGGCCGTTTCTCTTATTCCTCTTGTCAAAAGGAAAGAAAAAAGAAAAAAAGGAAGGAAAAAAAGGAATGTGAAAAAATCTTTGAATATTCTCAATAAATAAAGGAGAAGGCCGAGCATTCGGATAATACGTACTAGTGGAGTGTGGAAGCTGCAGCGCAACAAAATGAATTACGAGCGAGTAGAAAGGGTGTGGGGTGCTTTTTTCAGACCTAAGCGCTGTACGAAACAACTGCCGCAATAATTTTCTCAGGAAAAATGCCCAGTCAACAATTTCCTCCGGAATGCGTAAGGTAAAGCAGTAAAATAAAAGCCATTCACGCATCGACAATTAATCTGCAATATTTTCGCTACAGAAAGGCTTAATAACAGTGAGGTAGTATTCGAAACCGCTTCATTCAGGTACTAATAGGTGTTCAAACAGGAAAGCCAGTGTGTGTTCGCCCTGGGTATGACCTAATATGGATAAACAGCTACAGTTACCGGATGAGAATCAACAGCTATTGCTGGTTCAAGCGAATTCGCATTTGCTACGCTAACAACCCTGCTGCTAGACGAAGCGACAAATCAGGAGGATGCTGTCCATGTACTCTCGTCGTAAAACCAGGGCATATCGTAGTAAACAATTAAGTAAACGTATGGCAACCTGAGAGGCACAGGGGCGTCGACGGACACTTACCACCCGCACGTGTTGCGTCAGGCCGTTCTGCCTTTTTGAAGTTGGGAACGAAAAGCCAAATGTGGTTCAAAAGGTGCTCTAATTCAGTATATCACCTTATTAGTCCACTTAGGGTTAGGGTTAAAGCTGACCTGACTATCCTGAAAAAATACTAGGATCAGTGCCTTCTTATGCACTGCTTTACCGGGGCCAAGACTCGCGCGTGTGGTAAGTGTCCGATAATCGCATAGGGGTATAAATCAGGAGGATGCTGCCTATTAGCACAGAAATGTGACAAGAAACCCTGGAATTTTTATTGAGTGAAAGCATACTTTGAGGAAATTTCTGTGTTGAGAACCGGCTCGCATGTTTAGCACAGTCTGCCACTTGATAATCTGATTGTCTGCGCATCCACACTTTCGCTGATAACACGTTCTTCCCACTCATTCCCATTCAATCCTGTAATGTGTCGCTGCTGGTCTGAGCCACTGGAGTGTAAAAAATACTCCTTGTGTAGACGCCAAAGCCGAAATAAATTAGTCATGTTCAGTAAAATTCACTAACTAGCTGAGGTACAGTGGCGGACGCAGGCGAGAGGAAGGGGGGGGGGGCGCCCCCAAGAATGGGTCGTCAAATTTTTGGAATTACTTCACTAGACGAATAAAAATCTTGTAATAGTTTATTTTTATTTGTTTATTTTTATCATTATTTTTTAAATATTGATTATTTATCATTTATTATTAGAATTAATATTTTTATTAACTTTATTTTTCGTCTGGGTCCCCAAAACGGCGGGCAAATGTGTCAACGCCGCCCAAGTTTACCCATCCTTAACAACGGCGTCAACAGGTTTACCCAGGGTGGTCTCAGAGGTGTACCCAAGGTAAGCAAGCCGCAAAATTGCTTTTAGTGGAACTACAATGCCGGGGAACGCCGTTTGTATGCATAACACAGAAGTTATGGAAAACTTATTAAGAAGTGATAATGAAACAACAATTTTTTCCGAAAAAATTCCAGGAAATTTCTTGGGACATGAGGTCATTATACCTAATTTCTGCTGGTATGCGGTTGGGTACACATGTAGAATTTTCACGAAATCTCCTGTGAATAGACGTGAAAATTATGTATACAACGGCTCGCATGCTCTGGTACCCACGCATCCCCTCTTAGATCACTCTTTGCCATGAGGCGTTTTGCCTGGGGCTGCAGGAGCCGCATGCATCATCATGATTACCCAGGGTAAAGATGTTAACATCACACAAGCTTGCGGATCGTTAGCACAGGCGTCAATACCTTCATGTTCATTGAAATTTGGAACTATACGTATGAATATGGATGCGAGAACTGAGAGCAACCGAGTGGAAGTTTATGCATTGTGAATGGTTTTGGATTGGTTTCTTACCTCTGATCCAAGTTTAGAGGTTAGGACTTCAAAATTACGGCATATGAAAAGGTGGATTGGCAAGAACATGGCAAAATATTTAGCTAAATAATATTTCGCGAGAACAGGGAGTCATTATTGAGGAGGAAACTTCCGAAATCAAAAAGGAAAGTCGAATTCAAGTTGCAAAATTTTTTTATTTATAAGAATTTTTACCCTTATACAGCACAAGAACTTAGCATTTTGAAAGATTAATGATCTCCTCTTACTTCATAAGATCTTGTATGGAAAATGTGGACTCGAACCTCAGGATCTGATCTCTTTGAGAGCATCAAACACCCGTGGTGGAACCATTAAATATCGACTTAGGAGAGCTCGACTTAATTGCAGGCGCTATTTCTTTGTTAATAGGACTGTTCCTATTTTTGACAAAATTCGCAAAAATCATGAAATACCTCTCGGGTACAACACATTCAAAAAGCTTCTCGAACAAACCCTCATTCCTTGATGCCGTACATGTCTGTTTGGTGACTGCTGTTTTATAGTTGGTGATTGCTGTTTTATAGTTTATGGTTCGTTGTTTGTTAGTTGGTCAGTTGCTGTTTTATAGAAATGGTCCTTTTTTTCTCCTATTTTCTTCCATTGCATAAGTTTCGTCTTATGTAATAAATGAATGAATTTTGAGTTACCAAGGAGAATTTATCTAATCTTTTAAGGATTCAGAGCGGTTCTTTGCGTTGCAGGTAATCATAGTCCAGCTGTTTCTATGCGTTGGTGGATAAATAAATAACAAGGCCTAGGCATCCGTATGCAGAAAGGAAACGAGGTGAATGTCTTTCCAAGCCCCATTACCCCTACTGGGCCGTGATAAGGAAGAGAAGAGTAAAGGATGGTAACGCTATGCCTTTGAGGACTGTCGTACTTCTGCGCTAACAGCAACCACGAACAGCGTCAGGGATTGCTGCAACCATGTGACAGCTGACTGTAGGTACAGAAAATCACCGTGGTTATACGTGAGTAATTAAGATAATTAAGATAACAATGGGTAAACGCCGCACACACTCAGCTTTGAGCACAAAAAGCGGTTCCTCGCACGAATATTTCCTACAAATTTCCCCCTATCAGTTAATATCAATAGAATTTTGCGAAGGTAATTCGCAAATAGTGCTAGTTGTCCGCGTCTTTTCAAACCATAGGCTCTCTGCCATTGTTGCAGTGATGCGCTTGCAGCTCTTCAGTCAATCCTGCACCTTCGAGAAAGTTGCACATGGAACATGTAACAGTTGTCCCGTGGCTGGGATGATGAAAGCAATGATGTTTGATGTCAGTAGTAAACATGTATGGGTGCCAAGCTAGAGGAGACGACATGGGACAACTGACACTTCTGCGCAAAAATAGCGCAGCGAAAGAAATATCAGTAAAATCACAGCAATAAACCTCATAAAATTGTTTAAATTACGCAGTACATAGATAAACACATGTGAGTTTCAAGCGATTATAACTACGATCCTATAGGAAAATTATTGTAGGGAATTCTAAGGCCTGGCTAAGGTTTTTAAGGCCTATAGACAAGAGAATTCTAAGCGAGTGAGTGGATGAGTCAAATGAAAGCAAAGTTCAAAAAGCTGAAAGCCATCACGCTCAAGTACAACGCCATTTACCACAAGACTGGCCTCGCTGGCACCGCTCCAGTACGCATGCGTGGTCAAGCGGTTAGTGCGTCGGACTAGCGCGAACGCAGTGCAGAGATCGATCCCCGGCGGTGAAGAAATTTAGTAATTTGTTGATGGACGATAAACGGCGCGCTTCATCGGTGAATCGCGTTGCGTCCATGAGATACAGTGACTAATCTTCTCTCTGAGCCGGGAAATTTATGGTGACAGCATAAGCCTCTGAAAATCCAGCAAATAATTACATAAACACTGTTTGGAGAAGCAAAACCTGGTCAAATGAGCGGTTCTTGGGTGGAGTTGAGCCAGTTTTTTTTTTGAAAACAGGGCCTAAAAAGAGTCGACCTAATAAAAGATTACTGACTAAAAGTATGTTGTTTTAATGATACTTTATGTACATACTGTTGATGAAAATTCGCACCCCCCCCCCTCCCACAGCCTTCGCTCAAATCTATACCTCCAAGAATTTCCTTAGTTTATTTTTGAGAAAGGAGTATACATATTTATGCTCATCGAGAATAAAGCGGTAATTTTCTTCTGTTACCAGTTTTCTCGTGAACAGAGAAAATGCAATAGAAATGGACCTAGTTTTTCAATGCCATCAATGAGGCAATTTTTAACCTGACCGAGCCATCAAAACCCATGCCATAATGGATCTGTTTGTTTGTTCACTCACACGTTCCACAAATATTTATCCCCAATGAAATTCAACTGTTTTTACCAACTGTTTTGGGTTGGGTTTGCAAGAGCTAATTTTGCTGAAACGGCAATATTTTGAAGCAAAACCAGTGCCGGAACCACTACACACATAGAATACAAGAGTACAGAGAAAGTTAATGCTTTTCGTCAAAAAAAGAAGTGCGCTGTTCGAGATCAGGGTTGCCCTGAGTAGTACGATTTCTTCGGAGAGCTTCCCATTCTAGCAATTCATGCATTAATGTAATACATTTTCGTGCCGTTGGTAGTGACCGATCAGTAAGATCAGAGTAGAAAGGTGGCACAGATTTTGTGGATTTCTAAAACTGTGAAGTGCAACGAATATCCTCAGAACAATTATCCTTTCCCTACCACTACCTTCAAGTGCACCCAGTACGAGGGTAATTGTAGGAATGTCTTCACTTGCCGTCTATTAGGAAAATGGGCGGATCGTTACCATTCGGTTAGTCCTGAAGTCTTGCAGTAACATTTATTTTTCGATTCAGAATGCCTTCGTCTTCAATTGAAATTCGTTGGCAATAGAACCTGGTCGGATATTCTACTATTCCTCAACTATAAAAATTAGCAGAACAGGTTCCAACCATGAATAATAGTGATATGATTGATGAAAAGTGTGAAATTTGGTGCAAGACTTTTGGACCAACCTAATGTTCATCATTCATCTTTCTGTCAGCTCATCATTGTAAGATTTTATTCGGTTGCTAACTCCCTTTATTTTCTTCTCGAATTGCCGTTACACTGCTTGCATCTTGCTCCTCAGGAAACTTAAAAACCGTGTTTTGCATGAGATTGAAAGATGCAAATCCCACGGTTTTTTAATCGATAGTTCTATACCAGCAATGGTAAATCCATGCAAAATCCATGCATACCCATGCAAAACCCATGCAGAACCCATGCATGGGACAGAAAATCGTGTGTTTTTTTTGGTTTCTGCATCGGATTTGCATGGATTCGACCGACTATTGATTGACAACGATTGATTAAAACACGCATATCTTAATCGTGGGATTTGCATCTTTCAATCTCATGCAAAACACGGTTTTTAAGGTTCCTGAGTCCTGTATAAGCACGTTTCGTTTTGGGTGGGGGTTGCAGTTACGTACTTCATAGTGCACATAACAATATTAACCCATTGCGGACCACATGATGCACATGGTGCATCACGATCTCATGTCGCCGTATGACAATTTGATGGTTATACTACTTCACGTTAGGCATTTATGCCGAAAATTGCGATTTTTTCTAACAACTCTTTCCCAGAACTACATTATTAAACACTGAAAACTACGAGTCATGTTGGATCGACTAAAGCATAAATATTAATTGGACACCTATGCGAAAATATGCTCGGTCCGCAATGTGTTAATAGATAGAATAATAGATTCTTTTAGGATGATAATTCATGTATGCATAGAGAATCACGATTGGCATGAGATGCGCATAAAATTAGTTTCATCTCCAAGTCATGCATGATTCATGTTAAAAGCTGATGTCACAATCGCGCAAATTTTTCATCAGAAATGTTTTAAACTCATGCATATTCGACGTTAACGCCTTTCCGGGTGGCATGACATTTGCATGAAATTTGCACAACGCAAACGTGATGCAGATATAGCGCAAATCCTGCCTCAGTCACAATTTTTCATTTACCGAGAAATAACCTAAATCAGTAAATGTAGTACACAGCACACCTATGCACATTGCATCCTAATATTTACTCAATTTGCACGATGATTGCACGTAAATTGCAACAATTATGGATATGCGACAGAAAGTTGCCACGGACTCTGTATCAGCTTCTTAACAGCAGTTTTTATTGGGTGATTGTGGTTAAAAATTTCATGGGCGTTAAAAGCGAGTGCAATCCGGGGCACACTTCCATATTTGTGGACGTACATGATCAATGAGTGATTGGAGCATACTCAAAGGTGAAAATTTCGCTAAAATCAGGTCGAGATCATAGAGTTTTCTTTGCTTTGCCAGGTTGTTATGGTGGAAAACTGGCAAAGTGGGATGAGGCATTTTGGAACATGGAGCTTAGATCAAGTCGAGTTTTTTAGTCCTAAATGTCCAATTAAGGTGAATTTATGCGTGTTGGCCGAGAAAGGTTAAAAAAGGTTCATGGGTACAAAGTGCAGATGGGGAAGGCATATGAAGAATCATTGCGATTTTTCAAAAATCTCTTGAGAAAATTACAGGAGAAAGTGGGCGAAACAGTCAGCATCCAGGAAGGAAGTCTTTCTGGAAATGTTCTTTGCTCCTTAATGGTCCTCGCGTTAAACTCTGAGATTCAGGAAAACAAGAAATTACTGCTGAAAACAGAAGAAATCCAGGACATATATGGACAGCAGTAAATCCAGTAATTCGAACGAATCCTTGGAAATCCAAGCGAGGCGGTTGAAATGGGAAAATGCGCTCGGTGCCAATGAATAATGAGACAATCCTCTCCCTGCTAGATTCCATGCGCCGCTAGGATTCCCTGGAAATTTAGAGTGGAACGACTGCAAGGAGATAACCAGGGTTATTCCAAGAGGTGAGCACTAAGCACGGATCCTCAATAGATAATCCATGAGATCCTCGGAACATCGAGAATCCTAAGAAGAGCATTAGCAAATGATATGGTGATGGGGTGTTGTTTCTAGAGCGACAGGTGCTCATCCTCGAAGCTGACAAGTGCAAAATCATAACAAAGCCAAGATTGTTTAGAAGAAACAGGATAAATGGGTGAAATATCACCAGAGGACTCGAAAAGGTTTTTTTTGAATGTGAAGCAATGAGCGAAATTACGAGTTCAAGCCGATCAAGCAATTGTCCAGGAAATGGGTCAACCCAGCAAAACGACCTCAAAAGCAGTATGTTTTGCCCTTTACCAACAATGCTCCAAGAGGCAATCAATTCGGCATGGCGACAATTAAGGCGAAAAGGCGGCGCCGGTCGGCCATAATGGCGTGTTGTGAATGAAACATGCCGAAAAGGCAGCCGGAAAACAGCACGACTGACAGCGCCCCAGCGAATTTTCCAGAAATTTCCCACAGAACTCGCTTTACTGCAGCGGATAAATCGAAAACGAGTGGCTACGTGTGGAAACCCGGCCAGGCTGACAATTCGAAATCGATCTTTTGGCCGACGACGGCAGCGGCGACGACGACGACGAGAGCGGCACCCTCCTCTACGAACGACGAGAGCACTACGGCAGCGGTTCGCGAGAGGGTATTACCTTATTGGGTATGCATCCCTGATTGTTTATCCCCGCGGAGAATGGACACGAAAATAAGCTGTGATTATTATTTTGTTTACATAGCCAGGCTCAATTTCCTGTATCAGTTGCACACTTATCTACATCTTTTGGACGTAACCCAGCAGGTTAAAACGAAACCCATCTAGTTAGATGCGTTAGGTCAGCGTCAGCTTACTATGTTATCCATAAAATTTTCGCCCTCGAATCCTAAAAATCTAGTAGATTTTTCCATTAAGCAGCTCTAAGAGTTGATGCCCGCTTTCCAGAGGACGCGGTGGCCGAGTGGGTAACGCACTAGGCTTTCAAGGGAAAGGTCAAGGGTTCGAGTCCCTCCCACGCACCTTACCTTGCACTTCTGGGTTGGCATTCATCATCGCGAAGGGGGGGGGGGGGGGGGGAAA
>JARK01001353.1:1748147-1777216 GCA_000688135.1 Ancylostoma ceylanicum | reverse complement strand
CCCCCCCCCCTTTCGCCCATTGTTAACACAAGTGCCATCACATTTATCCAAGGTAATCTGAGTGATGTATCGAAGCCCAGGCTTTGACGAAGGCGAGTAATGTGAGCTAGTACGTAGTTGTGCCACGTAGTGCCTTCAGTGTGCAAAAACAGTGGGAATGTCATATGTTGGTCCTTGTTTGTGAAGTACCTTCATCGTTAGATCATTTCCAGACACAAGTAATATAAGTAAATGTACTTGTGAGGGTGGTGAAGTGCTAGACACTGGAACTATCACTGCACATCGTTTTTAAGCCTCCAGACCTCATTACTGAACCCCCACCCTCTAATATTTCGGATTCGGTGTTGAATTGCAGGGTATTTTCAACTCTTAGAGAGGAATTTCTCATAGCCTTGTTCTTTTCAGAAGCGCGTTTTCGTAGTTTTCTCATTTATTACCTAGTAAATAATCAAGACTTGAATGCACTGAGATGCACTGAGTTTACCCAGGGTAAGCGTGTAGGGGTTCGTGTTAACGCATGTGAATTTCTGTTGTGCTAGCACATTTTCATTGGGTAATCTCAATGATGCCTACGACTCCAGAGTTTGGAAACCTTAGGGTGACAGTAACTTTGTTAAAACTGTGACTCACCTACGAGCATCAGATGGCAGCTATCTTGCAGTTAATCCAGAGCTACGGACGAATCAGGTCTCACTGGTCTAAAAATGGTTGTGTGGATAATGATCCGAGACTGCGAAATTATTTGTACGTATACTCGAAGTTCGTAGGCTGAATACGCCATACCTATACGCCTCAACTTAGCGCCGATGTTTAGAATTCGAGGCATTTATGCGCCGTTAGTGAATATTGTTTATTACTGGCTTTGGGCTTGACTATTCCTGCTCAAGATGACGTTTGTTGCCATTTCCATGCTTCCTCCTCCTATGTAACTGGTGGCCGGACGTTTTATCGTTTGTGGTGGTTGCTGCCCTTCATGAGTTTCCCTATCTTTTTTCAAGTTCTGCCATCTGTACGGTGAGATAATACGAATAAAAGTTACGTCTGCAATATATTGTCCTTTTGTCCCTATAAAAACTGTGGTTCATTAGTAATAGACTCTCACGTATTTGTAGGCTTTCTACACAAGTGCTGGGAAAATATATGTTTAGCAAACACGTCCCAGATGATGTTATTGACAGTTTTGAATTTATGTTCAGGGTGCTGTTTACGTAAACAGTGACTACTTAATAGGCAATATTCCTTGCGGTATTGATGAAATTTGGTGGAGCATGTCAATTAATTTCTCCTCTTTACCCGGTCACTGCCAAGAGCGGAGACTGGTTTGTAGAAAACTGAGGAGATAAAAGCATGTATTCAGGGTGTGCGGCGTTATAAATGGAATGGGCCGTGTGGGCGCCTCTGTGATTGGCTAATTGGATGAATTGACCATTAGCAGAGCTCAGTCGCACCGCCCCTTCCAGGTATAACGCTCCACCCCTTTGGAGCCGATCTGCCTACACTGGTATAAGTCTTACAGAACTCCTGAAGTCCATCCAGCCTGTATATGGTCAAGGTTAACTTTAGAAAAAAGTTGACTTTGAGCCTCCCGCTAACAATGTAACAAATGGTTGAAAAAAATTTCAGCATAGAAATTTTTTTTGAACGGTTGACTGATTTGCATATTTTTCAAGCATCGCTCTGTGTGGAATGCGAGCACAACGAATTCCCGACAACAATAATTTTGTCCTCTGGGAAATTCACCTCTCTTTATCAATGTCGGGACTACTGATCGCTGTCTAGACAGCATAAGTCCAAGCACATCGGTTGTCCGCATAGCTTTACCCTCAGGTCAAATACCACGAAAGGGAAGAGCAAAACGGTGAAAAATGTAGACTTTACTCATTGGTTAGTTAGCCCCTCGGAAAAATCCATGGATATGTGCTCCACTGATGTTGTTGATCATCGAGACATTCACATGATCACTGACCACCAATCGATCAAGCTCACTGAGTGTGGGGAGCCTGAGTCGTTTTTCTTCCTGAATTTTTAAACCTTGTTGTTCACAAGATTTTTCTACTAAAATTTCTCGTCTAGGTCTTTTTCATAACAGTGTGGAGGAGGAAAGGTTCCTTTGCGGTCTCCTTGAAGGTTTTCATCTTTTTATATTCAGGCTCGTGCTTCAAAGAGCTTTTTTGTGAGAGTTTCTTGTGCCTCCACAGATCCACAACCCCATTTAAACTCAAATTAAACATCGTACATTTTCAGGGTTTCTCCCACAAACCCCATCGAATGCAACGTCCCTTATTTTCAAATAACCATACCCAGGCAAAGCTGATGTCAGTGGCATCCAAATTGCACTGCCATCGACTGCAACCCCACTTTTTTACGCAGAGTTAAAAGCCGCCATTTGCGGGCGGCGGTCAAGACGTACGCCGCGACGCAACCGCGCCGCACGCGTATGCTCATTAGATCCAGGTTCTTCCTTCAAAATCAACGCATTGAATGGCTCCGGCGGACACCCCTTACACTTTTGGGCTTCTATGGCACTCATCTACCCCGCCTTAGCGCGCTTTGAAAATTCAAAAGTTGCGCGCTGAGTATCAACGGTGCATTTGGAGTCGACGCGCCAAACCACCCTCATTTTCGGTACATAATGAGCAAATTTTCCCATACAGTCCATCAAATCCGCCAGTAGAAAGTTGCTGAATCTGCGGCACGTGCGCGGACTGCCTGCCTGTGATAGCTGAGCGCGGCCTCGCTCAACTGTTCGAGGACGCCATTCGTTTGGTTCACAGCTACAGATTGCAACACTCCGAATATTTGTACTTCAATTTATGAAAGAAAAAGCAGGAAGAAAAAACACTCAATAGGGTCAAAATCTGGTGAATGGCGCCGTCGAAGTGTTCAACTACCACAGGCAGGCCGCGCGCGCACGCGCCGCAGGCTCGGCCGCGTCAACAACTTTTTTACGACAGATTCTATCAACTGTATGGGTAGTAAGATCCATGGATCATGAGAGCTACACTCATTTGATTGAAGGGAAAACATGGGTACTTTCGAAAGAAAAAACTATAAACTAAAAATTCTTCCGAAAACTGAAAATATTAAAATGAATCAGGCTGAGGCAAAATTTTTTTCTATGCAAGAAACCTTCGGAATGTCAAATGTGCGATAATCCTAGTACTCGGGAACGAACGACTCGCACATGAATAGCAACAGCTGACGTGTTTTGCAAGCAGTACGTTTTCCCATGTTGTAGGGAAGGCGTGGGAATTCTTTGCTATTTCCTTGTTACTGTTTTCCAGATCAGCTGACTATGTATGTAGCGGATATTTTCGACTGCTTTTTTAGTCATTTAGTCACTTTTTCTTGGAACCTTCTTGAAAATATCGACATAGTGGAGAAAAAACAGATCAGAGAGCAGTTTTCCCGGATTTTTCCATGGATTTATGTTCTTTGCTCTTATCATGTGTCTCCCTAGGTCTTTCGATTTTATTTGTTCCCACCATTCCATTTCCTGCCGTTTAGGCACGTCTTCAGGATAAATCGATAAAATACCTAAAATTCCGAATGTTCAATTGTCGATTACTAGTTCCGAACAGGAAACCCATTAGGGAGTTCACTTATTTTCTCGTCGGCAATTACTGCATTGTACTCTGATCCGGCAACAAGTTCATAGTACAGCATTGTCCATGGCATCAGTCGCGTCATCCGCAAGTTTGGCACGGTTTCAGCGATCATTCTTCTTCTAAGGCAAACCTTTTTTAAAGCGAACTTCTCTATACAAGAACCAGTGCACTTCGCTATTTTCTTTCAATTTTTGTCTACAGAAGCCGGATTTCCCACAGCAAGAGCCGATTAGTGGAAAGAATTCCGGTGCAGACTTGATTTTACTGATGAGGGATGAGGGAACTAAGCAGGAGAAACTTGAAGCACAGTGAATAAGGTTACTGCACGATGCAAGAACTAGCCAAATGGAGACTGAAGCCCATAAGAATTATGATTTGAATTAATAGCTTTCTTCCCTTGAATTCATCCAATCTGGGTCACGTGAAAGTTGAGATTTTTTCTAGGAAACGTTTATGATCGATGGTATTTCTTAATAATTGAAAATTTCTAGATAATTAAAAATGGTCACTGAAAAATGCGGTAGGGTCCATGACCCCGCCGAGTATCTTGTAGCCATCCCATTATCCCAAACTGGTCGAGTTTCCTGGGCAGGACTTGGGCATATTTCACTGCGTATTTCTACGTCATTTGCCCCCGTTTGCTGTGTAGAATCTGCAGAATCGGAAGCAACCAGTTCTTGCCCTGAATTCATTCCTATTCTCGATCACCTTTCAGCACAAAACGTTTTCGGAAATGTTCTTGGGTCTTCTGGTGATTTTATACAGGCATATTGGCTGAATATCAAATCAAATGAAGACTCAATAAACCAGAGTTTGCAAGTTTCTTCGGAGTTTTGAGTGAATTCCGGATGAAGTTCGCACATCCTGAAAAGTCATGGATTTTGCTCAATTTTTTGGTGAATTCCTCGCCAAATCAGCACTAAGCCCGTGACCGTAGGGAAATTCCTCTGGTTTTCGCATGAAAAAAAATTATGAAATACGAATAATATGCACAGGAGAAATAGTAAAATATTTGTCATATGAATTGATTTGCCTGCTCCTTTCCTTCCACTTCTTCCCAGGATTCAGTTGGAATAATCACGAGAGTGCTGGTTACGGTTTAACCAACAAGGACAAATTTGACCTTCACGATATATCCAATCACTTTATTAGAATGCAGGTTTCATCATTATCTATTTTAACCTTGTAAGGTATTATTTATTTACTGATACGGTGAGCGTCGATGGCGATGACCCATTCACGGCCCTGACAAGCACGCTACGCAACCGCGCCGCGCGCGCGGGAATCGATGTCGTTTGCTGCCGTTATGCTACTTCTCGTTATGAAACATTGAAAAAGTGAAAAGATCACCAAATTGGGAAGGAGAGCGCATAGAAGTAGCACTCGGACGGCTGACGACAACGATTCCGGCGCGTGCGGCGCGGTTGTGCGGCGTGCTTGTCGAGGCCATGGATGGCTCACCGCCATCGACGCGCACTTTATGCACATAAGCGCGCTATACAGCGGTGGAGCACGAGCACAAGGAAGTAAATGAGGAGCTCTCCGGGGAAATAAATCCGAGGATATTTCCGGGGTTCTCAATTGGTGCCTAGGGTATGAATGGTATTAGCTTGTACAACAATTTATATGTACAACCAAACATTTGAACTATTGTTCGAATAGTCGAGAGAAATTTAGAAATTTCTTATATATCCCTTTGCTCCGTATCTCTCGCTGTTTTCAGCCGGGTGTTGTTTTCGCACATTTTTTCGCGTCCTTGTTCTCTTGACCGCGGTTTACGTCTTCTGCACGCAATTTGCACTTCATCGTGCACCGTTCTCGCCGTCGTCCGTTCCCACATTGCTCTTTTCGACGCCGTTGCCGCCGCGGTCGCCATCGCCGTCGCCGTCAGCGCCTCCGCCTCGATGTATGGATCGATACGGCTTGGCGCTCTGCTTCTACTGCGGCCGGCCAGATGTCATCAACTCACCGAGGTGATGTTCTTCTCCTTATACTCTTTTTCATCATCCTACTAACGCTTTCTAACACTCTCTGGAAGCGTTTCTCGCTTTTGCGCCAGCGAAATTGAGCATGTATAGCGCTGTAACGCGGTTTCTTTACTAATATCCCACTCGCTGACATCATCTTCTCGGCAAACATGCGTGGACTGCGTCGATGGAATGCACTAATGGCTAGCGGCCCGCGACATAAACGCGCGGACCACTCTAAAAAATGGTCGTAGAATCGAAAGTGGGCGGCCTCTAGGAGCACCTGAATGCTCCTATGCTCCGATCGTGCGCGGTTGCTCTGCATTTCCCTGGGAATATGCGTACTCGTTGAAAGGGCTACCCGACATGCTTGCTTGCATCCTTTACGGCGAATTCTGTGATTGCGTACACTACAACAGCACTGTGATTTCCTTAGCCTGACCTCGTCCTTTTTCTAATTTCTCCTCTCTTTTTTTCCTCTATTTTTTTTTGAATTTATACTTCAAAGTGACTTACGAACACAACTGTGTTCGATACGTTCTGCTCAAGTTCATACTCGCACGCTTTATACTGGGCGTTTAGGGTGGAGCCGGGACGAAAGGAGGATTCGGGATGGGGAGTAGCGGGGTAAAGGGTCATTACCAAAGTTGTAGTAAAGTTAGCTAGGATATCTACCCTTAATGTGGTTGGTTCATAGCTGCATACGCAGTAGAGGCTTGCATGGAAGGGAGCAGTACATTGTGATGGAAAGTGGGCGGTGCCAAGCACTGCAATTGGCTTGTCTTTCTGCAGTCTCCGACTACAATAGAACATTTGTACAATTTGAGTGAAATTTGAACCCATTGTGACAGTGTATCCCACGAAAATTATTGCTTTTATTTTTAAATGCATATAGGCGACGTCAGCAAAGCTGACTCTTGGCCACGCGACGCGTCTCGCTGCGGCGCGGCAAAATCTCATCTTCTCAAGCTCCTGTAGCTGTGATCTGGTCGTCTAGCATGGCGCAATTCTGTAGAATTTGCCCTCTTGGTGCACTTTATGTGCTTTTGTGGGCGTTGTATCCTGGGAGTACGGTGTGATCTGCGATTGGCCGCCTGGATGAACTGACCAATCGCAGAGCTTTTGCCACACATTTCCGCTACAACTCTCCATATCCTCGAGACGATATCAGATCTTCCGGACCAGTAACATACGAAATTGGAACGATAAGCCTACAGCGGATTCGGTGCGTCGTTGATAAAAAAGGGGCGGTGCCACTGTTATATGATTGGCGCATTCTTCCGCTTCTTTGTCAGCCTTCAATATAAAATCGTTCTTGATTCACCATGGTAAGCATATCAGAAGCAGCGCGTCCTATATCCCACGATGCGTTCTGTAGGCGGGTGAGTTCGCTTCAGTATGCATTTACAACCCAGTAAGAAAGTGGGCGGTG
Source organism: Ancylostoma ceylanicum (assembly GCA_000688135.1). Lineage (NCBI taxonomy): Eukaryota > Metazoa > Nematoda > Chromadorea > Rhabditida > Ancylostomatidae > Ancylostoma > Ancylostoma ceylanicum. Next base: position 1,770,209 of record JARK01001353.1, on the reverse strand, counting down.
CCACTGCTCTACGATTGGTGCATTTGTTGGCGAGTTCGGTGCGTCGTTTATAAGAAGGGGCGGTACCACTGTTCTATGATTGGTGCATTCTTCCTGTTCTCTGCCAGTCTTCAATATGAATTCGTCTTCGGTTCACGATCTTAAATCAGTAGCAGCGCCTTACTAGAGCTCACAGTGCACCGCTCTGTAGCTGGGTGATTTCGCTTCAGGGTCCAACCCCTGCCCAATAAGGTGACCTAATTGTCGTGCAATTACGATGTCTCACCTATGTAATAGCAACATGATGTAAACCATAGGTCCTGACAAATACTCGATCCTGTTGAGGACTGATAAAGTACTGATAGAATCACATCAACACGTCACTTACCACAACATACCTTATTAGTTATTTCGCTGCATCCATACCAAGTGGTCGCTCTATCAAAACTCTCTTCGCTATTCTATGCCCACACTCCGTCCTGGCAGTAAAGCTGGTCGTGATGAAATAAGAACTGCTCCCACGCAAACTCCTTCCTTTGTCGATGCTAATGTAGACAGAAATTCGCTGCGACAACAGAGCCTACACAAGAGACCGAAGGTAAGTGGGCTTGTGAGCGATTCTTGCGGAAAATACACAAAGGTACTTGTCTTCTAGACTAAATTCCGTGGTATTTATAGCATAAGGTTGGGGGTGTGTATCATCGTGAGGGAAGAAGGGGCGTAACCAGGCGACTCTGATTGGCACATTCGGGCCTCCCGCCACGCCCACCCGTTTAGCTCGTACGGCGCGAAGCATAAGTAGACCATGTATGGGATTGACGCCGTTCGAGTTCAAACAGATCGGCGTGACGGACGGCCCGAGTGCGCCAATCAGAGCCACCTGGTTACGCCCCTCTTTCCTGCACGATGATATGCACTCTAAGGTTGGTAGAAACTGCGAAATAATCCAGTACAATTCATGTGAATCAGAATAAGTGAGAACATATATGTTAAGACATATCTGTAAATGCCTAATTTTGGCAGTTTCACAAGCTTCAAACGCCCCACGCAGAGTCTAATAGTGGGATTCATGAACGTTCCCGGGAAGGTTCTCAGCTACCCGCTCATGTCGAACAAAAATTGAATCGGAACTTGCTTCCTCCACCATAATTTATCATGTTTGTCTGAGACGAATCTCTCGAACACAGCAGCATGGCTGCATGACATGACATACGCTGCTGAGCTGTGATTGGTCGATTCATGCGCGCGTTGCGGCTGCAGCTTTTAAACGTACGAGCAGCGCTGGGGAGAAATAGACAAGTTTTCTGAGCTTATGTGGGATAGATGAATGCCATAGGAGCCGAAGAAGTGCAAGGGGTATTCACCAGAGTCATTCAATCCGTCGATTTTGAAGGAGGTACCTGGATCTAACAAGCAACCCGTGCGGCGCGGTTGCGTCGCGGCGTACGTCTTGATCACCTCCCACGGCATACTCATTCTTCCCCGGAAAACACTTCTCGGGAACGTTCATGAATCACAACACTGAAGTTTCTGAATTTTTCGACGGATATTCCTCCCGGAAAACCGCTCAGGCTGCCGGTATACTCCTCGAGGAGTATAGCACCTCGTATGGACGACTTCATTTTCGATACGTATTGATTGTGGGCTGTCCAATATCGGCGACTGACCGTTCGCAATCGATACGTATTAAAAATTAAGTCGCCACGGCGACGGCGATGTTAGGTGCTATACTTCTCGAGGAGTGTACCGGCAGCCTCAACGGAAATTTTGAGCGGTTGTACAACTCTATAGGATTAAAATAGGGTGGCTTCGAGGGTTATCTCCTCTTTGCTGGGTATTGCCTCGTGCAGTAGCAGGAAATGGTTGCGGTTCCCGGGGCTCGAACCTAGGAGTCGTTGCAGAGTTGGGACAATTAGCCCTATACCGAACTCTGCTGGGCCGGCCACGCATGACCCAGTTGGCCACGCATTACCCTGGGCCAAGCCGCGCCGGAATACTCCTAAGTGTTTTTAGGGTACAGAAAATTAGAGTTTATATCCCACTTTTATGTTTTTTTTTTCTTCCGGTACCTTTTTCTTTTTCTTCTTGGTGCTTTTTTTTCTCTTTCTCCTTCTGGTACCTACTCATCCTCGCTAGGAAACGACTCGAAAGTTATTCGCTGTAGTTATTCGCTCGAAATCGCTGTAGTTATTCGCTCGAAATCCTGATCAATAATCATTTTTTACACCGATCCTTTTGCTCCATTTAACAGTAAAATTACCTTTTCCGAGACCTTTTTTCCTTTCATGCAATCCCCATCACTCAAAAGCACCGCGGCTTCACTATTTGGTGGCGTTTTTCTGCCTTGACTACGGTAGCGGCAATTTTTTTGGCGAGATCTATCGGATTAGCTTCGACGCTTGACTGATCCCTCTCAGTGAAATTGCCCTTCCGAGCAGTCTTTGCCTCCGTGTTTGCCTCGGTGAAGGCTAGCCTTCGATAATGAGTTTCTGTTTTCTCAGATGCCTGCAGCACAAAACACGGGTCACCCTCACTGCCTGTGCTGATCCTTCACATGCTCCCCTTCATCCTTCGGTAAATTTAATTGGTTACGCTGGTTTTCTGCCAGTGAGGATATGTGAAATCCAAACGCCTATTTTAGCAAGGCTTTCTGGATGAATTAAGTTAGCAAAAATTTATGGACGCTTCTGAGCTCCAACTTTTAGGATATGCAAAACTCCAGATGTCCAGTGTCGCGCACTGCACCATCGCCGTCCGGACACTCTGATTGTCTGCGCATCCGCACATTCCATTTATATCAGTATTCTCATCCTGGATGAATCATTGTGACGGGTGCAAGGAGGTTCAAGCCAGTGAGACATGGTCTGTGTAGGACAACTCATTACCCGGGTACTTTATGAAATACTGACTAGTACTATCTGCATAGTCATGGAGGTAATTATGGATTGAAAGCCAGAGCCCTGCTCCTCCCAAGTTACGATTTCACTTTACATATGTATTGCATTGGGGGAGGTGGTTGTAGTGACGCCAGAGAGAAAAAGAACGAGAAAAGTTCGCATAAGGTGGAGAGAGTGGTGAGAAAAGTGTGCATAGTGCACAAATACTCAGCCATCGCTGTATTTGAAACATGCTTCACCTGCTGGGAAATTTCTGTTGGATGCATTAAACGAAAAAAAAAACTCACGAATGAAGAACTTTAATTTTTGGAAATTCCGGAAAATTAAAGGGGGTTAGCAAAGTTCACCAAAGCCGTAGTATTTCTTCGATATCTACACTTCTGCTTCCAGCTCCCTTGCCTCCGACTGTTTCGGATTTTTTTGACCCACTGATCCAGCTAGAATTTCTATCTACATCCCAGCAGCATTAGCCAGTGACCTCTATGTTCCTTAGTCTACTAGTCTGGAGAGTACAAAGTTGTTTATAGTGCGTTCCACCAGGAAGAATAGTCCGGGAGAAAACAGAGAAAAAAAAAGAAATTGTGTGGTTGCGACCCAAAGAAGTTAGCGTAGTCTAAAAACATTTGTGCAACAGCTGTAACGCGTGTCATTACGACGCGTCATAATGACAATTCTGAAATGTCCTCCGTTTATATCCGAGTTGCGGAACTTTGCATACAGTAGGCGTTGACGGCGATGGCCTTCCCGCAGCCTCGAAAAACACGCGGCGCGACCGCGCCGCTCGAGCAGAAATATCCCCGAGACATCAAACTATGGAGTTTTCTTGATAGTCAGTTAGTTTTATTACTAGTTAACATCAAATTTGATGAAGAACTGTCAAGAAAATCCAGATTCGCCACTGTTGTGACGATGCTATCGTAAGCGGCGCGGTCCACGTGTTTTTCGAAGCCGCGGAAAGGCCAACGCCATCGAACCCCACTGTAAAGAGGCACCTGATGTCGCGTACGCGACGCATTATAAAACATAGTAGCCGATGAATTATAAGTTATTCCTGAATTGAATTCGTTTTTTTTTTTCTTTTCCTTCTTCTGCTTCTCTGGATGCGCCTTGTAGGCTGCTTACGGGAGCATATGCAGAAATAGAAAAAAAATCAATTTCTAGACCGACGCGCTGTAGGAGTGCGTGGGTGACTGGACAAAATGGCACGGGAAGGCATGCGCAAGCTCCACCTCGCTTGCAAGCCTCAGCGCTCCCTGGCTGCATCGTTTATTTGCGCCACCTCCTCAGCAGTCGGCTGCACTCGACCGATCGCCCTCTCATCTCCGGAAATGCCTTTTGGACCAATTCGACCAGGCTAAAGTACGACATCATTCCGTCCCCGTATAGACCCAATCGAGCCAAAAATAACCCTACTGCTTTATCTTAATGAATTGCTTTGTTGTGGTGGTGCTAGACAACCGAAACGACGTCATTACCAGTTCTTCTGTACACTACACGCATCGCTCACGTGCGTGACACATGTACCGTGCGCGCTAGACTTTACGACACTTCACGGACGTCATCGTGCCAGTGGTTCACCGCGGAAGTTCAAAGAGATTATTGAGTGATAAGCGCGCTATCAGTGGAAGTTGCTATAAGTCTGACTCTGGTCACTTTCCGCACCTGGTTGATAAGCTTGACTACAGCACTCCGTATCATCTGGCTTTGAATGGGGCGCAATTGCACTGTTTTCTCTCAGAAATGTCCAAAATCCTGGAAATACTATTCATACTGCCTTGACCAGTAAGAAAAAAAATGGTATGCGTTATTTTTGGTTGCCGTAAGTGGAGAATTGATCTCGTTTGCTTTGGGACCTCTGTCCGTTGTGATCGCTTCCATGCTCGAAATTCACTGGTAGCCAATTTGGGACTGAATCCACAAACGTACAACACTCTCAACCGAACCCAAGCTTGTGATTTCTGCCGGATTCTGAAATTTTATATTGAAATATTCCAAACTTAAAGGACGAATGTGAGCGCTAGCACTTTGCTATAGGTTTGGCCCACGTCCAACAGCTGAAAGCTGAAATCGCTTCTTCTGCAATTGCACATACAGTGAACTCCAAACGGTCGTAGACAAGGGGCGGGACCGCGGCGCGGGTGGTCTGTTTGTCTGCTACACTGAAGCAGCGGGCAGCGGGTGTGCTGGGCAGAGACGCAGAGGAAAACCGACACGCAGTGATTTTCCGCTGCCTCGAGAGCTGCAGCAGACAACCAGAGTGCCCGCGCCGCGGTTCCGCCCATTGTCTATGGCTGTTTGGAGTTTAGTGTACTACATGACCAAAATTTTTTATATCGAAGGTTGCCACATTTTTGTCTGATTTTTCTCATCAACAAAAAAAGGCTTTGATATTTTCAGGAATTTCCTTTATTTTCGGAAATGATGATGTCTTGTCCGTAAATACAGAACCAGTTGAATGTTTAGAAGGCACCGCAATGAAACGGGAATTTTTATTAGTGCACTGGAGGGTTTGTGGAAAAAAGGAAGATGGAAAAGGGGACGGGAAAATGCTTATCCACCACATCCTGGATTTTTTCGGGGACTGTAATTAAGATTAACCCTTGATCATTCAAATGGGCAGTTTGACTGGTATGCAGTATCAAAACAGTGTAACCTTTGCTATTTCTGGTACAGGGCGACCTGATAGCTGCATGACAAGACGTACGCTGCTGAGCTGTGATTAGTCGATTCATGTCCGCGTCGCGGCTGCAGCTTTTACACGTACGGACAGCGCTGAAGCGAAATAGACACAAGTTTTCTGAGCTAAGGTGGGACAGATGAATGCCATAGGAGCCGAAAAAGTGTAAGGGGTGTCCACCGGAGTCATTCAATGCGTCGACTTTGAAGGAGGAATCTGGATCTGGGGAGTAAACGCGTGCGGCGCGGTCGCGTCGCGGCGAACGTCTCGACCGCCTCCCCGATCTGATTGGCCTGATTGAGATTAGGTCCAGAATCATTTCCTTGGTCTAAATTTATCCAGTTTGACGACCCTGGTGCAAAAATACATCTTTCCAACCAGTAAAATGATTTTTAGGTCTATTTTCCATTTTCTATTTTTATTTGGGTACCTCCTCCAGAGTAGTTGGAATTGAATACTCTATAGAAATAGGAATTTCCCCAGAGTCCCCTCTATTCTCTCCTCTATAAAAGTTTTCGGACAAGTGGAATCTGACCCAATTAACACATGATCTTCATTGTACATAACTTGTTATTGTTATGTCAAAGTGATCATTGACGCCTGTGCAATCATTAGGTCAACATTTACTGGATTAGTGATAAGGAGTAGTAGTTTACGTAGTCGAACGGGTATTCTATTTTCAGTGCATAGTTATCACTTTTGGTGGCGTCCACCTTTAAAGAGCGAGAGTGACATCATCGGCGAACTGGTACCAGGAAGAGTGCTCCCAAAGTACTTCCAGACGTCAGTGTTTGGACTGCAGTGAACATTCTTTGGAGCCGGCTTTTTTCTTGAGGGAAATGGCCCTCTCGCGAATGAATTAATTGGGAAAAGAACATCTAATTGAAGCTGCTCTTATTTTATGGAGAGATGTCGAAGCATGTTTAGCCAGCGTTTTCATGGTTAAAATTCCAGAAAATGGTGCTTTGCTTCAACTATAACGTTGATTTTTGGGTTTTCCCGACGGTTTCTGAGCGATTGACCTTGCCTAGGAGGAGCGGAGATCGGTTTCGAAGCGATGTGTAATGCATGCTATGCGCCGCTCACAGGCGTTTTGTCCGGGTTTTCTGCCGGGAACTGGGCGGCTGTCGGTCTGACTCTTCCTTCTCATATATTTTCTGGATCACAACAGCTATCTGCATTCGTATTTTGCTCGATGGATCTTAGATTTACGTCTCTTCGTCTGTTCTATATTTTATTTTTGATACCTTGGAATTATCTGGAAGATTATATCCTGTTCGCTAGTTCAGAGAGGAAAAGTTTCTCAAGAAAGGTGTTGTGTCTCAAAATTAGAGTCACATTTCTCTATCGTCTGTTGGGGCTATTAGGGATGAGTTGCATACGTTTTCGTGCGAAGCTCGTCACTTCCCTAGGGGACGCAAGCATGTTTGGGGTTACCCTGAGTAAACGTACCGGGCTTTGATGCATCATTGAGATTAGCCAGGGTAAACGCGTTGAGCCCTTGCTAACGATGGGTAAATTGGTATTGTGCTGATATGTTTACCATAGTGAACCTCAGTGATGCATGAGGGCCCCCGACGCCACATAAATCTCCCCATTATTCGCATGGGTGTCAACGCTTTCACCCTGGGTAACCCCAACTATGCATACATGCATAGATTTGCCAGTCGGATAAAGTCCTTCCAGAAACTTTTCCAAATCCTGCCACTGAGGGCCATAACAGAAATCTACCTTTTTTAAACTTTCAACTGGCTCAGACCTCCTGGTGCGTTTGATCTGACGGAAATTCTAAGATGTTCAAGGAGCCATTGATAGCAATTATAGTTCTTCTCGAAAAGGTACACGATTTCCTTGGGTACAGAATCGTGGCAGGACTTGGACTACGGATAGTATGGTCCAAGTGAGAGGGTAGAATAGGTCCTGCCACGATTATGCAACCGCGACACTATGAAACCGCACGCGCAGTCCCTCTATCTCTTTGACAACGACTGTAGGTCCAGCTATGCTTACATTCAATCCTTCAGCATACCCGTTTTTACCCAGATTTGTGAAGAGTTTTCCATTTGATGTCGTAATTCCTCTTCTCTATTGCTCTCAATGCTGCAAGGGTTAAGGTTTTTTTTTTTGCTAGGTTACGCAGGTACTCCCTGCAAATTAGTCTTTCGTTATAAGCGGAGAAGCTTTGCAACCATCGCGGATCGGATATGTTTATTGGCGGAAATGGGATACACAAATGGCTGGCTCATCCATTAGGACGCAGCAAACAACATCAGCTGAATCACTCAGCGTTTATCTCACAGCCAATGAACTTTAATCAAGGGCTCCCTTATAGGAACTTCCATATAATTTTCCGTAGTATTATTTATTTTTTCTTCTTATTTATGTGAAATTTTGTTGAAACGCTGGCTGTGTAACAATTTTGTGAAGAAGAGACCTTGCAGAAAGGGTATCCTAGACAAGTGTGAAGGTTATGTCCAATCTCTCTACCTGTCAGCTAGCTCTGCACCTACCTCTCCCTCCTCCTTTGGTTTTTTTTTAGTTAGTTGGAGCTTGTAGTATGGCTACATTCTCTAATCTCTGTGCCCTCAGACGCCAATGCCAACGAAAATGGAGTTGGAGGGGAGAGGGGGGGGGGGGGCTAGAATTGGTCTTAAGCTTCTTCCTGGAAACCCAAGTCTCATCCTCAGTCTGAGTCTAAACCCTGGCATAAACATGAGTTCTCCCCACAGCTTCCATTCCCATCGGTGGAATTTCTTGATGGTTTCGCTTTCACGTTTCGCGATAGCCATCGGAGTCGTTTGCGCTGCGTAGTCTGCGCCCACTACGTTCAAAGTCCACTGCTCTTTAAACAGTCACATAGTACTAGACTACAGTGAAGCATATTCGAAGGCCATCTCACTTCTGTTGACACCAGAAAAAGTCGTAAGCTACCTGGTTAAGGGTGCACCCATCGAATGTGTAGTACTACCTTACAAAATTTTCTTCCATTGTTTCGAATTTTTTAAACAATGATGTATCGTTCATTAAAACTCTCGCGGAAACTATAGGAAATAAGGCGATGCCAGCAGCGCCCAACAACCGCAGCGAACGGTTGGTTTGCCGCGACGCGTAGATGGCGCGGCGCGGGCTTATTTTCCTGCGGTGCAATGATGATCTTCCATCGCTGCAGTTCCTAAGACTTTGCTGCATTTTGTAGCATTCTCACAAATCTTATTGTTTCTATCTGATAATTTTCTTCTGAATACTGCTGAAGGCTTTTCTGACAGTGGAAAACAACGAAAATAAAAAAGGGAATGAAATGTAAGAAAGAAAAATAGAAAAATAGAAAGAAGAAAGAAAAATTGAAAATCCTGAGGAGAACCTAATGAGGTTCTGTATGTTAGCGAGTAATATTGAAATAGAGTTAGACGCAATGCAACTCGTCAGGATTAGGTTTGGACCCCGCTGACCAGCTTCAACTGCAAGCGACCTTGCCACAGCATGGTATGACTACTTTGAATCGCCGTTTTGACAGCCTTTGGCACATGAATTTTAACTTCACCTTATGGTTTTTCTCGTACCTTACTCCTTACGACCCACAAAGTGCGTGTCAGTGCGCGTCAGAACCAGCCAGAAGGCGCGGAAGCGGGGCGCAACGGCAAATGGGTCAGAACAGGGTTGTTCAAACCTTGACTATAGTTATGGAGGGATATTTATGTGTTTACTTCAATCAATGCTCCGTTTTTATAAACGGTTTAATGATGTTGTATCCGAGCGTTTCCAGAGAAAAAATCTCCTTGAATAAGTTATTAAAGCGTCCATAAACTTAATTCCTAAGCGTCTAAGGTACAAAAGCTTGATTTTTGGTGGATTGCTTCTGGAATTTAGTGCAAACATTCCGTACTGTCGCGGTCATTCTGATACACTTTTCGCTGCTGCCACCGTCTCGCGACCGTTACGCGGCACCTCTGCGACGCGGTCATGCTGTGCTCACCTACGGATTCTGACATGTCTTGACACGTATTTCCCATGCAGTGTCGTTGCCGCTGGTGCTGGAATTGACACGTGTTGACATGTAGCACATGCATTCTAACGTGTCTTAATGGTCTCCTTTCGTTCTAACTCGTTAGAACAACTGTAAAACGTGTCAGTGCATGTTAAAACCAGTGAGTCGGCGTTATAAATACCAGCAACGTCGCAGTGAAGCTTTTTGATTGGTAGGAAGTGGCAGCAAAACCGAATCAGCATGACGTCGACCGCAGATTCAGGCGACCATTCACCAAACAGTGGGGTTAGTTTTTCTTTTGAAATTACGCTGTTGGTTTCACTGTTGCAGAGAAAAGCGTAGAAATATAGCCTGTTTCAAAGGCGGCGATAGTTTGCTATCCATGCAGATTATTTGCTTTCCTCTGACTCCTCTTCTGTTGTTGTATACTTTTCCGCGATGTTTTCCTCTCTGCTGTCTTCCCAACTACCGTTCCAGGTGAACGGGGCTATAGCTGCTGTTGCCAGAGTAGGTCTATGGGAACATTTGTCCTTATTATGAGTTGACTAGACGGCATACCCGGCTCCGCTCGGGAGTTTTACTACCCCGGACATTTCACGCTGTTGCGGTTATATAGGGTGCAAATTCATCCAGTTGAAGTGCATCCATTTGAATTTCGGTGATTGCCATGTTTGATAATATCGTTAACCTTTTTTTTCACCTGTTCGATTAGAAAAAGGTCATTAAAACCAATTAATCAAATGAAATGCAAACTTAATAATTGTCGTATTCGCGTTAGGTATACTGGACCACCTGACATGATTTCACCCGTCCCCGAGCGAAAGTGGAAAACATCTATAAAATCAATAAATCGATATCATAGCCCAAAATGGTTGTCATATTCGTCCTCAGCGCATTGGAGAACCCTAGTGGGCACGTCCTTTCCTGCCCCTGAGCGAAAGTGGAAAAAATCGATAAAATCAATAAATCGATACCGTCGCCCAAAGTGGTTGTCATATTCATGTTCAGCATATCGACTAACCACAGTAGGCATGTTTTCGCCAGTCTCTGTGCGAAAATAGCAAAAAATCAATAAAATCAATATAATCGATAAGCTAATCGATAATTCCCAGAGTAAAGTAGCCTATGACCTCCGCCGGCCCATGATAGAGCTGCGTGCAGAATTTGGTTCAGATCGGTTCACTCTCCGCGATTTCTATTCATTACATACATACATACATACATACATACATACATACATACATACATACACACATACATACAAACTTTCACTTTTATATATACAGATGATGCGTATTTTATCGTTTTCTCTATGTAGCTGTAATTGCATTAATGGAGTCCTCAAGTGAATGGCATCCATCTGTACGTATCGTTATCCTGTCTCTGTTGCTCCTATGGTCTTGTCCAGTTCCATCGGTGAGGTTCCAGCCGGCTCCGATTTCTTGCCCTCAACCCGTGACATCATCTCAGCCATTTCGTTCTTTGTCCTTTACTCTCCTCCAATTTCTGACCCTGTGTGCAGAAGGAGGCGTTCCCGTGGCGAAGATTTCGGTTGGGGGAGGCGAAAACATGTTGACGTTGGGCTGGGTGTATAAAGCATCGTCGTCGTGTGCCCAGAGTCAGCTGTCGTCAGCCTATCACTTCTCTTTTTCATTTATTCAGAGGTATCCTCACTAAAAACTATTTCTAATTATGGGAATCGAGACTGTACCTGGAGTGAGTTCTGAGATTTTTCGTTACCATGGTTGCTTGCAATTTTAATTGGGTAGCGCTAGATGCTGCTGGCTAACTCGGACTAACCGACTCTTTTTCTTCTACATTACCAGTTATTTGCTTGTTAGATGTAGTTTTGCATGGAATTCTAACTCGATAACGTTCGCCATCTACAGTTCTCAGTTTTTCAATGTTTTAGGCGTCTTCTGTGCTGCGCCTGTTCAAGTCGTCTGCATCAGCAACGATGGGGCCGCGGAAAGTGACGATCATCGGCTCGGGAAACTGGTTAGTTCGACAAGTTTTTGGAAATATTCATCGGATAATGACCCATTTTTTGGCGTTCGTAATCCGTAAAGTGTACAATTTATTGAGCGGGACTGCAGGGAGGATGCAGTAATATTACTTGGGACCACTCTATCTTTAAAACTGTCTTTGAATCTTTAAACTGAAAATTGGATGAGTCCCTCAAGGGAGGTAGTGCCCAGCATTGTCATTATCCGACGACTTGTTTTTTCCTCTTGATTGTGAACTGGTGGCCAATCTTGAACAGCCTGTAATCGATTAGTATCAAAAATGAAGTGATAGAAGCGGCAGTGGTGTTGAGTGCTTTACTACCACAACTACACCGGCAGCTTTGCGCTGTATTTAGCTGTGTTTATAGTGTGTTGGAGTCTGTTTCGGTCGGATAACAGAAGATGCGTACAGCTTCATTTATAATGCGTCGGAGTCCGATTCGGTCGGATAAGAAAAGATGAGTATCGATCCTCGTCGGTCGGATTCCGACTAGGATCGATACGTATCTTTTGTTATCCGACCAGATCGGATTCCGACGAACTATAAGTAAGCTTATCGATCCTCATCGGAATCCCACTGACAAGGGTCAATACGCATCCTTTGCTACCCGACCACTATAAATACATCTTAAGGCTACAGATTCTCTGAGGGAGCTCCTAGTCGAAGCTTTACAGGGTGGACGAGGAGTGGGGATGGGGGCCTGTTTGCGCCTGTGTGAATGTCGTTCTGCGATGTCGTTCATTTTGAAGCATTACGATGCGCACATAAGCTGCTGACATAGACCACCGCAACAACGTTGTTACGGCAAACTCTTCAGCCTCAGCCACTCAGCCACTTACCTGTTACTGTTCTTCTGCCAGTACGCTATTCAATGTAGATTTCGTGATAACATATGAGAACTCTTTAATATTTCGTTCTCATCAGTAAAAAGTCGCTGAGAAGCATGGATCATAGTCATTCTCAAAAACAACGAGTTGAGTTCACTGTATAAACTTCCAGTATGTGCACTGAACGTCGCGCATCCAAATTAGTACTCGTTACCTAACCGAATAACGCAATTTACAACCCTTGTCCCGAATTTCTCTTCGACTATCCTCCTCCGCAAGAAATAAACGCATGAATGAGAAGTAACCAGTGAATCATAGAAATTACTAAGTCTGAGAAGTTTGGATAATTGGTGTTGGGGGTACTAAAAGAGTGACTTGTCAGGTGACTGCACCTTCCCACAGGTGTATGTATATATCCATAGTATCTATTTGTATACCAAGAACTTGGTGGAACTCTAGCTTACTCTTGGCTCCTTAGAACTGTATATCTTGCTTTATTTCCTATTTGGTCCTTGTGAGTCCTATATTCTCAGTGATAACTTAGCCATCAGTAGGTTGTAGGGTCAACCAGAGTTCGTTTCAATATTTGATGCGCTTCTTGTGCATTCACGTACCATACTCACGTCGTGCATACCAAATTTTATTAAGGGACTGTTGTCGGTCTATATTTCCAAGATTTATGTATCAGAGGCTGCAGAGTGTTTTCTGTTTGCTTAGTCACATGTCTTTCTGTTTACTGCTATCTTCTTTGCGGACCTTGTGCAATCGTTTGTCAAAATATCGCACCATTGATTATGTATGCGATGAGCAAAACTTCGTTTGCACAATTAAGAACTTACATGCTAATGTGGACTTTCCATTACTTTTCTTAATTGGTTTGAGGAGCATTATATTACTTATTTTACACTGTGTCCTTTCAGGGGCTCAGCAATTGCTCGCATTGTCGGTAACACTACGAAAAACTACCCCGATGAATTCGATCCTATCGTCCGGATGTGGGTAAGTGGAATTCCTTGACGCCTTACTTCTTTCATTACCTTTCTTTTGAAATGATAGAGAATTCAATGAAGACTTACTTTCTTTACACATGACATTGTTTATTGCAGCCTTTTTACCTACTTCTTTTCAATTATTTTGAGAGTAAAAGGATACCAAAATGTTTTAGGTGTTCGAAGAGATGGTTAATGGTGAAAAGCTGTCCGATATCATTAACACCCGTCATGAAAATGTGAAATACTTGCCAGGAAAACTCATACCTGAAAATGTGGTAAGTTTTTACCCATAACTACCTCAGGTCCGTGGACAGTTACCACGCAAACGTGGTTCTCCAGGCGCTTGTGCTACTATGATTTTAGGGGAAAAAGCCCCAAGCAGCGCGTGCAGCATTACCAAAGTCATCGTAGGCATTTTATATGATTCCAGATTAAAATGGAACTGTTCTTCTTGAAAAAGAATTCCCAGAAAACATTGAAGCTTTCTTGCATGGCTTAGCTTCGATGATGCGCGTGGTGGTAGTATATAAATATTTGGTATTTTATGCGTGTCTGTGCAAGAGAACCAGGCACTATCGTAAAAAATTGACCCTGTTTCGATATTCAGCCTGTCGAACTATGTACGATAAGTATGTAAATTTTCATTTCTGTCTCAATTGAAGCCTATTTTGGACCACTTTTAGTAATAATCCTTATCCTAACCTGTTTTCTAAGACGATGAGAAGGCAAAGCGGTTGACCCTGATTTCTTCAAAACGACTTTAGCTTACCTCAGTTTTACGCTTTGTTATTTCTAGGTTGCTGTTCCGGATCTGGTCGAATCGTGCGAGGAGTCAAGCATTCTTATTTTTGTAATTCCCCATCAGTTCGTGAGAAGTGAGTGCCTTCTAAATTTGACTTCTTGTTTCGTGTCTGGGTTATTTTTATTATGATTACTCGGTTTGATTTTTGGTCACATTAGTTATTTTTGATATTTGAGATGTATGTCGCCAACTTCGTGGAAAAGTTGCCAGTGACGCGCAAGCCGTCTCTCTCATCAAGGTAAATTGTATTCTGGCTTGAATTTCGAAATTCTTTATCTACTATAGCATCATGTAGATGTTAGAGAATTTAGGATGTTTAATTAATAACCTCGCTCTGATTTCTGTTGATTAATGAGGAATTCTATACTCTCATTGGTTTGTTTGGAAAGGGCTTGTCTTGCTTCGGGCTTCCTTTGTTTTAGGCGGTTACCAAGCTTGTTAGATTAGTTTTTAGTGTTTATATAGCTAGTGTTAACATTAATTCAGTAGCTTCTCCTAGCTTATAGTCTGTTCTCTATTCAGGGTATTGCTGCCATTCCCGAACCAGGCGAGGAGGTGAAACATAGTCAGCCTTTGTGTATTTCCACTATGTGTTGATTGTAAAGAATGCGAGGGGTCTAAGAAGTGATTGTGGGGAGTCCACACAACAGAGTACTGGTTAGCGATGACGTTAGCTTCCGTTTCATGCACTTTCTTTTAGATCCAGTAGGTCGAAATGAAATATCTGTTCGAAGCATATATGATGGTTTTCGCCCACAGGTGTTGAGAATCCTAGTGGTTGTTCACTAAGCAGCCATAGGATTTTAAGCATAAGAGGATGCTTAGATCATTCCATCTTTGTGTTACTCTTTTGAGGACTACGAGGGCAAAAATGCTACGCAATGAGCGTCGATCATGTGGACGAATTTGCGAACTAGGCCCTACACAACAGCACGCTCGGGCCACGAGCTGGACTCACTATCTTGCGATGTTGTGATAGTTAATCGTAGCCATATGACTAATTTCCTTCATTGTGCTTGGTGATGTTACGCCATTACAGCAACGCAACGTAGCGATTCCAGCGCGCAGTGCGGTCGAGGCACGATCATATCCGCAAATTCCTCAGCTACATCGATGCTCACTGTTTTTTTTTACTGTGCACCTCCTTGTGCATCTCTCTCAGTGGTGTTTCCACGTAAGCCTTTCCAAAAAATACTTGCCTCCCGCTACACTGTGCGTCGACTGAGCCACGTCGCAGCACGTATGATAATGCATAGGAGGCGCGGCGCGGCTCGGCAGAGGGGCGGTGGATGCCGGAGGCAAGTATTTTTTGGAAAGACTGGATTTTATAGGTAACCCATCTCTTTCGATTCCATTTCTTTGCTTTATTTTTGGAACTGAAATGGTGATTGGTAGGCAGCCTGGGGCACCCATATCACTGGTGAACAGTTGTAGTCTGAAGCTTCACTTTATGCTGTTGTGGGCTCGATAAATGTCGCTTGACAGTCTGTTGTGGGGACTCTTCTTGTCAGAGACGCTTCAATTCGCTTTACATCTTCTACTCCAACTGAAACAACTTTTCTAACTTTGTTCGTTCCCGATTTCGTCGCTCGAACAGATGCAGAACTAACAGCAACCATGCATGTTCACAACATCGTCTTGAAGCTGACACTCCGCTTGATTTTCCTTGTTTATCTCCAATAACTCCATTTCTTCTGCAAATTTTGATGACGTCGTAATGGTTTTCAAAACGACCCCTCGCCTTCTTGTTTTTGTCCTTGTTATTCCTCATTTGTGAAGCATTTTGAAGAAAACAGTCAGTCGTTGAAGATTCTGGTTGGTTTTGCTTTTGTCGTTTGTCTTTCCAATATCAAGAAATGCATGTAATTTTGCAGTTTCTGATATTGGCGAGACCGAAATTCTCACCGTTTTTTTTTCTTAGTTTTCATTCAAGGTGACGCAGACGCCTAGATGGGCTCCATTCATAAAAAAATTTCAGGGTTTGTCTGCGCCAAACGCTGAAAAGTCAGGTGGTGTAAAGCTGGTTTCTGATGATATCAGGGAGATTTTGGGCATCGAAGTCAGCGTTCTGATGGGCGCGAACTTGGCTCACGAAGTCGCCAATGACGATTTCTGCGAAGCGACTATTGGTTCGTTATTTAATCTCAGTTTTATTTCAGTTGTAGCCATATTTCCACTTCAGGTTGCAAGAAGAAGGCTGAGCATGGCATGTTGCTGAAGAAACTCTTCAACCGTGAAAACTTCCGCATCAACGTTGTTGAGGACTCCCACACTGTGGAGCTGTGTGGTGCTTTGAAGGTTTGTTTGTCTGAAGTTTACGGTTTGAATTATAGCCTCCAACAAATAAGTAGTCACGTTATTTATCTTCTTTCTAGAATGTTGTGGCTTGCGCTGCTGGTTTCACCGACGGTCTCGGCTATGGTGATAACACAAAAGCTGCCGTTATTCGATTGGGACTTATGGAAATTACTAAGGTAAGGTTGATCCTCCACCATAAATCATTTACTATTTTCATCTTTCTCTTTTCTAAAGGAATTTCTGCTTCTATCTAAACAGCAAAAAAAAATAGATACATACGACATACCTGCTGAACTTCTCAAAAGTCGACATTTCCTAGCTTCAATTGAGAGGATTACGTCCAACATGTCACCTGACAAGCCTCTATGTTTTGTTTTCAGTTCGTCGAACACTATTATCCCGGCTCAAACCTTGAGACTTTCTTCGAGTCGTGCGGTATTGCTGATTTGATCACCACCTGCTACGGCGGCCGCAATCGCAAAGTGTGCGAAGCATTCGTAAAGTCAGGAAAGTCGCTCGAGGAGGTCGAAAAGGAGCTGCTGCATGGACAAAGCGCACAGGGCCCTCTTACTGCAGAGGAGGTGTACTTTATGACGGAGAAGAGTGGATTAGCTGAAAGGTAAGATTCGGGTAGCATTTTCCCTCTTAGGATTGTTTTCCTTTGTTGACATAGTTTTTTCCTAATTGCTTGATTTACAGATTCCCCCTCTTCACCGCTGTTCACCGAATCTGCAAAGGGGAAATGAAACCACACGAGATGGTCTGCTGCCTGCGGTCTCATCCCGAACATATGGATCTCTAATCTAGGAATTAGTTGCAGAATGATAAGATCGTTCGTCTTAAATCGTCTCAATTTGTGCCAGTAATCATCGCTATCAGTAGAAGTTTTCCGTTCGTTCCAGTATTTGCTCACTACCTCTGTGCAACAGCGGGATATTTTTCTTCTGTATTAGATGTCCTGTCTCTGACATTGTACATATTGTTGTATGGTGTTTGTCTCACAAGAATGTTTCTTAATTTCTAGCAGTAATAGCTCTTCTCTATTTTTTATTTAATCAAACACCGTTCGATACGTGTATTTAAGAACATCCATGTACTGTTGAAAGTAATGAAAATTGCTCGCTTCAAAAGTTGTGAGACACAGTAATCGTTCCACGCGACTTTCCAGCTATCTGCATGAAATGCCTGGAGGAGTTGGGTTATGTAAGGTCCCATTCGCTAGCACATGGCGAGAACATTCTGGGGAATTTGGATGGGGTTGTAGGTGCTAGACAGGAGGTATTCCCAATTTCCAGCTAGAAAGAGCTTGGAAATGATGAAAGTGATGCAGCATGGTTTGGGGATAACTATGCATATTCGGAGCTGGTTACCTTTCCCTCGGCCGTTCCATTCGCGCATCCGAATACAGGCTTTGTTTTTGCTTGTTTTCTTGCGGTGAGGGAAAAAAAAGTTAAAATGTTTGGGATACCCACAATCAGGCCACTAAGAAGGAAGCGTTGAAAAATGATCCGGAGGTAAGCGTTTAAAAACGATCCAGAGACTGGAAGTCGGTGAAGGATATAGGATAAAGTGGTCGGTGTAGATCAATCCCATTTTTGGGATGCGCCACGCATTCGACTTCATCTGAACACCGTAGAGGCATTGAATGCGCATGCGCTTTATACAGTGACTTGTGGGGGACATCCGATGTAGCAGGTCAGCGCTTCATCCTCCCATACTCCTCTGGTGCCAACATTACCGATCGCGGAGGGATGGATCGCTTAGTTGGCCTGCGGCGAGAGCGAACCATCAACCGTGCTAACGACAGCGAGCCCATTACCACTGCGCTACGCGTCCTGAAAACTAGAGAGGGAATTTTGCCGGTGATTTATGGAACTGCGGGTAGACAGCGTGGTTATTCTGATCCTAGTTGATGGGTTGCCAGCGGCTTGGAATAATAACAGACAACTGTCACTACAGTTTTCTTGTTTCAGTTAGCGGAAACTGAATTAGATGTCCTTCCAGTCATCTGGTTAGCAAAATGGTTTTGTAAAGATTTTTCACAGCATAATGGAGATATGTGTTCTTTCCACTCAGAGACTACTGGTCGTAGTATCTGCAGTTTTCATGCATTAGTGAAAGGATGCCTTTGCAGATGGCTGGTAGCACTGCTGGCAGTGATAACGAAGCTTTGCTGGCATACTACCGCGACATCGTTCGCCAGATGATGTTCGCTAATGGAGACCTTGAGGATCCCATTCCGACTTGCATCGAACTGGTGCTCGACATCACGAAGTATCAAATGGTGAAGGCTCTTGAGGACGCTTGGCAGCATGCCAGCGCCGCTCAAAGGAAAATTATCACATTAGAAGACGTGTTTGTCCTGTTTAAGCATCATAAATTCATTCTGAAGAGGTTGCTGCAGTTTGCAATTGCTGCAGAATGTGTTAATGAGCTAAAAAGGGCAGCTCCTCGGACGGCAAAGTTGGATGAGGAAAAGGAGGAGGAAAGTGACGTGGAAGAGGACGAGATAGCGACGACAAGGTCAGAATGAGTTTCTTCTCAAGTATAAGTGCTTCGTTTTCGGTTTTAAATGCTATCTCAGGGCTAAAGGTTCTATGTTTTAGCGTGCCTGAGACTAATATAAGTCGAATGAAAAGCGCTGTGGATTCCATGGATCTCGGAGAGACGGCAGACCAACTGCTTGAGTTGCTCGACCCTGTCTATGAGGAACGAAAAAGGCGGATTGCTTCTTTCGGAAGTGAACTAACTTCGGAGGAGTACTTCAAATTCACGGAAGCGCGACAAGCCACATTTCGAGATGATTCTAAGCAAAAGCTTAAGAAGTGGGTGTTTAAGGGTGTTCGCTTTTCATTTTATTCTCTCAAGTGGAAAGAAGGTGGGCATTCATGGGCGGGTTTCTTCGATAGTTGTGTAGCTACTTAGCGCCTGTCGTAATGCATCTGAAACTTGCTCCACCCAAACCTTGTTGACAACTTGCTTCCGCCTTTTCTTGTCGACAGCTTGCAAAGCCGGCGGCCGTCCTGTTTGCTAGTTGTCGACAAGCTTGTGGCCGACAAATTTTCGACGAGGAGGGGCGGAAGAAGGTTGTCAACGAGCTTTGGCTCAGGCAATTTTCAGATGCAATCAGACAACTTGTTCTGGAGGTTCTGATTATGAAATGAGCTGTTTGACATTGGCGTAAACTGCCGCCGAGCAGACCTAAGGCGTTCCAAGTGCAAATTCACTGTTTTATCAACAATAATAATAATAATACAAGTAATTTAATACATACTCAATTTTCTTTTTTTCACAGATAGTCAACATTTTGCAGGAAAAACGATGCTGCCAATCTTCTTCGATGGCTGGGTGCTCCTCAGTGTGAGCCAGTTGTCTCTTTTGTTCTGGCGTTCATAGGACGTGAAGTGGTGGCTCAGTTCGTCGATGCTGCTATAGCGATACGAAAGTTCGAGGATCCGAACTTATTTCTCAATGATGATCGGCATGGACATGTCGCTGGGCTAAACGAGAAGGTTCCTCTCCAGGTGAGCGTGGTGTCAATATAATGCATCCACCTTTTTCGGCTTTTAATTTTTGTTCACAAGTAAGGCAACCCATTCTAGGAGCAATGTTTTATCTGAAAAATTTCAAGGTCCGACACTATAATGAAGTTCTTCGTCGATGCATCGGATGGAGACGTCGAAAAGACTTTCTTTTTGGGTACTACGAAGATGCCGAGGAGAATAAAGTCAACGAAAGTTCGCAATCCTCAAACGATGGTGCATCGCAAACATGAAAAAACTACCAAAAACTATGGATTCAGTGTTTGTACATTTTTTATTCTATATACGGGATGTGTTTTATTTCTGAGCACAGATTTTGTGAAGGGCGCACCTACACATGATGTTTTCGTACTACATTTTAGTAATGATGATCGCATGTTTCGCTATCACCATTCATCATTCTGTTCCGGGTCGTCATTATTTTTACGTTTTTTAGAATAAAAATCGGCTGAATTAGAATAAAAATTAGCTGAATTGAGCTCATTCATGAAGGATTTTTGGATGAGTGATTTATGGGAAGGGTTCGAAATTCCACTTTCGCCCATTCGGTTTTTCTGAACGACAACTTAATTGACAAGAATGCGACAATTTTCCTGTAGAATATAGTGACTACTCAGTTGTTTTTGAAAGAAGTTATCAAAATTGGAACCAGCTCTCGGAAGCAAATTTTGGTGAAATGTTGAGATGCAGAAAATGCGATTTTGAGGCCCTTTAGCGTTTTTCTGGCAGATCTCTCGTGACTTTCTGAAGTAATTAACAGCAACAGGTATTGTGGAGGGTGTTGTTTCCAAAGAGCCACTTGGAGAGAATCATCCAGTAAAGAGTCATAGAGGTACAAAGCAAGAACCTTCGAAAAGTGCTCGTCTCTGTTTCTCCACTAGGGCTCTCATGTTGGGTAGGTACTGACGTCCTGACCTGGCACAGTGAGGTATTTCGGACTGTGTCACTTGTGGTATTACAGAAAAATCCTTCAAATCCAGAAGTCAGGAGACAGGATTTTCGGCAGGACAGGACGACAGGAAGCTTTCTGTTAATTCATGGATCCTAGCCCTAGCCGACACCATGCATATGTAAGGTACGAAAGAGCTGCTCAAGACTGTAGCTCAGGGATGTGCGTAACAAAATATCTGATTTTCGTAATTCGTAAATCGTAAATTTTCCAAAATCGTCGTAAATCGTAAATCGTAACTGAGGGTCTGAGTACTACTGATAAAACCAAGAAATTTCCAACTATTCTGTTGACAAGTTCATCATGAAAATGCCGCGAGGCATCTACTGCGAAGCAGCTCCCACAACTCTCCTATTTCATTGTTAGAGTGATAACATTATGATGAAGAGAGGTTTTTCCCAAGCCTTATGCGGCTGTCTGGGTCTATGAAAAATATTATCATTCGCCGCTGTGGAATGGTCCCTTTTCTTTTTGATCTGTTCATTCTTTCTGGAGCCAAAAATGTCGATTGTCCTGTCTGCTCCCGTGATAGCCAAGCAATCCATTCCTTCGGTGTAGGTAAATTGGTACCAGAGGTGTTAGGGGATGAAGAGCTGACCTGCGCTGATGTTTTTGTTGCAATTCTGATTACCCTTCAATCTACGGTTCCTGCAAACCTCTACGGAAGTCTTGAAGATGAATTTTATATGAGCTGTTGGTGAAAAAGCATAAGCAAAAATGTGCGAATTCGCTCTTAATTCAGGCGAAAATGCTACCAGAGAAGCCACGCATATTTGCTCTTTCGGCACAAGCGCCATAAGGAGATCACTTCCTTGTCGTTATTTACGATTTTGTTACGAAATTTGGGTCATTTTTCGTAAGTCGTAAATCGTAAAAAAATCGCAAAAAATGGCCGTAAATCGTATTTCGTAAATCGTAAATCGTAATTACGCACATCCCTGCTGTAGCTATACTGCTGGAAGTGTTCTAGTGGATATCCTGCGTATTTTGTGATAATTTTATGACCTGCAATTTTGAAGTACTATAAGATGGGCTTGGAATAATCAAGTAACCTGTCTGTGGAATTCTCGTGGTGTATCGTGTTTTCCTAATGAAAATTTGCCCGCC
>JARK01001353.1:1728068-1747463 GCA_000688135.1 Ancylostoma ceylanicum | reverse complement strand
GGGGGGGGGGCCCCCCCCCCCGCCCCCCCCCTGCATCCGCCATTGCTATGTAGTGTTGGGTAAGGGGAGGCAACTACTAATGATCACTGAAGATGGTGTTTCATCTCGTCCTTTATTCTTAAGGCGGGCAAATTTTCATTAGGAAAACACGATACACCACGAGAATTCCACAGACAGGTTACTTGATTATTCCAAGCCCATCTTATAGTACTTCAAAATTGCAGGTCATAAAAATATCACAAAATACGCAGGATATCCACTAGTACACTTCCAGCAGTTTCTTTCCTGCGTTAATGAACCACCAATCCGTTCCTCTCTTGCGATACTTCAGATCTTGTGAGAAGAAGGTTTCTGACGTTTCTGCATGTATCCTTTTGCTAGAATAATCCACTGTTCTTCGATCACAATATACAAGACAACACTGATTCAACATCGTATCATGATGATTCAGATGCTAACCTCCACAGCGAACACGCCTTGCGGCCACACAGTAAGCCCAAAAATAAATAATTTTGAAGAGTTGTGTTTTTTTTTGTAATTGGAATACTAGAAAAAGAATACTGGAAATTTTCGAAGTACTCAACCAGTACAACAGACAACATCAATTCAATTATCAGGAAATCAGAGTGCTTTTGATCTCTGGATATAGTCCCCATTTTGAACTGCTATCTCCCACACGCGATCACGCCAGTCCTAAAAAATTCCGGTTAAAAATGAGATATCCACAACATAACAAGAAAAAAGAAAAACTCGCACACGCAGTTGCTCTTCTTTCTTTTCCTCAGCCGTGAGCATCCAGTTGAAGAGATCAGATTCTTCTCCAATCATCCTGATGTTTTAAGTAATATCAAAGAAAGAAAAGTGAACATTCATTACAGAGAGGTGAGTTTTCAAGTTATTGCTTAAATGCAGCACTCATGGGAATTCTGGTGTGGGAGACTTTGCCGAACTTAGAAATTTTAGGGACTACGAACTCATACTCAGATAACAGAGCAGCCCAAAGGCAGCACGAACGCGTTTCTCCAGCAGTAATGCCTCGGTTTCAAACCCCAAATTGGGAGTGGCCTCCCCCCATTGCTGCCATCGTCCTCCCGATTGCTGTTGAAATAGGGGAGGACGTTGATGGCAGCACATGAATCTAGAATGGCAGCAATGTCAGTGCTGGAACGCAGCCATATCCCGCGTTAGTGCTGCCATTGTAGCGGCAGAAACAGAGATATAGCTGCGTTCGTCCTGCTGGGCTGGGTACCAAGTGATTCGGAACGTCCAACGCAGCCCGAACACGTTTCTACAGCAGTTACACCGCGGAGTCAAGGCTTATTTTATCGCCCCACGAGCTGCGTACTCATTAAAAGGCTGCTGTTTTTTTTTTGGGGGGGGGGGCAAAGAGCTGGATAACGTGTCGTAAACCAGGGATAGCAGTTGAAACTGGACGAGTCTCAGATTCAGCGGTGTTCCTAACGCATACTCGGGTAAGCTCATGGTTACCTAAGCTTCCTCAAAAATGTTCTCGAACGCGTGCTCGCCTTCCGCTGCAGCGCTCGATAGACGCGGACGAACTTCCGCATCCGCGACGCATCCGCAGCCCAGCATCTCGTCTGGCCAATTGTTGCACTGGGCCATGATTTTTCCGTCTCTCAGTCGGCCAGACAAGCACCGCAGAGCTCGCCTAGTCTCCGCCGGAGCGGAGGCACGACTGAGCTCTACCGCTCAACGACCGGCTTATATACACCTCCCAGGAGGCGGGACATCACGTGACAATGAGGGGGATGAACGCAGGGCATGAGGGGTAGAACGCAGGTTCAATGGAACCGCGGTTGACCGGGCAGCAAGCTGCCCCCTTAACGCAGCCGAAACACAGGGTTTGCTGCCCTCAAAACTAGGAACGCAGCAATTCTTGACCATGCAGCAATGCATGCCTTCCATTTCCTGGAGGGGTGGCTCAGCAGGTTCTGCTGCGTTTGCCGTTTGCGTTTTATCATTGTATATAGACGACGATGAAATAGCATGAAACATTTCTGAAAGCTGGGGATGAAAGCTCTTTTTTCCATGCGTCGAAAGGGAAATGAGCGTTAAATGCAGCATTCACGATAATTTACATGTTCAGAATTTTGAATGTTTTGGGGTCTGAACCATGGCATCGTAATTCTACGCAGGTTGCACCACCGAGGTCATCTATATACATCACCGAGATATAACAAGTCCACTAGGAAATCACAACGGTAAGTTGAACACAATGAATACGCCTACCTGCTGAAATACTGCAGTGGACACGGATGCGGGCAGACCATTTTGGTGTCCGCCGCGCCAGTTAACGCTATTGAATCGGTATGCAACGCGTGTTCTAGCGCTTTGTGTGGTGTAGTGTATGGAATGTTGTACAGTGCAGTACATATAGTGCGCGCCATTCACAGGATTTCGTAGCGTTACGCGCGTATACCCTCAGCGGAGAACTCGTCCGAACATCGGACACATGGAAAACGATGTCTTTATTTCCCGTCTTCCGGCGTGTTTCATGCTGTTTTATCACTACCTATGAATTCATTTTTCTTGAAAACCCTGATATTTAGGGAAATCCCCAACACAAAAAATTTCCTTGCGTGCTGCTTTTAATTACTTCTTTGGCTGATTTCCGCCGTTGCCTCATTTTTTCTTTTCATTCTTTCTCAATTCTTCTCAATTCTTTTCATGGTTTCTTCTCAATTCTTTTCATGGTTCTGGATTTCATTCTTCTCAATTCTTTTTATGGCTCTGGAATCGTTCTAGAATTCTTTGACGTTTCTGCAACACCATGACTGGTCAGGTCACATTTTCCAAATTCATTTTCTTTCGTCAAATCCGCAAACTCTGCAAAACAATGCTAAGAACTGGTTTCGCCAACAAAACTGCTGTCGAAAAGGATCGCGATATTGACATTTTCTGGATCGATACGCATCGAATAGATAGTAGAACTCGGCCCAACCTACTCAAAATCAATGAGCGATAGGTTCCAGATGCCGGGGATCTTGAAGGTTTCCACTGTTTTCAGCGTTGTAGCAGTGATCAGCACCCGCGATTACTCCCAATTATGCCGGAATCTTGAGGTCGTAAAATTCCGTGGAAGCTGCCTTTAAAAACTACTTCCCCGGCTCCGTCTACTTGTCTGGTGTTTCTTTACTGCTAGAAAATAATTGGCGGGGCTGTTCACGGATTTCGCAAAATTCTGATTTCCGCGTCTTTGGAGGAACGGAAGAAGGATGCGACACTTGGCCTTATAATGACAAAGTGACGAAAATGATTTGAATGAATGGTAGTCTAATGGTAGCCTTAAATTCCTAGTAAATCAGGTGGTAGATCTTCAGTGGAGCTGCAGGTTATATCTCAACCAACCTTGATTGATTTTCTGCATCTGCATCGTTTTCTTCTTCAATGGATTCTAGACGATTCAGCAGCTGCAAACAAAAGGGGAAATAGTCAGTGAAAGTCACGCAAGTGTAGAGAAGCATTACCTGGAGATTGAGGCTATCCAGCGCAGCTCTCAAAAATGGGGTAAGCTGTGTGTTCCCGTTCTTACTCAGCGTGCTGAGCATGCACATTTGGAATAATTTATGCATCTCTTTTTTGTGAAAGTAATTTTCCATCGATTTCTGAAAACATCTCTTCTAAAAACGTTGATTACTTGTAAATTTTGTTCACATGTTCTTCTAAAGGATTTCTGGAACACTGTATCGATGCAAGAAAGTGGTGAAAAATTTCTTTAGTCTTTCATTGCTTCAATCCTGATTCTTGGTTCACTCGAGTGAGACCTGTTAGAAAGGGCATTGTGAGAGGATTCAAACGGCTAGCGATGCCGCTAAGGCCCAAATTCTCGAGAAATGTCCCGTTCTTGATGATTCATTGGAATTTAGGTACGTCCCATTCCGATGCGCATGTGCGTGCTAGTTGACGTGCACCAACGAGAAGAAGGGAGACTTGTGTGCCAGCGCTCAGAAGTGGTGTCAATGTTGCGCGGCACTACTAACTTGAGGAAAGTGGGACACTCCTAAAGTGGTGACAGTGGAAGGAGAGGTGATTGCGAAAGACGACAGAGCATCATCACTGTGATGAGCGTGCAGACGCTTTTTTGCATTTACTTTGATCTCGCACCAAATCTCGCACCTCACTTTGCCCATTCCTTTCCTTGTAATCTTAATTTTTTGTCACCTCATCGTCTTGGCGGTTTACACAAAATTGGTAAAATATTCACAGATGGTAAGAAAGGGTATTTCTTTGCCAGATTGGTGGGAAATAGCCGGTCCAGGGATGTAAGAGGAATTCGACGGTGCTAGGTGAGAGGGTGTTGCTTCACCCAGAGAAAATGTCCACATCAATCATAAACTAGCTCACTAGTGGAGACACTGATCCCAACTGTTAAGGAAAGCTCGACGGCGCCTAGAAGTGGACGAGCACCGTGAGACTGGATGCAAAGATGCCTAGTACGCTCTTTGATGATCATTCTAAAGCCGTTGCCTGGGCTGCTATACGCAGCTCCCTTCTGTCCTATTACCGCAAGTATCCGACATCATGCGTAGATTACCATTCATCATCATCCAAAATCACCACATCATACTCCATATATATTGCAGAAAATTTGTGACTCTGTGCGTGCGTGCACACCATTGAGGGGGAGCAAGTAGCGATGAGCGGTAAAATCTCTGATTCCACAGGGACAAGCCGTCATCCGAAAGTGAGGAAATCCATGGAGAGGTCCAGCGATATGATAAAGGTTCGCAGGTGTCCAAAGTGGGGGAGACGGGTGCAGCGATACGATAACGATGCGCTGGCTTCCAAAGTGGGGGAGGGGGGTACAGCGATATGATAAGGGTGCGCCGGCTTCCAAAGTGGGGGAGACGGGCCGGCGATATGATAAGGGTGCGCCGGCGACTAAAGTGGCGGGAGAAGGGCCCGGTCATATGATAAAAGTTCACCGGGGTCTAAATTGGAGGAGACGGGTCCACGAGCGGCGATCAGAGGTGTGGAACCGCCTGGAAAATGAAGAAATGCACGAAGCAGGATCTAATCCTATTAGGGGGTGACGCCGGTATTCATGGCGGCTTTCTCCCCTACATGCTTTCTTTCCTTACCTGCACCTACTTGCTCATTATTTCCTTCCCCACTCTCTGTCCTTTCCAATCGCGTCTGAATGGACCATCTCCCCCTTTCTGCTTATATACACCAGTGGACCCTTATCACGTTAGTTGCCACAACAACCAGATAAACATATGCCATTCTGAATGGTCATTTGAGCTGTATCGGTTACCTTCTATCATTTGTTGCTCGCAGGGCCAACAAAAGAGAATCACTTTGCGAAGATGAGAGAACTCAGAACCCCAAAAACAAGTTGTCCGCCCAGCTTAGCCCAAAAACAATTTGCAAACAAGCTTTTAACTAGCAAATCCTTGTCGACAAGTTTGATATCACCAAGCCACCCAAAACCAAGTTGTCAACAAGCTTTTGGAAAGACAACTTGTCGACAAGGAGGAGAAAAGCAAGTTGTCGACCACGATTTGTCAAAAATAACTTGTCAGCAAGGTTTTGACTGAACGAGTTGTTTTGTCATTCTGAGTAGGAGCAATTCTACGAAAACTGCTGGAGGTGAACGGCCGCGGACAAAACGTCTCTGTAAGGTATGTTACTGAAGATTCCTCCACCTGTCTAATTACACAAGCCTGATCGTCCGGCTGGCGCCGGAGTCCCAGGCTTCTCTTCATGCTCGCTTCGCTCGCGTTGGCTCTACGTGACATCTTCCCCATAACACTCCGATCGCTCCACATCTATCACAACTCCCATTTTCCACAACTTCGTGCTTTCTAGCTCCGATGTGCCCTTTCCACAGCAGTACAACAGTAGAGTGACGTCTCATAACCTTGCGCAGGATCGGTGGATACGTCTCCAAGCACTTCCCCACTTTTGGACGCCGGCGCACCATTTTTTAACTGGGAGAAAACTCCGTGTTCGAAAAAAGGCTTTCTAATGGCACAACCATGATGTTCCACCTATTTGTCCTTGCACAAGCTAATTCGTGTCTTTGTAGTGGTGCGGCTTGAAGTAAAACTGATCTGAACAAGCTATGGATAACATGAAAGGAAGGTGGTGTGTTGAAGACATCGAATTCTTGAATATTAGGGAGCAGCATACATTTCTTGGTGAGTATAAAATAGTATGTTGTGAGAAATGCACACGTCCAATAGTGTGTTATTAGATTCATGTGAGAGAAGCCAAGATGTCTCTCGTTGCGAGAGCCAAGAATCCTCTCGGAAGTTAGAAAAGAGCTGTAGCACCAACGAATCACGCACTCTATCTTACGTTCTCTTTGTGCTGTTTGCTATTTGGCTCTTTTCCTAGAGACCGATATTCTTATAGATATGACTTCTACTTGTGAATGTTACTAGTTGTTCCTTTGTTTTCGTGATTGTTGCCTACCACTGTGGGGACTATGTGTGGTTATTGCTGTTCTTAATGGTAATCCAGAGCATATTGTTTATATCTCAAAAACATAAAGAGTGTGATCTGTACACTTGTCTTCACGTTATAGAAGGAAATGTGAAACCAAGTTGTCGACAAGCTTTTGGACGGACAACTTGTCGGCAAGGAAGTGTGAAACCAATTGTCGACAAGCTTTTTGGACGGACATCTTGTCGGCAAGGAACTGTGAAACCAAGTTGTCGACAAGCTTTTGGACGGACAACTTGTCGGCAAGGAAGTGTGAAACCAAGTTGTCGACAAGTTTTTGGGCGGACAGCTTGTCGGCAAGGAAGTGTGAAACCAAGTTGTCGACAAGCTTTTGAGGAAGCAAGTTTCAGATGCGATGAGAAACTTGCTTTCCAAAAGCTTGTTGACAAGCTGTTTTTGGGGTTCTGAGAAGGCTACTTCCAACGGATTTGAGCACCTTTCAGGAAATCGTTGACATGGGAGAATATTGATTAGTCTCCTTCAAAGGGTTCTCTAGGAGTTTTTTTTAATATAATGTGAAGTACGCAAGCGAAGCGAACACCAAAGGAAGTCTGGAAGTCCGGCGTCAGCCGGACGGACAGACTGGTACAACAATACTCTCACTGATGTCGTTAATTGGAATTCTCTAGTCCGTTCATTCCTGTCCATCGATCGTCATCAAAATGTTTGGTTGGGGCAAAGGTTTTGCCGTTTTTCCTTCGTAGGCTTCATTTTTCCCACAACATCGCCAAACTATAAATTTGACAAGCGGCGTGATTTCTATGATTAATAGAAACAATTCATTTTATCAACATGTTCTATTTATTTTATTAACATGTTCTATTCTACATTTAGAACGCGAGATGTTACGAAGCGGAAAAATCGGAGACTGCCATTTTTAAATTGGCATGCTTGCCGATTTTTTCTTGAGTAGCGAGAGGTTCTCAAGCTGGGGAAGGTGGCATAATACTGCAAAACCTAATGAATGTGATAGGTCTTGAAGCGGGCGTCAGCAGATTTAGAAATCCAAGACAGGTCTTGGAAGCAGGTTTTGGCCGGTTATAGCAGCGCGGAAAATGAACCTTGTGCGTCTTGAACGTTGTTCTATTGCAGCATCCATGGCTTTTCAGACCACATAACAGGAAGGAAATATTCGAAAATTCAAAGACACCGCATTTTCAATTCTCCGTTTTTCGCGTGATTCTCCAGTAACTCCACGAGCATATTGGTTCTACACAACTTCGTTTCATTCAGCGCAGGGATTGCTACGGAACCTGCTGTCGAGCTCTGGCGTGATGGCTTCCATTCTAAAAGAACGCAGACGAGTACTTTCTGAAGCATTTTCTTTGCTTTGTGTGGAGTTCTTGCCGGACGACCATTGACCGACGACTAATCCATGCTGCTTTCTCGATGCGTTATCATATGCATCGACCCAAGCTCGGCATCTGTGCCTGTCAACTGCATTTTGCTTTGTTACTTAGATTTTAATAAGTTCGTATCATATGTATACGGCGGGAAGAAGTCTTGTTACAGAAGTAAACACGCATATAATAGTCTTTCGTAAATGTTAAATCATCCTAAGCAAAATAAGAACTCACGTAACATTGACATTTGAAGACAAATGTCATGGGGATATTGAGCTTCAGAGTTGATAATTCCTCAGGAGTTTCGTAGTAATTGCATAGAAGGCGTTTAAGCTACAATAAATCAGCTACTACTCGATAACTTCAAAATATAATAAATAGCTGCTCCAAATTAGAGAAGTGACAAAGGGAGACCTTTTCTTGGATACTGTTTCTGCACATCTCTATCTTATCCTTTTTTGGATCCTTTTGATAGATTTCAATAATCCAGTGCTTGAACCACCACCTAAAATCAGCATCTCAACAGTCTTAAGTGTAACTTGGAATGAAGCAACAAAATTTTGCAACAATACTATTCTATGAGAAGTAATATAAATCGCTCGAAATGGTCGACGAGAGCACGGCTCTAAAATTTGAGTGCAAACTGTTGTGGCACGACATTCCAGCAATTGAAACTCAATGGCACTGCTTTTCGATTTGCTGAAATGGGGACTCCAGTCCCATCTATCTTGGCCAATCGAGCCTGTACAGCCTTGAGCATACTTCCTGCAACACGATTTGGTCACCGCAACAAGTTTAGCACGATCGATCCAGTCGCGACGACAGGATCGTGTGCTTGAGTATACTTCATGCAATGACTGGTGACCGCGGTCAATCATTTGTTGCGTTTATTTCACTAAAAACTTTGAAATTGGGCTCCATTCTCAGTTTCCCATGCATAGCGGTAGTTAACGTTGATAGAACACCTTCTTTGTGGTAATTTGGCCCCCACTCCACTTTTAGATATGGAATTTGATCCGTGTTGTTTGTTTTCCAGAATCATGTGTTTATGTACTGCAACTGTACTTTGTACCAAACCCTATATAAGGATCATTCGAATATGGTGTGATTCATTGTATCACTTACGTCCAGCCAATAAACTTCCCCTGTCGCCTCGTCTACCAATAGCGGCAATACCCAACAGTAGCGATCAGGGATCCAGGACTCACGGCAGCAACATGACGACGATCTCGGACGAACAATTACAACAACTGCTGGTTGTACTCACTAGTGCAGTGCGAGGACTTCCAAAAGAAGAGGACCAGCAGTCACCTCCTACAGCCGATCAAGCAAGGCAGTTCGACACGTTGGCAGGACGACTCGCACAATTCTGGTACGATCCAGATGCGGATTTCACTTTTGAAACATGGTACCGCCGCCATGGCGACATCTTCACATCGGATGCCAAATCGTTGGACAAAGTCACACGCGTCCGTCTCCTCCTCCACAAGCTCGATGCGGCCTCTTATGAGAAGTGCGTAAGCTACATCCTACCACCCCACAACACGTGAAGTTCGACGAGGCAGCCAGCATTCTCAAGGAATTGTTTGGCCTACAGTAGCCGTTATTCAGTGCACGCTACACCTGGATAAAGCTCACCAAAGACCCCAAGGACGACTTCACCACCTATGCAGGACGAGTCAATCGAGAATGTGCCAAATTCAAGCTTGCTGAATGGAACGAAAACTAGTTCAAATGCCTCATCGAAGATGTGCGGTCTCCAGTCAATGCCGCCGCAGGACGCCTTCATCCGATTCAAGACCTCGATAAAATGCAATCGGATCCCGAAACAAAGATGATCGAAAATGGCAGCGCGGCTGTCCATTCAGTGAAACAGCTCCTCCAAACCCGACAAGGACAACAGAAAGTCAATTTCAAGACTGATACTAAAACAACTCACTCAGGAACACAAACCAGACTACCTCCATCTGCATGTTGGTTCTACGGAGATATGCACTTCTTCAAGGCTGTCCTTATCGACATCATAAATGCTTCCGCTGCAAAACTATCGGACACAAAGAAGGATACTGCATTCCATCTAAGAACCAATCTAAACGACAGCGCCCGTCGAAATGGCCGCTCAACAAGGCAGACGGTGCGATCAGACGCAATCTTCATAGTCGCAAGTATCAACTACAACCAGTATCGACGTTATGCTACGGTTAAACTGGACGACTTCCATCAACTTCCAAGTCGACAGTGCATAGGACTTGACAGTGATCAATAAAGAAACCTGGCAACTTATGTTCGAACCAGAACTCCAGCCTCCACCGCTCATCGCTAACAGCGCCTCAGGTGATCGTGGTGGTGAGGTATCCAGCCGCTAGGACAATGCCAGTGCACCCACAGGTTTCATGACGCCTCTGCCCAGGGTAGATTCTATGTGGCCAACACCTCGTCGAATCTGCTAGATGGGTCTTAAAAATAGGAATCTGCGCTCTTATGGACAGCCTCTCGAGCACCGCCCCAGGTCAGCCAGCAGAAACCAATGCCGGAGTGTTGCACTCGAAATATTTTTTCGAATATTCGAATATCCGAATAAACGAATATTCTGGAAATGCCGAATATTCGAATATTCGAATAATCGAATAATTTGAAAACATCGAATATTCGATTATTCGATGTTTCTACCTCTTCGAATATTCGAATGTTTCGAATAAACGAAAAATCGAATATTCGAATAATTATTCGAATATTATTCGACTCTAACTAGCGGAGGCAAACTGGTGGTAGGGGATGTGTGGTCCTCCCCCCAAATGGGAACGTAGTGGTCCAGTATTTCGAAAATATGTTTACATAGGAACCAAATTTGACTTTGAAAAACTAAGAGCAAAGCGTGAACGTTCGACTTTCTTTGAATCTCGGCATAGTGAATACAGTTGTCTTGAATAACTAGAGCAGTGGACCAAGATTGTTACAGATCTTTATTCCGGCTATCGTTTCGGCGTCGTCGCCTTCGTCAGAGCCTGGAAAGTCAAAACCAAATGTAATATATCCTCCCAAACGCCCAATCCTCCTACAAGTTACATACATATATACATACATTTATTACGCAGTTTAAGACAGACGTTAGATAGTTAAAGATGAAGACGTTAGATAGTTAAAGATGACATTTAAGACTAGTATATCATGAATGGAATCAGTATTTCTCAATACAATTCGGCATTAACCACTATCATCTTTAGTCAATACATAAAGTTGAAACTGCACCATTACTTTGTCAATAGGAGGTTATCCTAGTGACGGCAAATCTTTTGAAGGAAGCGAGAGAGTTCAATGGAGGTGCATTCTTACTCAGAGAGAGATATGCCGCACCCGCTCGCACTGTGAAACTTCTAGCTCTAATAGAAGTTCGTGGTTGTCTATAAAAGATTTTGAATTCACCACCTCTGGTTATGGATGTTATCATTGAGAACAATCGTTTAGATTTTTCGAAGTCCCAGTCGTGTAGTATTTTATAGACCATGTAGACATCAAAGAGGCGTCTTCTAGATTCAAGAGAAGGAATATTAAAATAACGATTCCTTGACATTGCATGGGGGATACACAAGTAAGAAAAGCTTCCTTTTCTAATGAGCATCTTCCTATTGAAGCTATTTTCCACTCTTTCATTTTTTGCAATGCCCTTTTTCTTGAGTGGACTGAACACAGTAGACCCGAATTCCACTAGGGGGCGGACGTACATTTTGAAGGCTTGTAAAAGTACATTTTGGTCAGTAGTTGGAAGAGCCTTAAATATTTGGAAAGTACGCAAGTGTGCCTTGCTGCAGATCTTTGTGTAATGGGAAGTAAAATCAAGCTTCTGATCATAGTGAAATCCCAAGTCGGTAACAGAGTTAACTGTAGGCACTTCAACGGAATCATTATTGTAGGAGCCCAATAAGTTCGAGTAAGCAATCCTGAGGTGATAAATTTCACGTAGTGAAAGTGGTAACTGCCACTTCTTGGACCAATCAACCAAGCAATTGATGGCACTTTGGATTTTATTCACATCCTCCGATTGAATAATCTCTCAGTAGATGTTTACATCATCTGCGTATTGCATGCAACGGACTTCATTTCTTTGCATAAGTTCTGGGATTTCGGATGTGAATAGAAGGAATATAATAGGAGACAGAACCCCGCCTTGGGGCACTCCATTATGGGTTTCCAGTACACTGGATAAAGATGTGTTGACTCTGACTTGAAATGTTCTTTCAAATATTAGGTGCGTGCAAAAGTTCCGGGGCAGTTGGTGGTCGTTCACAGTTTGACGTCGTTTTTCTGTTTAACACGTTCGCGACAACGCAAATTTCGCGCGCGCCGCCACATGGGACACACGCACTTTTGCACAAATGGGACCCGTGCTCGACCGGTCGTGCACTTGGTCCCACGCGGTAGCAATTTTCCCTCCCCATTCAAAAAGCAAGATTTTTTCGTAAGAGTTATTCTTTCTTTAGTAGCTCTCGAAGGTTTCTTCCATTCCTGTTGTCTACTGATTCGTCATTGTCAGGATTTTAATTAAACTTTATCGTTCTTCTAGTTGTTCTAGTACGAAAAATCTGAAGAAAAAGTTTGAGAGAAGGTCTGCTTTGCCCACTGCGTATGTAACACTCTGGTATATCCGTCACTACGTTACTACGAAGAAATCAGCTGGCTGTGGACTTTTCACAAAGGTATGACACTGAATTGATAGCGCACGACCGGTCGTGCACGTGGTCCAACGCGGCAGACACCGCGTGCTCGACCGGTCGTGCACGCGGTCGCGAACGTGTTAAGCTTGCGATATCCCGATGTGCCTTCAACGTATTCTGGTAGCCTGTGATATCTGCTATCTATACTACATTTGGCTCGGATCGGTGTTGCAGCGCTGCTGTGTTTTAGATATGAAACGTTATGTGCACTCGGGGAATTTGTGGAATTTTGTTTTATGAATTAAAATCTAGATGATCTGTAGGGGGCGCGACCCACACCATCGGTATTGCATTTGCATAGAGCATCCCCTTCAAAATATCAGAGGCTCGTGGGTTATTGAGAAATCCAAGTGGAGATGAGACCCTGGAAAATGCTGCATGAGCGCAGCGCCAATCCAACCCTCACAAAGACAACCGAAAAGAGCAGGTTAAATGGGACCCATTGTAAAGTGGGCAGGACATTATGGGGGAATAATTCAACCATTGTCAGTCACTTGTACTGAATTGGTAGAAAGGAGAAGATGGATGGATGCATTTTGAGTGATCTGTGCGAAGAACACCAACGTCCACACTGAGAAGTGTACAAATATCTGATCTACTGATATTCTAACAAGTCATTCCCTGAATGGATTGTTATTGTTGATGGAAAATGGATCATGTGTAAGAATAAGAAGTGGTCGACCTAAAATCCAGACTCCATTTACCTACCTAAAAAGTGGGCAAACCATCACTATACCCATGATGAACTTCTTTGTCCATTTTTGTTCTGCAATCTGAGTCACCTACAACGAATTTTTCCCAAACGAATGCATAGTAAGTGTTTGTTATTGCACTTTCCTCTCCGGAGAAATCAAGGCAGAATCTCAAATATAAGGTCATCACAGGCCAGCTCAGGTGGTCTGCTGCTGCTGGAGGATAACGAGCACTAGCATTTTGTAGTGCGAAAAATAAGCCATTTCTAGTTCTAAATTCCAACCTATTCTGTGTTACTCTCTGGGCCAGTCTCCAATAAAATTTACCCTTTTCAGGCCTCTACGACTTTACATCTGCTGAAAAACTTTTTATGAACAGACCCTACTCGAAAACGATATGTGCCGGTCTTTCGAGTATAAACGCGTCAAATTTCAGGCTCCTAAAAAATCGTTTTCGTGCCGTGTTGGCAACATCACAGAGACGCAAATATTTTTTGATTTGTATAAAACCGTTAACAATGAGCAGAGTTATGGTGCTTGAAAAAATCAGGTAAAAATGCCCCGGAACTTTTGCACGCACCTAATAGAAATTGGGCCAATCGCAAGTTATAATTCAACATGAGAGTGAATACGAAAAAGAAGATCAGAGAAGTAAAACCAGCTAATGCTTACCTATATAGCCATTTAGCCGCGATGAGAGGGAATAGGTGTGCCGCTACTAGTAAGTAGGGTGCCCCCGCGTCTGACCCCGTAGATCAAAACCCGCAAAGGCCTTGGTACAGAGCCAGTTCGTTGGTCACGGCAATGCAATCATCCTTCCTACTCATTTTAGGATTCTTAGCGGTTATCCAAAACGCTTCTAATGTTTTGCAGGCTACAATTTAGGGTTCCAACAATAAGATAGTGACAGCCACCTCGAATGAACTGTTGCCATGATTCTGTCTGCGATGACCACCGAGAGCTGTTGTCACATTGGATCTAGCCATGCCGTCCAGGTGTTCCTTGATCCGAATACACAATGGATGTCCGGTTTCACCTATGTACTACTGTTTTATCAAGCATTGTGGGGAAGCTTGCTGTAACGTTTTTGGAAAAGGGTTAGCACCTCCACTGGTGCGTAGATATTCTCGGACGATTCGGTGCTTATAAAAGCAGATCAAACGCAGCGATGTGGGGCTGTTCTCCAAGCGTGAATTCTGGTTGCTACCTTTCCTTTCAATTATCCATGTTCCAAACAAAATGCTGTCAGTATATCGCTCAGCGATGGGTGTAACGGAAGGATAACAGTGCTAGCCGTCTCACTCATCTCAAACTCCAACATCTGGCGGTATCTTGCCATACTTCTAAAAGAGCTCGATTTAGGTGCATTAAAAACCACTGCCCTATGAGGAAAATTTTGAATACGGGTGGTATCGTAGATACTGGCTTTACAACTTTGCAAATTAACCTTCAAGCGTTAAAGGCTCCTGCGATCCGTCAATTCGGTCCCTAAGACCAGATTGGGGCTATAGGGTGACTGAGGTGACTCCCACGGGAAGTTCTTTGCCTTTCCTGAGAGTTTGTTCACTAAATTGAGCTCGTGGAGTGGAGGAGAAACGCGCTTTTTTCACGAAATTTTTCAGAATTGCCACAAGATTGTAGCGGTTTGCAAATGGCAGCAGGTGATATTGCACATCGTAACGCACATAGTCCCTACTGAGCAAAACCAACGAGGAATTTGGATCGTCAGAGCCTTGGCCGTTCAATTGGGTGCTTGTTGAGGAAATCACTCGAGAATGGCTACAAGGACGAAGCTGCCACTGAGACATCTTGTTATATTATTCGGATATTTGAACGCATCTACCTCGATTATTCGAATAATTGAGAGTGATCGAATATTCGAATATTCGAATAATCGAATATTTCGCCCATGCCGAATATTCGAATATTCGAATATTTCGAATATTTAGTTTTATCGAATATTCGAATGTTTCGAATAATCGAATATTCGAATATTCGAATGATAATTCGAATATCATTCGATTCGGTCAACACTCTACTCAACACCCACTAAATCCCGAAAGATTATTTTGTCATTCAAAGGGAGCACTCACGGAAGTTTTTTCTTGCTGGAGATTTCGCTGAATTTCAAGATTTTCAGGGATGATGAACTCCTAGGCAGGATGAAACAGCGTGAAACACGCCGGAAGAAGAGACGTTTTGACGCTGTTTTCCATGCTTCACAGCGCGGACGAGTTTTCCGCGCTTAAAGTGCTTACAAAACGGCGCCAAATGATTAGAATAGCGGACTACGCCAACGAATGGGACAGAAAAAAGAGAGAGAATAACACGAAGACAGCCCACTATACCTACAGAAAAAACTCAAAATTTGATCGCAATCACTCATCCCA
Organism: Ancylostoma ceylanicum; assembly: GCA_000688135.1. NCBI lineage: Eukaryota > Metazoa > Nematoda > Chromadorea > Rhabditida > Ancylostomatidae > Ancylostoma > Ancylostoma ceylanicum. Next base: position 1,731,855 of record JARK01001353.1, on the reverse strand, counting down.
TCCAGTTGTAACAAAAGAGAAAGCATGGAAGTGTCATCCTCACTTCAAGACTAGGGACTTGTGTGTAACCGACTCATATCATGAATAGCGACATCAAACGTGCCTTTCTTGCAAATCTACACAGTTACACCGTTTTATTTATTGTATGAAGTAATCGTGCATACTTTTTCATTCTCAAATATTTATTTGTTCCTTACCAATGAATTTTGGGAGGAAAATCTGTTCTCCAAGCTATGAAGAAGGTTTGCCCATGTCGTGACGTGATTGCGCGGTTGGCAGAAATTGTGATGAAGAACTCAGCGATTCCTTCGAAGCTCGGAGTCCCTCTAGCAACCGTCCAGAAGGTTTTAAAGCAATGAAAGGAGGCAGCAGACGTTTAACCCAAACCCAGAAGTGGACTGTCAACACCCGAAAGATGCGTGGTGTTATTAGGAAAATGATTGACCGAAAAGATGATCTGAGCTCGAACCAGATTGCCCAACAACTCAACATTTCTCGGAATTCTGTCCAAATGACAGTGAAAAATGAGCTTGGACTTCGAAGTTATCGTCTGCTTAGCGGACAAATTCTTGCTGAGCAAGCGAAGCAAAATTGGAAGGAAAAACACAAGAAATTACGGGAATTTTTCAAGGTGCGCCGCATCGAGGACTCCCTCCGATCTCACAAAAAGTTTTTACTGTTGAAGAGGCTAAGAACTCTCAGAATCACCTACAACTTCTCAGCCGAGGTCTCAAAAAAATCGCAAGCGAAAAAATGCCACAAGAAGTCTTTCTCCTGAAAGCTTAATGGTTTGGGGCAGTATCAGTGCAACGGACAAAACTTTCTTGATTTTCATCGACGAAATCGTCAAAATTAATGCAAAAGTCCACCAAGGAGAGATCCTCGAGAAAGTTATGGTGTCCTGGAAGCAGAAGCATCCCACTGGGCTACAGCCCATGGAGCCAAAACGACGATCCACTTCCTGGAGACCGAAATCAGCTCTTTTCTGACAAAGGATTTGTGGCCTCTCAATAGCTCGGATCTGAATCCATTGGACTTTTCTGTTTGGGGCTCTATGGAAGAGCAACTCAGGAGTAGATATGTGAAAAAACTGGTGGATTTGATAGAAATTTGGAACAATCTCGACGTTAACTACCCTGGAATCGTTGCTGTAGTGGCGAATCTGAGTTTTCTCGGTTTTCGTTCATCACATTCGATGACGACTAATAAGAAAACTGACTATCAAGAAAACCCCATAATTTGATGTTCCAGAGAAGATTCCTGCTCGAGCGGCACGGTCGCGCCGCGTGCTTTTCGAGGCCGCAGGCGGGTCACCGCCATCGACGCCCACTGTAACCAGTCACCGCAAACAAGTGACCTACTTCATCCGGTTCATTATGTATGAGCAGAAATGACAAGATGTTTCTCAATTGACATACTCCAACTGATCCTGTATTGAACGAAATCGTTCGAACGTGCGCCATTTATGAAGATCCCCAACAGCTACAGCCTTAAAATGTAATGAGTCTTGTCACAGTACCAACTCATCATGATACGCTTTCAAACTCGCAATTTTCCTGTGGGTTCCAGAACGGCAGAAGCGTACCGATATGATCCCAGCTTTCGTTGCATTTTCGCTGTTCATTCTCAGCTCGGCGTAGGTACGCATCCATCGCGTTCTCAAGCGAGCACGTTCATAATTCGAGAGATAGTGCTAAAACAACGAAAATAGCAGTACGTTCATCTCCTGAGGATTTTATTCTGGAGGTGTTATTCTGGAGAGACTCAAATTACTATGATGTTCTTGCTCAGAGCGCTCAGATTTGCCTTTCAAAATATGTTTTGCCAAAAATATCCAACAAAATTGAAATGAATCTCACAGCAAACTTTCAAAATATGTTTAAATCTAGACAGTTTCACGAGAGTTTGCAGCCAAATCACAACTTTACTATCATACTTTAATGGCTATAGCGATGCGATAAGAATTTGTGTAGGAGAAGGTCCTTTTACTTTGACAAAAACGGTCCTTCAAAATATTTTGTCTCCAGAAAAAAAAAAAACTTAGTTTTCTGAGGAGTACTCTCTTAGCAAAAAGCTTTGTTGCTGCAGTAGGATTACAACAACATGCTCACCTCGAATGCGGAGGTCCACGGATAAATATCTCCGTGGTAATCACGCTCTAGTTTTTTGTGCACTGCTCTTTTTTTCCACTCTTTGTCTTTTCTGATTCGATATCTTTCCAGTACTTCTTCCCGTGACCACATCGTCACTGGGTCACGAGCAGGTGATATTCTTTCAGGAAGCGTTCTCATGGCTGTCCATATCAAACTGCTGTAAAGCTGAAAAACGACTATAACTCTCGGAACGTGTTTTTCTTTATTGAGTAAAACAGAGAACCGGAGGCGTAGTGAAGACAGATTGAATAATGCCGCACAGATTCTTCAACACGGAAAGCACCAGTAACACTCTGCAACAGCATCCGAAGTAAAATCGTCTACATGGAAATAGTATCTACTACACTGTATTACATAGCTAGAGAGAGGCTTGATCAGTTCGAAGTATCTGTTCCAAACTAGGGAAGTTGCAGTGGGGGACGCAGGGAGGGAGGATGGGGGGGGGGGCGGATTTTTGAAAAACTTTACAGTACAAATAAAAATCTTGTTTTAGTTTATTTTTATTCGTTTATTCATAACCAGTCTGGCCGTCCGGCTGACGCCGGACTTCCAGACTTCTACTAATGCTCGCTTCAGTCGCATACTTTACATTAAATGCAAAGAAAAGCCTGAAACCTTTCGCGGGATACCTATTTCCCTCTCAAATAGTTCCAAGGCTCTCCTGAAACTCTTCCAAAGCCGCCAGGCCTTCTCTCATCCCCACAAAGTGACGCTCTTTGGTAAGCCCTGGGGGCTGTGAGCATTTGGATGTAACCGATTCAGTGCAAATGGTCACTTGGAATAATCTATTTCTAGTTGGCTGTCGTGGTAGTTAAGTGATAAGAGTCTACTGCTGCATGTAAACAGAATGAAGGGGGTGGCTCATTCAGACACGAATGAAAAGGGCAGAGAGAGGGGAAGGGGATGATGAGCAAGCAGGTGCAGGGGAGGAAGAAAAGAATGTAGGAGGGGAAGCCGCAATGGATATTTGCGTAGGATTGGACCCGTATGTGTGCATTCCTTTTGCATCACACCCACAGACCCGTTTCCCCCCACTTTGGGTGCCGGCGCACGTTTATCACAGCCACGGACCCGTCTCCCCCACTCTATGCGCCAGCGCGCCCTTATCACAGCGTCGGACCCGTCTCCTCCACTTTGGGCGCCGGCGCGCCCTTATCACACCCACGGACCCATTTCCCCCCCACTTTGGGCGCCGGCGTACCCTTATCACAGCGTCGGACCCGTCTCCTCCACTTTGGGCGCCGGCGCGCCCTTATCACACCCACGAACCCGTCCACCCCATTTTAGGCGCCGGCGCACGCTTATCACAGCCTCGTACCCGTCTCCCCCACTCTAGGCGCCAGCGCGCCCTTATCACACCCACGGACCCGTCTCCCCCACTTTAGGCGCCGGCGCGCCCTTATCACACCCACGGACCCGTCTCCCCCCACTTTGGGTGCCGGCGCACGCTTATCACAGCCACGGACCCGTCTCCCCCATTTTAGGCGCCGACGCACGCTTATCACAGCCTCGGACCCGTCTCCCCCACTTTAAGCGCCGGCGCGCCCTTATCACACCCACGGATCCGTTTCCCCCCCACTTCGTGCGCCGGCGTACTCTTATCACAGCGTCGAACCCGTCTCCCCCCACTTTAG
>JARK01001353.1:1703010-1726938 GCA_000688135.1 Ancylostoma ceylanicum | reverse complement strand
CCCCCCGCCCTGCCGCCCATTTTCTGCGTCCGCCACTGGGAGATTGGTATTATTTGTGTTGAACACTAGTCTTGTTAAGTTTTCATTGTCAAGAACTGTCTGGTTCAATTAATCAGGAAACACACCCGTTTAAAAAAGTGCTTGTTACCCAGTCGCAGGATGCTATCTGTAACAACCACACACCGCTCAATAACCACGGCGCAATGCACGTGAAGTATACATCGCGTTCGCACTGCAATAAGGCTTTTCAACATTTCAACTCGAACAGTCAATCAGTTGGACTTCAACACTCTTTACTATTCATGTATTATTAGGTCATCACGTATGGAACGTCGGATTTTTTGAAGTTATCAGTTTGATATTTATTATTTGCTGATTTTCGATCAGCGTCTAACTTTTTTCTAAAGGGAACTATTGTGGAACCACTCGAAAACCAAAAACCGTATCATTTCGGGATTTGGGCTCCATTGGGGTCCCTGTAAGGCAGAGACAACTCGAAATGCCCTAGAGATATCTGGGTGGGAGGTCACTATAAAAGAACGGAATACCAATGTTTTGAAAAATTGCACTTTGATTATATAATCCCAAAAAGTGAGAGCTGGGGTGAACCTGGATAACGATCAGCCGGAAGCTGTAGCGTAAGCCAACAGAAGTCTAACTAGGCTTGCATGAGCTGTGAGGTTTAACGTTCGTGATGTCATTGTGACAAGGAGAAGTGGCTCGATGAACGAATTTTTCATAGTTTGATTCCTAAGCATCCGTGCCATTTTTTTATTCTAGCAAAACCACGCTACTTAAACCAGGAGATCGAGGAAGGGAATCCACCTACCAATCACTGTTCTGGCCAAACTTGAAACTTGCTGTTCTTGAAAGTCTCTCTGAAAGTTAGCACATTCCTCGAAAAAGGAAGAAAAAGAAAACGCTTGATTTTCAACATGACATTGAAAACGCCTCTGGCCGATTTATCAGCACTCGTGTTCTTGGCTTCTCGGCCGTTGACGCAGCCATGATACCGCTAAGCAGAGTGCCAATGTCATAGTGTCATATTTAGATTGCTTGTACCTTATCCTGTTTGAAAAACATTACCCAAAACCTTCTCATTCAAAATCAGACACTTCATACTTGGCGACCTAATATTTATGATTTATATCTATAAGCTTACTTTTCGAATCATTAATAAGAGCTGTCATGTCGAGATGAATATTCTCCCGTTTAAGAATGCTACTGAACATTATCTCTTATAGGCTTTTCAGAGAATTCCCCTCTCTGGAGCTTTAGGGCATTCTTTTCCATAAAATGGTTTGTTAAAAAAATTGCCTTAAGAACGTTGTTCCTCCAAGCACCATCCACTTGATCCATGTACTCTTCATTCCTCTCCTCATACTGTGGCATGTTTCTTTGCACGAATATTGCTTCATACGAGTACGCCGTTGCAGCTAGTGCACATACGAAGTTCATGAATAGCAGTGGGAGCCATAGATTCAGACTAGTTGCTGAGTACGCTCCCATGCATGACCAAGGAGAAATAAGCTGAAAGCAAGAATCTGGTAATAGGACGTTGACACTCACATTTCCCTCGATTTCTAGTGAGTAAAAGCCAATCGAACCAACTAAAAATTTTCTATTCTCCGAATCTGTTCCAGGCCCTCTGATTAGTCCCCAGAACACCTCCAAGTAGTATGAGAAATTAAGCAAACCTGGCTGAACGAACCGGAACCTATAGCAATGACGGTACTCCCCATTATAGCAAAAGAAAACGCAAGCCGAAACTGAAAAAAAGTACAGCGTCCACTTTTGGCTGCCACTAAGTGGTCTTCGCTTGATACCATTGTGTAGAATAAAAAAAATTGGTCCTAAAGCTTCGCAGAATTACTTGAAAATGATATCCCACACCTTTTTCTTTTGAGGATTATATCCGAAAAGAGCGATGAGAAAACACCTCGGACGTTCATGGGGTTTGTGGCAGCACAGAGTTCATTTAACCCAAGGAAAAAAAAAAGATTCTTTGGCGGACAACTTGTGTGAGATGCTGCGGAGTGAAAATTGCGTTTCTTCGCTTATTTCAATACTTCGAACTACTGAACGTAGGTAAACTTCAAATAAGTTGAACTTGTTGCCTTCATTGTAAAAGTAATTTTAGAATAACTGTTAGCATCCATCAATGCCGTCCGTGCTCTGACGTTTGGTGCCGATATATTTGGCGAGATAACGTGTTTGATGATACATTTCGAGGGTTAAAATTTGCTTGGCAATACATTTTACGAGACAATAAATGAAAAGTCTGCTTGGCAATACAAAAGGCAAGAGAATCTTTTGGCGATACATTATCCGAGATAACGTGTTTATTTCATTCTTATTTAGAGGTTCAGCCACCACCGGTGTCGACTCAGATGGAGCAGTTGGTGAGATAACGTACTCTTCATATGAGACCCACGGCTCGGTTTTCGGTGTTGTCGTAATTTTTGCGCGTTCATGTTTTGCGTGGTGATATAAAAGGCAAGGTTCGCGTGAATACCTTTAGTGAGTCTCGTGTGGCAATACGTTTAGAAGTTGTTGTTTGGCAACAATGTTTCGCAGAACTTCTTGTTTGGTATTTGACGGACTTAGCTTTTCTGGCTAGTTGGAAGACGCCACACAACATCGCCGCACAACATTAGAGTGCAAAACGACACGCATTCGACTTCATTCGAGAGTCATAGAGTCATTGAGTGCGCAAAGCAGTAGCGTTGACTTTGGAGGAAAGCTTTCGCCTCTCAGATTTTCACATATTGAGAAAATTTAGTATAGTCTGAACAATTCACGTACAACAGGAACAGTGGAAATGCACTGGGTTCAGCTCAGTAACAAGTACTCCTGTGCGTTACTAACGTAACGAATTAATGGAACCCCAGAAAATCCATTAAAATTCGTTTCGTTAATGAGCCGGACAGTAGCTGAATCGCCACTTTTCTCGTTCACTTTCATCTAAGTGACCTTCTCGTGTTAAGGCAGGGGCCCACCTTGGCGATATCAGTAGATTAGTGATCTCCTCTCCACGCTGATTCCAGTAAGATTTTCCTGCCGGCCTAGCAGCAATGTTGGGTGAACACTCAGAGGCCACTTCGGGACATTTCAAAAACATTGCCGGAATCAGCGCATCGACGAGGTTTGGAATGTGCTAATAGCTCAGACATGAATACGAGGTGGGCCCCTGCCTTCAAAGCAGATTATGCCTATATTTATGTACTACGATTGTGAAATGTGATCTTTCCTAAAGCAGCCGCAGGACGATGTGCTTTCATGGGCATTTGAATGCATATGATTCACTTGAACATACTTCTTGCTATGCATATGCAGAGCAAATCCATATGTGTCAGTTATGCCTACTTTTCTCTATCTTGCAACATGCTTACGATTGATGTCCCGATTGCGCGTTTACGAGGAAAGTGAAGAATTAGCTGTGGTGACAATCGTGGATCGTCGACACGCGTACATTACTACGAATCGAAGAAAAATTCAAGTGAATCTTGTGGAAAATGCAATTGTTTCACTTCGGCAGCCACAGGCAAGCCCCGTCCATAACGAGTTTTCACTGGAAAATCCCGAGAACCCTTTTTTTCGGTGGTCCAAGCTTAGATGAATCTGAACTATTTAAAGAAGTGGACGAATATCTTGCGCAAATCCGACTTTTCTTGTTGACCCTTTTAACTATCGGAGAAACGATACCAACACCTCGAAATTCTTACGCATCAAAATGCTGGCATATTCTCCTCATTAACAACTTCTGCTGAATGCAAGCATCTGATCTTGATAGTCAACTCGAGGATGTTAGAACTATTAACCCGCTTCACTGTACAAAACTTGCAAAGACTGCATTTTCCATAGCATACTTATGTCAGAGTTCTAACTTGCAAGAACTGAAGATAATTATCAAAGCACCCATAGATCCTTCTCCTAAGAATAAACGGATTAACGGTTTAACGCATTAACGCGTAACGGCCATTTTTGGCCTAACGTAACGAACTAACGGACGAAAAGAAAATTCGAAATTTTTCTAACGCACACCCCTGGTGTTCATAGCTGCCTGCATAATGTTATAGCTAGATTTTGTCAAAATTCAAACTTGCAGTCATTTTTCCTCTGTTTGAGAACTTTACGAGGTTTTGATTTCCCAATGCCGACTTTGTCGACTGATACGCATATCCCAATCGTTATTTCCTTGGGTTGTCTGCAAATACAATGATCCAGCGGGTAAAAAAGACATTATTACCGACCAGTCGAAATCGGCCCTCATTTCACGCCCTGCGCAGCTCGACCGGATATCGCGGATTCTCGCGATCTTCGTGATCTATTTGTGTTGTTGTATTTGCTTGTTGTGTGATGTTTTGAGACTGTGCGCGGTTACCATAACATCTGTGCTTGAGCTTTTTAGATCTGGGTAAGATTATGAGCGATTCTCAAAATAATATAGAAAATCCTAGCATTCTAGAAACGGTATAAAAGCTCAAGCACAGCAGAGCTTTGACATGTAAGCGCAGTTTGTTTCCGATTCGTACTTTTCTTGCGCAATGACTCATATAACATTTGATGTGTTATCTCCGTACCCTAGGAGGCTCGTGTGCGCTGTTCGGTAGTTTAACAGCGAGCCTCCATCCGTGCGCATCCTTAATTCTGCAGTGGTGACTTTGTTCGTTATTTTAATTGGCTTTTTATTCACAAGTTATTCCATGGGTTTAATTACCCAAGTTTGAGGTAACATCATAAACGTGCGCATCTTGGTGTTTTTCTTGGACAACGAAAGAGCTGTTTCAATCCGAGCGAAACTATTTTATGGTGCATCGGACAACCACAAGAACCTGGACCTGTGCGCAATAATCAGGTAAGAAAATAAATCTTATTATCCATCTGACATTGTGCTCTGGAGCCTTTCTCCTTGCGCCGTCAACGGTCGAAATTAACCACTACACCTTTTTCCTGCTTTGTGTATATTTTGTCCTATGGCTGGATCCACCTCCTTAAGATCGCAAAAAGCGCTTCTTACCCGGTATTGCAATAATTTAAAGCGCATTATGGCTGAGGGTGAATCGTTGTTAACCCTGGAAGATGATTCTTGGCGCAATTCAGAAACTTCCCAACGCGCACAAACAATAGCTCTTGAGCTTAATGCCACATCGCGCTTAGTGGTCGAAAATCTCTCAGGTTTCACGAGCATGGTAGACTCAATTATTGATTCGGTGACCGAAGACCAAGAAAAACAAACAATTGATTATATCGATTCGGCGCACGACTCTCTCGACCGCGCTCAAGCAATGGCAATTCAACTAGAGGCCAAAAGACTCTGTGCGCGGGAACAAACATTTTCAAACGGGCCCACCGCAATCCTTTCTTCGAACTTGGAAGGAACGTCTGCGCAAATAGGGATTGCGCAACCAAAACTCCCCGCCATACCCATACCCATCTTTACAGGCAAGATATGGGAATTTGCTAATTTCTGGACACTTTTCGAAGCAAATGTGCATACGCAACCGCTGACTAAATTACAAAAATTTAACTACCTAGTCAGTGCGCTTCGAGGGGAAGCGCGAGAAACTATACGACGCTATCCCATATCTGAAGATAACTATGATAATGCACTAGCCCTTTTGCGCAAAAAGTATGGGGACGAATCCAAACTTATCTCTGGACTGCAATATAGGCTTGAAAGCGCGAAAGCCGAAAAACATACGATTCCAGCGCAAAGGCGACTTCTTGAGTGCATCATCCCATTAGTAGCCCAGCTACAAAAGCGCGGAGTCCATCTTGACGGTTCCTTTACGGCTCAGAAAATACTTTCCAAATTTAGCGTCCCAATTCAGCGCCGAATGCTTGAGTCGCGCATACGCAATGGCATGACAGAACAGGATTGGAAGCTAGATGACCTCTTAAACGATCTTGACCATTTCATCGCAACAGAAGAGCGTATAAATGGAATGGTTAACAATGACGCCACGACAGATGCACATTCTAATAGAGACAAACCGCCGCGACCAACACCAACCAAGACGCTGCAAATCACACCACCATGTCTGTTTTGCAACTCAAAAGACCACCGCGCATTACTCTGCCCAAAGTATGCGACTATTGCGAAACGGCGCGCATTTTTTGAAGCAAACAACAAGTGTTTCAATTGCGCAAGAGATGGTCACTCCGTAAAAGACTGTACGGGAGTAGGGTGTAGATTTTGTGATGGGAAAAAACATCATCATACTCTCTGTCCAAATCGAGCACACGGTGCGCAAGCCTCGACTAATCAAGCACCAACGTCATACGGTAAGCGCTTCTCGCATAATCCGCCGCAATCAGCAGCTAGATCTCCGAAAACATCGCATTCCAAGCATGTATCTCCTCGCGTGCATCAAGTGCAAGCCTGTAACAGTGATGAACATGCGCCGATAGTCACTGAGGGACCGGCAGAAGATACTACTATTCTACATAGTACGAATATTGGGAAGAAAACCGTTTTGCTCTTAACAGGAGTAGCCAGGGTACTGGATTCAATGCGCAACCGATGGAAAGACGTCGAGATACTATTTGACACGGGAGCAGATCAGTCATTCATTTCGGATGCGCTGGCAAACGAATTAGAACTAGAATGCACGCCGGAGCGAGGATTAATGATGTATACATTTGGCTCTAATGATCCAAAACCAACAAAATGCGCTACTGCCCGGTTGGAATTAATGGACTTACATGGCCAAAAACATCAATTGCAATTATGCACTTGATCAGTCTTAACGGGAAAAGGAAAAGCAGTGCGCCTTAGTGACGAGGACATGGCCTCCATTGCGCACCATAACCTACAACTTTCTAAAACATCTTGGGACAAAGAATCGAGGCCTCAGATCCTGTTGGGATGCGACCAGCTGTAGAACTTCTTGGAAGTTCCTCGCCCTCGATTTACGCTGCCGTCAGAGTTACAACTTATCCCATCTAAACTGGGATATTTGCTTAGTGGTACGCATATAGATACAACGAAAAAGGGAAATTCGGAAATGAAGCGCAACGTTTTCCAACAGCTACGATTAATACGCTAACCAATTTTGATGAGGAACTTAGCAGATGGGATAAATACTGGACTATGGATTCAGCGGGAATTTGTGAATTCACTGGAACAAAGGACGCGGAGAAGGCTGCGATAAACGAAAAAGTGGTGAAATTTTTCAACGAAACCGTAGAGAAACGAATCGACGGTTATTATGTGCGCTTCCCCTTCAAGGAAAATCATCCACCATTACCCTCCAATAAAGCGATAGCGCAGAAACGCTTGAACAGCGTTCTTGCATCGCTAAAACAGAATCCAAGTCTCTTGAAGGAATATGACCAAACGTTCAAGACTCAGTTAGAGAAAGGGATTATTGAAGAGATTCCCAACGATCTGCCAGTACACGGTGCGCTTCTTCATTACATCCCTCATCAACCTGTGGTTACACCGCAAAAGGAAACTACGAAATTGCGCATAGTCTTTGACGCATCATCACATTATAAAGAATGTCCGTCACTAAACGACGTACTTCACCAAGGACCCCTTATCCTACCAGACCTATATGCGATGCTTTTGCGCTTTCGAGTTCCAAAATATGCGGTAACATCCGACGTTGAAAAAGCATTTCTTCAGGTACATTTGCATGAATTAGATAGGGATGCAACAAGATTCCTATGGGTGCGCAACGTCACGTCGCATCGCAACTTCCACCTGAAGCAGATAATATAGTAACAATGCGTTTCACGCGCGTGACATTCGGACTAAATGTATCCCCATTTCTACTAGGCAGTACGGCATACCATCATCTCGATAGCGCTGTTCAAGACAAACACCTTGCGACCGAAATTCGCGAGAATTTGTATGTAGATAATCTCATCCTATCCGCAGAGACGTCTGAGGAAGTCTACCACAAATCGCGAGAATCACGGCAGATTTTTAGCGACATGGGTATGAATCTCAGGGAATTTCTCTCCAATGACCCAACGCTGCGCAATCATTTCTCCAGTGACGCCTACGCAAAATCTTCCTCTCAAAAAGTACTCGGTATCCTCTGGGACGCAGAAACCGACAGTCTCCATATACGCTGTGACCTACCTCCTACTGAAACAGTTACCAAGCGAGTTGTAGCACGACTTATTGCATCGGTATATGATCCCTTTGGATGGTTGGTTCCTTTGCTGACTCAGGCAAAACGATTTCAACAGAACCTGCGGAGGAACCGCTTTGACTGGGACACGGCATTACCAAACGATCTTGCGCAAGAGTGGAATATTCTCACTCAAAATGCTCACGGATTTCAACAGCGCTTCCAGAGACTTTTCTCGAACAATTTCTCCGCCACAAGCTTAGCAGTTTTTGCCGACGCGAGCGATATCGCAATGGCTGCGTGCGCATACCTGTTCGACAAAAGTTACTCAATCCTTGTCATGGCCAAGTGCAAACTCCCATCACTGAAATCAACGATCACCACACCAAAGATGGAAATCAATGCGCTGACTATGGCATCTCGACTAGCTCTTTCCATCTTTACAGCGCTTAAAGATAGAATACCGATACTTAAATGGAAAGTTTTCCTATTCTCGGATTCCCAGATTGCTGCACTGGATTTCGATGTCAACGGACAAAGTTAGCGCAGGGGTCCTCGTCAACAACCGAATCAAAGAAATACGAAGAATCACTGAAGCCTTCATGGAAGCGGGAGCCGAAGTGCATTTCAAATATGTGCGCACACAAGAAAACCCGGCAGATGCAGGAACGCGCCGATTAACAAAGTCACAGCTCACAGAGCATATGTGGTGGCACGGACCAGAGTTTCTGTCCCAGCCACCCGAAACATGGCCCAATCCTAGTTTTGCTCTAGGATCTCAGCATGAACAAGCCATAGAAGACAACGCCGTTCTCGTCAACATGCTCGCAGAGTATCCAGACAACGATTCTGTAGGACCCTTATTAGATTGGAAACGATTCGCATCCTTCACGGCGGCCAAGAGAGTAACATCATGGGTCCTACTTTTCCTCTCTAAGTTGATGAAAGCTCTGCCCCAGGAACGGATCTTGAAGGTTCTCGCAAATCTACCAGAACTCCAACTCATAGGAATTCCATCTCGGACAGATTGGATGCAACAACAATGCGCGACGCACGAATATCACTAATTCGGAATCAACCGTGGAATCATCAGCGCCTTTTCCTAACGAGCGCATACCGAAAATCCATGGAAAACACATTACGTCTTTTTCAAGATGACCGTACCATATGGAGATCAAAAGGAAGGTTGGATAACTCATCCCTGTCTGAAGAATGCAAAAATCCAATCTTCATTGCGCCAAAGACCGAATTAGCTACGTTACTAACTCAAGAAGCGCATGGGAAATACCATCGCGGCATAGAACACACAATAGCTACAGTGCGCGAGCAGTATTGGATTCCACGTTTGCGCCAACTTGTCAGGCACATAGTACACCATTGCATCCTCTGTAGTCGATTCAACGGCTTACCATATCGCTACCCGGACTCTGTTAACCTTCCACCACGACGGGTGCAACGAAGCCGTCCCTTCCAGCATACTGGCTTGGATTTTTTCGACTTCCACCCATACTCGAGCAGGACATTCCAAGCAAAACGTATGGCTGTATTTTCACCTGTGCAGTCACACGTTTAATTCACTTGGAAGTCGTCAAGAGTATGTCAACTGAAGATTTCCTCAATGCTTTGCGCCGCTTCATAGCACGACGAGGAACACCGGAATCTATAACTTGTGACAACGCGCCAACATTCCTGCTCGCCGCAAACATCCTAGCAGATGGATCGCGCTCCCAAGCACTGGACAATACGATCCATAATGTCATGGTGAATCATGAAATTCAGTGGAAGCACATAACCGCATACGCCCCTTGGCAAGGAGGGTTTTATGAGCGCCTCAGCAAATCCATCAAGCACTCCTTGTATAAGGCAATGCGCAACGAACATCACCACACTCTCGATCATCTCACTACGGTGATAACGGAGGTAGAAGCCTGCTTGAACTCGCGCCCACTCACATATCAAAGCTCCGATCATGATGATCTTACCCAAATTCGACCAATAGACTTCCTCCAACGAGATATGACCATCTCATTTCCTTATGCAAGCACTACTACTTCGATCGACGCTGACTATCTTCCCCCAGAGGAGGTACGGACTTTGCAAACACGCATACAGGCCGAGGAAGCTCTCAAAAGTTCATGCGCTCTCACGGAAAAGTTTTGGAAAATCTGGAGAAATTACTATGTAACCAGTCTCCGCGAACAGCATAAATGGAACATCTCTGGTAAACGGCACTCCAACAAAGGTCCTACGACGGGAGACGTAGTCCTCGTTAGTGACCCTGTTCTCCCTCGAAACGAGTGGAAAATGGCAAGAATAACTGAGACTCATGCGGGTTTGGATGGGGAAATTCGCGACGTCGAACTAGTCACCGCAGCCAAAAGGAAAATAAGAAGACCAGTGAATCTACTTATTCCTCTGGAGATAGAAGATTCCAAGAGCGCTGAAACCAATAAGGAGAATTGCCAACTGCTACCAAAGGAACAGAAACAGGAACAACAGAAGTATAACTTTCGACCTCGTAAACCTGTCCAGTATGCAGAATACGAAATCACCGCGGTTACAGCACAGCCCACAACGAGAAAGTCGCCATCATGGTTCCTGTTCCATATTATGTGGTTTTCACAAATCCTCCTGACGTGCGCTAATACATCAGCTACGTTACAAATGGGCTGCACGAATACCGGAGTAGTTATTACATCCACTCGGAAAATCACCTTTGAGATATGCGCAGACACTTTCTGTAAAGTGTACCACCTAGCATCAAGTCCGTATTTGGTTCAATTTCCTCCTTATATCACTATCCACGACTACGAGGTCACAGTGAAGTGGGACGCAGGAAGAAGAATTGCAACAATGGAAACTACATGCCGGGGAATTAATTTCTGCGCCAACATTGATTGCTGGCTGTGCGCAACGGTACTGCTTAATCCGGAATGCTGGCCAACGGGAGCGATTCTCATGGCAGCCATTCTTCTGTATGGGATAGTAGCCTTCTCGTACCTGCTATTATACAGGGGTATCGAAAAGTTTCCGGCCTCCACTTGTCTTTTCCATATTTCCGGACAATTTTGAAGGGATCGTATAGGAGGAAGCCTTTCATGTTAGATTGCAAGGTTTCATGAGATTTCGTCAGCCTGTCTGGAAACCAGAACATTTTGTTCAAGCCAAACTATGGGTACCTCCCAAAAAATGTGAATCATGCGAAAAAATACTGTTGACTTTTTGTTCCGTAAGAACAAAATCTGAATTCCACTCTTAATTGTAAACAAGGAGAAAGTCTTCTAGCATTCCCATGTAGTATTCCCGAATATGGAGTTTTTGAGGGTGCCAGAATCGGTTAGTAATGGAGTGCCCTCTGGTCAACGAACAGAGTCAAGGCGAGCGCAGCTTGTTGCAGCTGTGTAGAAAAGCGCTGGACAGTGCAGGCAGATTTTGACGTCAGAATTTGTGCAAGGACTTGAGATATCTAGAACTATCTTTGGAAATTCCCTGGGCAGTCATCCAACAATTTGAAGCTTCGCAGAAATTTGAGTCTCCAAAACCTTCTCGGTGCTCGACAGGAAAATTCCGTTGAACATTCGAAAAGGATTTTTGATCGTTTCGAAAAAAGCGGGAACAATACCTTACAGCGCTTCTTGACTGACAATGAATAGCGAATTTAGTGCCAAGGTTTGAACTCGTACGCATGCGGTAATGGATCGAGACAGGCACATGTCCGAGATTAGTGCGATCGAGCACGAATATTGGAGATGGAGACGTTTCACCAAAGGTTGTATGAGATAGAGAAAATTTCGTGCCACATGACCACATTTGTGTGAACCCTAAGGAGGCAGGTATATTCAATGTTACCTTGTTCCAGTGCATTCTCAAAGCAATCAAGAAAAATTACTGCAGAAACTCAACCATAAAATTCAAACTCTCCAACGGAACATTCATTTTCACGAGACCGGATTCTTCTTCGAGAATGTGGACGCACTTCGCTAATTCCGCTACTTCGTAAGCAGAGTTCATGTCCCAGCTACCAGAATCTATCCGAAAATTCGAAACGGCGCTTCGGCGGAACGAGAACAATTACGAAATAAAGCTTAGGTCTGGTGTTTGTTCTCATGCGACAAAACTCCTTAAAAACTGGTAAATTTTAATAGGATGGCATGATGAAAAGTGAGTTGACCTTCGAGAAGTCTATATTTATTCGGTTTAAAATTTCATTGCAGTAGCTTTAGTGTAAGTGGTCTAGGCCGGAAACTTTTTGATACCCCTGTATGTCCCAATGACAATAGGTAAACCAATCCGTATCCTACTATCAGGAGTGGCAATCATATTCATGTTCGTGCTACACAGGGCAGGATCATTGGCAATGAACCTTTTGCGCCGACTCTTGCAACGACACCATCCGTCCAGAGCTTCGCGTTTAGCTGCCGCATTAGCGTTGGTTTCACTACTGACCATTCAACATGGCATTCTCGGTTGTCAACACGTGAACGTGCTGGAGCATCATTCCACCATCTGCACAAACACTGATGGAAAGGAGTCTTGTTCGGTACACCTATTAGAAATACTGAAAATCAACACCTTTAAACAAGAGGCATGTTTGCGCCTAACCCGGAATTCTACGTTGATAGCCAATATAAAGGTACGATGGAAAGGACTTCGTCTTCAATGCGAACGAGAAACCTTATTTTTCACGCGCTCCGTCAGGCTAGTCACAATAGACAGTAAGCGCTGTCCCCATATGGGATCTTGCACCGGAATGAAATGCGCAGCCGTCAACAGCTCTAGCTTAGTACCAGAACTAGAACACGGAAACCATCTGCCAGGTCGTACAGGATGTATGGAGTCGTGTGGCGGAATTGGTTGTGATTGTTTTTACCCGAGCTCTGGCTGCTTATTTTATCGAGTTTACGCTATGCCGCGAAATTCGGAAATCTACGAAGTTTTCCGATGCGTGCGATGGAAAGAAGTCGTCAAACTAGAGGTATCTATGGAAAATTTGCGCGCCTCTTCATCACACCAGCGATTCGTCGTGCCAATCATCCCGAATGTGCCTGTGGAACTGCCATCAGTGAGAATTACATTAAGTTCCTTATCGTTGCCCCCGAGGCCAACTCTCAACGATCACTTCCTTACGAATGGAGTCGACACTACCATATGGAGAGCGCCGTTTACCCCCAATTTGCATTGCAGCTCTCCTCAACAAGCAACGTCGATGAACTGTTCTTTCGTGGACGACTGTCGTTGCGCTCCTGCCGAAAATAGGGTTGTTTGTCAATGCGCCACCAATGACATAGAGAAAGAATTCCATCAACTCTCACTGAAACTGCCCATTAAAACCATCTCATGGGAGCTCTCACAGCGCGATAATAAGTCATTAACCGCTAAGATCCCACACATGGTTTCAGCCGAAATGACAGTGGAATTCAAAGAAAATTTTGACACGGCAATTTTGCAGGTTCGCAACGAGACCTGTTCTATTTCCAACACCATTCTGGAAGGTTGCTACAATTGCGCAAAGGGGGCGGAAGCTAAAGTTCAATGTGTTTCCACGACACAAACATTAGGCGAAATAATTTGTGGACAGGAGGCCTTTGTAGTCCAATGTTCTCCTCATGCGCCGACCTCTTCGCTGAGATTTCATCTGGACGCCGCCAAACAACTTCTAAACTGCACGGTCTCATGTGGTATGACAACCCACAACTTCACCCTGGCCGGGATTCTGAAGTATACCGGCACATTCCACAGTCCTCTTATTGCCGCACTTCACGGAAACAGTACCATATACCTTGACATTCAATGGCCTGACCTTTCGCACATCATAGAGGTGTTTTTCTCATGGTATAAAACGTTAATCATCACCATAGTTGGAGTTGCGCTGGCCCTCTTTCTTTCCTACATCTGTTTACAAACAATAGGGGGTCGCGCAGTTCACCTACTTGTTCGCGCCTCCATTGCGCTACTTTGTCTTCCGATGCGCACAGTGATAGTCCTTGCACGCACTCTATGGAGACAATGCACGACACACAAATACACTCCAGCTAATGCGCACGCAAAAATGATTTAACGAACACACGCAATCATTTACCAAGTTCCTTTTTTTCAGACAATGGACCACCAAAACGACGCAGTCGACAATGACAACACGCAAGACCTCGGCGAGCCGCGAGGGACAGCGAGTGCGCAGTCGCAAGTAGAGGCAGATGATATTATGCGCCAACCGACGACAGACCACGACGAGCCGCGAACGATAGCAAGTGCGCATCCACAAGAGGGAATAGACGACACGCAACCAACGAAGGACCTCGATGCGCCACGAGAGACCACGAGTGCGCCGACATTAGAAGGCCTCGACGAAGAACGTGGAGTAGAGAGTGCGCAGTCGCAAGAGGAGACAGATGACGCAAGCCAACAGGCGGAAGGTCTCAACGAAGAACATGGAGCAGAGAGTACGCAGTGGCAAGAGGAGGCAGGTGACGCGAGCCAACAGATGAGTGCGCAACCGCGAGAGAAAGTGGAGAACTTGTGCCCACAAACGGAGGATCTCGACGAACAACGAGAGTTCGAAATGATTGAAGGGAATGTTGAGTTCATGGAAGGAGTCGACGAAGCCGTGAACGAGCATGATGACGCCGATATAGATGAAGATCAGATGCGCAGACATCAGTTGGAGCTGGAACTTGCACGAGCGAGGCAAGCACTTCGCGATTTGCACAGCATCATTCTCGATCTCGAGAATCAACCAACATGCGCTGCTCGTCGAATCCATCACGGCACAACCTATCGAGACGGCGAACGATTCCTGCGCTGCGCCTTCTGTCCGGCCATGGGAATCCACTATTCCGACTCATGTCCGACAGTGATGGACACTACTGTGCGCAAACAAATGGTGCAAGAAAAGAGAAAATGCGAACTCTGCCTAGAGACCTTCTGCGCCGGAGATAGAGAGTGCAAAAAATGGGCAACGCCGTGTTATCATTGTCGTCGCTATGGACATCATTCTGCGCTTTGCGATCTTCCGGAGAGGAGCCAACAGATCAACGAGCGATTGGCCAACGCGAGGCGGAGCTACCAGTGGTACGAAGAACGAATCAAGACGCTTGAAGACCAACTTCGTCAATATCGCGATCATTGACGCCGGCGGGAGTATCGCGGATTCTCGCGATCTTCGTGATCTATTTGTGTTGTTGTATTTGCTTGTTGTGTGATGTTTTGAGACTGTGCGCGGTTACCATAACATCTGTGCTTGAGCTTTTTAGATCTGGGTAAGATTATGAGCGATTCTCAAAATAATATAGAAAATCCTAGCATTCTAGAAACGGTATAAAAGCTCAAGCACAGCAGAGCTTTGACATGTAAGCGCAGTTTGTTTCCGATTCGTACTTTTCTTGCGCAATGACTCATATAACATTTGATGTGTTATCTCCGTACCCTAGGAGGCTCGTGTGCGCTGTTCGGTAGTTTAACAGCGAGCCTCCATCCGTGCGCATCCTTAATTCTGCAGTGGTGACTTTGTTCGTTATTTTAATTGGCTTTTTATTCACAAGTTATTCCATGGGTTTAATTACCCAAGTTTGAGGTAACATCATAAACGTGCGCATCTTGGTGTTTTTCTTGGACAACGAAAGAGCTGTTTCAATCCGAGCGAAACTATTTTACCGGATCTATTCCACATAACCTACTCATAAGCTCCTAAAAAAAGGCATTCTTGGCGTTCTTGGAACGTTTCAGATTCATGGAGGCGTTAAGCAGCCCCGACCCCTGAAGATTACGCTGGAACTTTTGTGACCGAAATTTCCGTGGATGATGCCTTTAAGAATGCTTTCTTCTTCCACAAAAGTATGAATTCTATTGGGATGGGCAATAAGTTCGTGCGGTTTTTCACGGGCACTGTAATTACTGCTTTTCACAAACAACATAAATCGCAACAAGTGATTTATGTAGCCCCTTTCCTCCACTATTATTGTCATCAGAGATGGAGCAGCTCCTCGGTCTCCTTTCCATGAAAAGCCACATTTTTTGGGACGACCCAAGTTGTGACTCTCAACTGCAACTCCTCAGTGGAACTCTGGAAATTGCCCAAGAAAATAACCAAAATAAGTAGTTAGAGACTGCTTCAGGCTTGTAGAGGTTGTATGAGTGAGTTCACCTTTTGTTTTAGAATGTAGGATATCGTTTTAGTGGAGTTTGCCCGGAGGCGGCGCGCCCTCTCAGTGTGAGGGGTCACCTCGTAGTGAGCCCTTCGAAGCTTTATCGCGAACTGAATCAGTTGAACTTAGTTTTTGCTAGAATTTGATATTTTTAGAGGTTCTTCTTTACGTCTGGGGCAAAACCTGGCGCGCAAACGTCTTACTGTTCTTCACTCCATTTTTGGAAGGGGGACATCCTCTGTGCTAAAAGTAATCTCTCTGAGGCGGGCATCCATTTTTGCGCCGTCTTTTCAAGAGTAATGGATTCTCTTTACATGCCTTCGATACCAATTGCCTTTTGAGTTGCATTCGACCCACGATAGAAGTCAAACAGTAGGAGTGGTCGGAGGTTGTCGTCCTAGTCGAAATGGTGCTTCACACTCCAGGCGATAGAAAATGAGGTGCGGGGGGAACTGAGGAAATCGGTTAGAATATTTACAAAGAGTAAATCGAGTGCTACAAAGTGGCTATTGATACGCAATCAAACAAAGTTTGATTCCCAGTAAAAAATTCAAGGCGAAAAATCCGCACGAACTTATTGCCCAAAGCAATACCTCCGCACAAAACCACTGTTATGTATGCCCGGTAATACCGGTAATAACAGAACTCTCGTCTGTGCATAACCAAAATTATGGTGGAAGAAGTACAAATGATATGGACCATTGGAGAAAAGGAGCCTAATACTTGTTATTATTCAATGGAAATGGGGAATCCTCTTTTTCTAGGGTATGGACTATACTTTGGACCGAATAACGTATTCGAATAAAAAATTCGAATAAACATTCGAATTCGAATGATTCGAAATTCGACTATTCGAAAAAAGTCCATTTTCGAATTAATTTGAAATTCGAATATTCGAAATGGGTCTACTTTCAAATTCATTCGAAAATCGAATCGGCTTTCTCTCGAATAATCGAATAATTTCGAATATTCGGAGCTCTTCATAATGCTACTCATTCGTTAATCACGTAATTCCACATTGATAGTGCTCCTCAAGGTCAACCCCGAAGAAGGAAAGAAAAATGATTGCCAAAGAAAAATGCTATGGGATTGCAGTATCATTTTCTGCTCTGCTCTGCGTAAGGCTGCCCCCATCATCCACCACAGCAAGACTTGTCAAAAAGGACCTCCATGCGGCAACAAGGAGGTGTTGCTGTTGTGATTTCCTACATAAGCCTCGAGTACGACTTATGAAGTGAAAAGATTTGAGGTCACTGTCATCGTAGGGAATTTTTTCAAACAAGAGACAGATTAAGACCATCTTGATGAGACCCTGTCTTTAAGATTTCGTGCCATATTGCATCTAGAATCCCTAGATCACTGATTCGGCCGGTATATTTCTTCGTATCTTTGAGTTTTGAGAATGTCATGATTGAAGTCAAACATACTTGCAGAGCGTCTACCATAGTAGAAGAAATCTTCACCACCATGACTTCAAATTCTAAGGTCATCGAAAACTCCCCGTTTTCCGAAATAGTCAAACTGCTCAACTAATCGGATGAAAAGGAAATCAAATTTTAAATTTATTCGATTATTCGAGGTTTGAGAAACCGAATAAATTCGAAAAATTGAAATTAATGACGGATCGAATATATTCGAAATTCGATTATTCGATAATAGTGAAAAACCGAATGAATTCGAAACTCGATTATTCGAAAAAATGGAAAAATCGAATAAATTCGAAATTCGATTATTCGAAAAAATGGAAAAATCGAATAAATTCGAAATTCGATTATTCGATAAAATGGAAAAATCGAATAAATTCGAATATCGATTATTCGAAAAAATGGAAAAATCGAATAAATTCGAAATTCGATTATTCGAAAAAATGGAAAAATCGAATAAATTCGAAATTCGATTATTCGATAAAATGGAATAATCGAATAAATTCGAAATTCGATTATTCGAAAAAATGGAAAAATCGAATGAATTCGAAATTCGATTATTCGAAAAAATGGAAAAATCGAATAAACTCGAATATCGATTATTCGAAAAAATGGAAAAATCGAATAAATTCGAAATTCGATTATTCGAAAAAATGGAAAAATCGAATAAATTCGAAATTCGATTATTCGATAAAATGGAAAAATCGAATAAATTCGAATATCGATTATTCGAAAAAATGGAAAAATCGAATAAATTCGAAATTCGATTATTCGAAAAAATGGAAAAATCGAATAAATTCGAAATTCGATTATTCGATAAAAATTTTCGAATATTCCAAAGTACAGTATGATGGGGCAAAAAGAAACGCGTCATATCCACGCGAATTGCTCAATCGAATCCTGTTCCCGTCTTTCACGGTTGACTCGTACTTATTCTATTCATTCATTTCATCATACTAGACACGTACAATTTGAATGGAAGTGGGGACGAGTTGCCACCAAACGGTGGAAACTCACCGCTTCATTTTGTCTCATTGTGACCCACATAACATTTTCAGGAAGAAGCGGCTTAGCTGTCAAACTAGCCTCCTAACAATTTATGTGGGTTGAAAAAAAAAGTGAAACTCACTGTGTGACCAAAATACCATGAGATCCTTCCATCAATGTCGAAAGCCCAAACATTGTTTTGCTTAGCGCGAATCACTTCGTTGGCATTTATTGCTTCGAGGGTATACGTGAAAATCGCTGAAATTCGATACCCTCTGTGAGCAGAGTATGTTGGGCGCTAACATGTTATCTGTGTGCTGTGCGCTTGCTACAATCTTGTCTTTTTTTGGGCTCTACCTTATTAAACGCATTAAAGAAGTACTATGAAAAAGTGGCAGGAAAGTGGCTGTAGTAATCATCTTGCAATAGTGCAAATGATATCGTTTTTCAAGCTGACCGTAGGTGTTTGCATCAATAATTTTCTTGGTCTAGTCTGTGCGCATAACCCATGCATTCTCGAGGCGATGGAACGAGACTCCTTTTCTCAGTGGTAACACGACTATATTCAGCTTTCGCATTGCACCGCACTAAGTAAGAGTTTCGGTATGTCGGATGAGTGGGAGATGATCCCGCGACCGGCGTCCCTCCCCCTCCCCCAGGTTCTCATGTGGCCGCGCCTCTTTCTTGTGTGATGTGATATTTTAGCAATGCGATAATGGTAAAATGTATTGAAATAATTAGTTTCCGTTGTTAGACCTTACAGCATGGGTGGAAGGATTCAAGTTAAAGACAGGCAAATCCTTTGGTTGGACAATATTGAGCAAACTAGAAACGAACAAAATGAAGAAGTTGAAGGAGATACCGTCTTTTCTGTCCTTTCTTACAGGGAAAGGATACTTGGTGGACGTGGCCATTCGTGATGCGATGTGTAATACCACATACCACATGTGATACCACATGACCTTGAATTTGTAGCCCAAATTTCCTGCGGGGTTCTGTATAGTGAGTTACACCTATTTCTTTCCGCGCAGATGTAATACATCATACTCAGATATGGGCTCCAGGCGCTACTCGGTAGCTGTTTTAGTGTCCTCAAAATATTATGTGCTTCTAGAGGTGGAAAAGGGGCTTGCTAGTGTGCCGCAGAAACGGCTGCCCTTCCCCCGGTTCAAACTTGTATGTATATGAAGACAGTATTCATAGTTAATGACTCACTCACTCGTGGTCTTCATATGCGAGTTTAATTCGAGGTGAGGCAGCTGTCTCGGCAATTCACTACCAAGACCCTTGCTCCCTTCAGAGGCATTCATTAGCTTGAAGATACTAAGGAACCTACTAAACATAGCCTGGGGACCATACAAGAGTACGCTATATTACATCTGCGCGGAAAGACGTAAATGTAACTCACTACACAGAATTCCTAGGAAATTAGAGCTACGGCCACCAGGTATCCTTCCCTTGCTAGATTTTGACAAATCATTCAGAGATGGATATGATATGAGAGGTATTACCTAATGAGTAGAAAAGTGTGGTTGAATGCCATGCAAGCGTACACTTCCAAAAATTCAGAGCGAGCAGTGCAGGATGATGAAGGAATAAGTAGAGGTAGCCAGCAAACATCAGAAAAATTGAACGGATTTCTTGATACGATCCTTGTGGGTCCTAGAAAATTGGATTAAAGGCGTTATGAAATAATCTATATTCCCCAAAGCGACACCAACGGTGGGTCTTTGACTCTAACTCGGCGCCTACGCACATGCACACAGGCGGATAAGATAAGGTTCGAAGCTAATTTCTGGCAGCTTAATCAATTCGAGCCAAAAAGAGAAGAATAGCCGATTTTGTAGAAGAAAAACAAGTGTGAAGAAATTTAATTCAAATATGCAAAGGGAACTAGACATTTGGCGGTCTGTGGGTGATCAAATCTTTAGGGTGGGCGGCGGAATGATCCCAAAGCGAGGTCAAAGCCTTTAATCTATACAACATAGAAAGAAAATATTGGGAGCTTTGCACGTACCGCGAAGTAACTCGTCCAGACCACACCTCCAGTGTCGCCTTGGGAGCGTCTTCCAAAATTTCATATAGATCAATCACAGTGCTGTTCGACTACTTTTTTGTATTAACTACCACAAGCCTTTGTTGAAGTTAGTTTTTGCTCGGTAACCACATCACTGTCAGGGTTCTATCCGGGCAATGTTACAGGCGAAAATTTGATCTAATAAGTCGCTACATAATTATCCGGCTATTTCTTCGCTCATGGAAATTCACACTTTATTTATGTTCTGTGTCGGGAGGGTCTTCATTTCTCTTTCAGTCATTTTTTTTGTAAATTTTTAGTTAGCAAGAACATACATAGCCTGATACTGAGGTATCATGTGGTGATTCACCTTCACTCTCTTAACTAACATTTTTCTCTCGCCTATTTAATCACTCACATCCTTAGATTGTGGAAGGTGGAAGAGCAGAACAGCTTTACCGATCATCACAAAAGCTTCTCCAGAAGTCAGGGCTAGAATACTTCCAGTTGCAGCAGAGATAATTGAACTCTGAAATGCTGATAACTGCTGTTAATCAACGTAAGGAACTGAACCTTTCCAAGATTTGTGCGAAACGCAGGTAGCCTCTGTTTTATGTTTTCACCTTTCTTCGAATGAAGTGCGCCTCTTTTGTCCCAAAGGCACTGTCTCACTCGAGAATCGCTTTCGAGATTTTTAGGCGAGAAACGTCTCCAGAAAACGCATATCTCGGCATGATCTCTCACAACACTACAGGAGAACTAGTTTTCAATTACTTGTTTCGCGCAGAAATCGTAGTGTTTGTTCTGAAACCTGCCGCAAGGACGTGCTAACTGCTGCCAATCCATATCACTTAGGTCTTGTGGCAGATTTTTGAATGTGGATCCCAAATTCAGCTCAGAAGAAGGTGCTCCGACATGGGTTATACTGCAAATTTGCAAGTAGTGCATATCGCAATGACCAGCGTTCTGTAGGATGTGAGGTTATCGGAAGCCATTCTGAGAAGAGACACTGCTTTTAGCTCTAAATCTATCAGCCTACTTTTACGAGAAATTTTCTGTTGTTTGTTCATCAGCAACAATTAGTTAGACAGGTTTTTGAATCTACCTCGTTATGAGAGTACCATGACAGACTGGTTTTTGAAACTTCGCACAGAGGTCCATCAAAACCGTCATCACATTTACAGAATACCTGCAACATTCTGAGTGATCTCGATAACAATCAACTCCACTCCTACTTTGGCTTTACTGCCTATGTAAAAATTTCTTCTTCAAAACGTGCACTGAGAGCACTGCGCATATCTCGTATAATGTATCTTCATAAATGATTGGGAACGTTCTTTGAATCTGTGAACTTCGATTGCTCGTGTTGTGTATGATGTAATGTAACCTTTTCTCACGGCTCTCTCAAATAGTTGTGGTAAATCTATGCCTATCTATTTTTATCACGGGGGTTTTTACTAGCATTTAAGAGATCAACTATTGAAACGATAAACCTCATCACCTTGTCTACTTCAGCTACACAGGTTCCGTTTTTTCCGCAAGTGAAGTCCAGTAATTCGCACATATTGGGAGCTCTCCAGCATCGATGTCCCTAGAGGAAATATTCATTGTGAACGTCCACAGGTTTTCTAACGTACCAAATTTTGTACTTTTAGTCTAATCAAACTGCGTTCCCTCATCCGAGGGATTACAGCCTATTTGCTGCGAGGCTACGTGGCGCGACCCATGTGGCGGATAGGGGGTTAAACGCGGACCAAAAGCAGCCATGCGCTTGCCCTGCGATGTGGGTAGGTCTAGGGGATGGACTCCTTAGTACTGCTGTGCTGGATTCGATTTATATAGTCGGCATTTGAGTGTGAACATACGCTCACACGTGTGGGTGTGTGGGACTGCTTGATTGCAGGCTGTATCCTGTATTTTGGGTCCAGACAAACGCCCACATTTTATCGACTGGTAGGTGCATGAGAGGCGATTAGGGGCCGCCTCTAATAAATAAGTCCCTCGTCCACTTCGAGGAAGGATTCCTCCCCGTCAGCGATTCCGACGTCAGACTCTGCGACAAGTCGGCCGAGGAACACATCTTCGCGTCTGGATAAAATCATGGATTGTGCTGTTAAAGGAATTTCGAATAAAGCTAAGGCGTCCCCCGGAGGCGACGCGCTTCACCACAATAGTCCGGGTGTTGCGAAAAGTGGGCAGGGACTATTGGCCATCAAAGGCCACTCGAAGGAGCGGAAGTACCGCACGATCCGTCCAGCGTCAATCATCATCGGGACGTTGACAGGAAGAAGCCGCGAACTTGCCGCGACGCCAAAGAAGCGGAAAGTCGACATCGCTTGCGTGCAAGAAACTAGATGGAAAGGGGCGAAGTCACGCGATATCTGCGATGGATGCAAGCTCATCTATCACGGGACAACATCTGGCCCCAATGGTGTTGGGGTCATCGTCAATAATGATTACCGAGACTTCGTCACCAGCGTCCAGCGCGTTCCCGACCGCCTGATGTCCATCACTGAAGGAAGAAAAGTGCTAAGGATTGTCTATGCATACGCACCGCAATGCGGATGCACCGATGACACCAAGGGACAATTCTACCGCAGTTTCGAGGAGCTGCCACACGGCTTCGTTGAAGGCGAAAACGTAATTAGAGGTAGAGACTTCAATGGACATGTCGGGCCCACTAGAGACGGTTACGAGAGATGGCATGGAGGACAAGGCTATGGCGCACGAAACGAGATGGGCACGATGCTCCTTGACCACGCCAAAGCTGCCGATTTGACTGTAGTGAATACGTTTTTCAAGGAGAAGAATGAAAACCTCATTACTTATCGCAGTGGAGGCCGCGCGACGCAAATCGACTACATCCTCGTGCGTCGCAAGGAGCTGATGAACGTCATCGATGCTAAGGTGATACCCTCAGATAACATTGCGCCACAATACCATCTCCTCGTTATGGATATGCGACTCGAACATTGGCGCTCGAAACGATCACATTTTCCCTCAGAACGAATTAAGTGATGGAAACTTACCGAACACAAGGCCGAGCTGGAGACCGTGGTCAAGACCGCACCCAGGACCGCCACTGCTGGGGACTTGGAGACGAAACGGTCAGTACTGGAGCAAGCAATAACGGAGGGAACACGAGACATCCTTGGTACCACCAAGTCAGGACGGCCGTTCATCGACAAGCAGACCTGGTTGTGGTCTGAGGAGGTTCAAGCCAGGGTCAAGCGTGTGTCGATAAATTATCAAGGGGGGGGGGTCGTACGGGG
>JARK01001353.1:1666851-1702370 GCA_000688135.1 Ancylostoma ceylanicum | reverse complement strand
CAGGGTTTGTTTCAACGTGATTAAACGACTTTAACAGTATGATTTGAATAGTGAAAAGTGGGGGGGGGTTATAGACAAGCTCGCATATGAGTTGCTTTTCTTTGAGGTGCAATCATGGGAACTAATGCACAAATAGATAGTGAGTTCAAGATCGTCATCTGTGAGAGCGACTCCTCGAGTCGGGTCTTCAAGGTTTCTGAAGTCCTTCACGGCGAGCGCGCTATCTCTTCCTTCCTCATCGTCTTCGTCTTCGCCATGGTTGGACGTTGAGTAGTCACGGAAGGATTCTGGATCGTATGGAAGCAACCACGTTCAGCGCATTGAGAAACCCCAGTAGGATCAAAACAATAGGAAAGTGATGGAAACCAAAATGAGACACAAGAGGAGCCCACAAGAGCAAAAAAATAAATGAAATTCAGGACGAAAACAAAAAAAACAAGCAGCTGAGTATGGTTAAAGCGTAGGTAAGTGAAAATTAGAAACAAAGCTATACGATCGATTCTGAAGGGCATCGCAGTGGGACCCACATGTACTCGATGGATGTCCAGTGACGCAACGAATGGAACGGTTCTGAGCAATAGCGCTGAAGCGAGTGTTTCATCTTCACATCCACACATTATAGCAATGAAGGTAGTAGCCACCGCGTACATGGTCAAGGGTTCGATCCCCTCACAATCGAGAATTTTTGGAAAACGTTGAAATGTACGAGGTGAACAAAAAACGTGCATTAACTATGCAATGTTGCTGACGTAAGTAATGAGGCTCGAACACATCAAGAAAAACATCTATATACATCATCGACATGGTGTAGGGTTCTATCCCTTCCGAGGCTAGAATTTTTGCATGGCGTAAAATGACACGCGCTTGTAGTAGATTCGAGATGATCGACCATAAAGCACGAAATGACTGTTTATAGGGGTGGAGGACTAGGTAGGACTTTCAGTACGGACGTGCGAAAGTTTTAGCCTAAAATTTAGACTCGTTCAGAGACATGGTTGTAGTCGGGCACGAATATCAGAGGATCTGGCCAGTTGAGGCTCCAATTTTTTTCAGGTTTTTATTAGTCGAAGGTTTGCGCTTTTAGGCTGTACAGCTCTTTTTTCCGCAGCTGCTTCCACCGCAATTCAACTCCGTCGATAAAAACATGGAAGAAAAGCCATTTTCATCGACGAAACCTCATCTCCGTAATTCCCGTGCTGAATCTTCCCTCTTGAAGCTGGAGACCTGAAACTTGTACGTAAAGCACTATTGGGTAGGTTCTATAAAATGACCTTTTAACGACCTGCAGGGCTGGGTAGGACTTTCAGTACTGCGAATATTTTAGCCTGAATTTTGACTTTCTCACCCGTAGAATGACTTTTTATCGGTTGTGCAGTTGTGTGTCTTCACAGAGGCGGGGCACTGCCGATCCATTGTTGAGAAGGAAATTTGTGTGCAAAGGGGGGGGGGAGGTCGTATCTTTGGTGGCTCAAAGGGGGNATTTTGACTTGCTCACCCATAGAATGACTTTTTATCGGTTGTGCAGTTGTGTGTCTTCACATCAGCGGGA
This sequence comes from Ancylostoma ceylanicum, assembly GCA_000688135.1. Taxonomy (NCBI): domain Eukaryota; kingdom Metazoa; phylum Nematoda; class Chromadorea; order Rhabditida; family Ancylostomatidae; genus Ancylostoma; species Ancylostoma ceylanicum. The sequence continues at coordinate 1,700,821 of JARK01001353.1, read as the reverse complement.
CACTGCCGACCGATTGTCGGGAAGGAAATTTGTGTGCAAAGGGGGGTCGTATTTTTAGTGCCTCAAGGGGGGGGGGTCGTATGGGGGTCGACTTTTTACCATCATCACGCTTGACCCTGGTTCAAGCCCTTGTTATGAATAAGAAAGATGCGTACAAGAAGTGGCTGAAAACGAAACGACAGTGTGAGGGGGTACAGAGAGGCGAAGGCCGAAGCAGAGAAAGCAGTTGCAGCTGCAAAGGCGGCGCGATGTCGAGCCTTGTATGAGGAGTTGGGTACCGCCGATGGGGAGAAGAAGATCTACCGTATTGCTAAAGCGAGACAACGCGCTACTGAAGATCTCGGATACGTGGTGCAGATCAAGGACAATAACGGACGTCTACTCCATTGGCTTCCTCACATACTCAATCGGTGGCGCGAACACTATCATGCCACGTGCAACGAGGGTTTCCCTCATCCGCCGATGTCAACTGTCAATTCGGTGTTAGGACCTGTGCCACGGATAGAAGACGAGGAAGTTACAGCTGCGTTAGCAAGAATGAAAAACGGAAAGTCATCCGGTCCAGATAACCTACCATCTGAAGTCTGCAAATAGCTGAAGGTGCAGGGACCCGCTGGCTCTCTTCATTCTCCAACGAAATGGTAGCTGAAGGAAAACTACCCAATTCGTGGACGACCAGCACCACAGTATTGATTCGGAAGGGAAAAAGAGACATTGCAGATTGTACAATGTACCGACCAATTAGGTTGCTGTGTCATACGATGAAGATCTTCGAGCGATTTCTGGATAGCCGACTCCGCGACATCGTTGAAGTTACACGGGACCAATGTGGGTTCGTTAAAAAATGCAGCACAACCGACGCACACGCAGTCAGATTGCTGACTGAAAAACATAGAGAGAAGAGGAATACTGTGCACCTACCCTTTTTCGACCTAGAGAAGGCCTTTTCCCCGTGAGCTGATCTGGTTCTCGCTGCGCGCTGATGAGGTCCCGGAGGAATACGTACGATGGACTCAGCTCCTCTACAAAGACGCCACGAGCTCAGCCAGATGTGCTGCGGGAACATCACCACCGTTTGACGTTTGTGTGGGAGTTCCTCAAGGCTCTGCACACTCCCCACTTCTGTTCATCCTTTGCATGGACACGATTTCAAGCGACCTCCAATCAACGACACCATGGACACTCCTCTATGAGGACGATGTGATGATTGCCACGAGTACTCGGGAGGAACTCCAGCAAAAGGTGCAAGCTTGGAAAGATCGGCTGGAACAGTACGGGATGAGGCTCAACATCAAGAAGACAGAGTAGGTCGAATGTGGAGAGCAAACTCCCGGTACAATCTTTGTCGATGGTGCCGAACTTCCGAGAAAGTCTCTGCTTTTAAGTACCTTGGATCCCGTATCTCAGCTGACGGTAGCACTCCAGTCGAAGCTGAGTATTGAGCAAACGCTGCATGGAGTAAGTGGCGGCAGTGGCGGCAGGTGACAGGAGTGATGTGTGATAGGAAGGTCCCACTGAAATTGACGCCCAAGATGTATCGCACAGTGGTACGTCCTGTGGCATTGTATGGGGCGGAATGGCCGACTACTTTGAAGTATGAACAGACCCTCCATACAATGGAAATGCGAATGCTCCGCTGGACCCAGGGGCTTACGCGCCTTGACAGAGTTCGAAACGATGATGTGCGCGCAATGTTCGGAGTAGCTCCAACCGTGGCGAAGATGCGTGAGGCTCGGCTACGTTGGTGCGGGCACGCATTGAGAAGTGACGACAATTCAGTCGCCAAATCAGCCATGAATATCGCCGTGGAGGGACGTAGACCGAGAAGAAGACCGAAAACTCGATGGCTGGATAGGATAGAGGATGATATGCGTTTACTGAAGCTCACAGACGAAGACGCTTCCAATCGAGGAAAATGGCGCAACCATACGAGGAATGCCGACCCCTGCTTTTGGGAACTTGGCTAGGTAGAAGAAGAAGATTTCCAATCAATCTGCGTGGAAGCCGTCGTGCAAAGACTGGAGGCTCTACAATCACAGGCGTTCATCTATGAAGACGCATATGTATGCTTGAGTAACTGCAGCAAACCAATGGTATTGCGTTGGCCAAAACTATAATATAAAAATTTCATTATGGAAATGAACCTTGTAGTCATGTTAAAAAGTAAGTCAAGAGCAATTTTTCGTCATCTCACCCTCAGACGAATCTTTCCTTACCAAATGAAAAGAAACCTTTCTCCCATCAAACCGTGAAGGAAACTACACTGAATGACGGAGACCTTTCCCAGTGGCACACATCGCATACTGAGAAATCGGAGGCGTCGATATCAAATCTTTTTTCCGGCTTTGCTATAATGCTATCAACTTCTTTCATAACTGATGCAGAATTTTCAGTCAACTTTCTTCTAGTGTATGTAGGAAGTTTTACGCATGTATCCGGTATTAGTCAACAAAACGCCAATGTCTCTCTACGATAATCCTCAGCCATACTGCGCACATTCCGTGATGAGTTGGGCTACAAAACCCTGCCTGATCCAACGTACTCGCTGGACCGGGCCACTCCCCACAGATTAGGACTTTTTCAATCATATCAGCATCTTCGAGATCAAAAAAATGCTTTAGTAGGCAAGACTGGATGAACAATGCGCTCGACAAATTTTTTGAGTACACAACCGCAGTCCTTCGGTACGGGAATAAGTAGACTAGATTTTTGCTGGTGGCCATATGATCATTTTAGTGTGTTTGTTCCTGTGAAAAATTTACTAAGAGTTGGGCAACTCGCTTCAAAACTACTGGTAGAAAACCAGCGTTTACTTCCGAGCATCCATTCTTTTTAAGAAATTACGTGAGCTTGGGCTAAGGGCAATCAAGTCGTTTTTTCATCGAAGTGTCAGAGGGTTGATGCTCCAATAGTGTCCTATTTCTTATGACAATGTGTTCTGGTACATTCGCCTCCGATACTTCCGTTTATGGATTCTTCTTGAACGGAACTTCAAGGTTTGGAGGCGCTTTGAAAGTTGTTATGGACGCACGGTGATTACATTCTTCTGTTCGGTGACAATGCGCTACACTGCAGCCAATCTAATAGAAATCAATTCAGACAACTTCATGAACGACAGCGGTGACTCGCTGTTAACTACGTAACAAACAGTGTATCGAATTCTCCTAGAGTTAATAGGGATTTCTATGTATTGTTGGAGTTTTGCGTACTCTTCTTTTAGAGCCTCCTGACACTTTCTTTCCGGAATCCAGAAACACTTGATTTTCTGTTTAAGCTTTATATTGAGCCTATTTAACACAGTGGCAACAAGTTCCACAACACTTCAATACCACAACTAATAGGATGCCGGAAACGTTTCCAGCCAGCTTTCTTCCTGTCTTGTTAGAATTTTCGGCATTTTTCTAGAATATTCTACAAATATTTATACAAACCCATAGCCTACCAATACCAAATTTCTTTTTAAATTCTCTTACAGCTATGGCCAGAAAACTCGTCATCGTCCCCAAGCATGTTCTGCTGCGACTCCTCTATTAATTGGGAAAACAGCACCGCAAGCGATATGACAGAAAAATAACTCATACAACAGGCCTCTTCACTGCATGGTGGATCCGTAACTTTTAGGACGACAGTTTCGTCTTGGAATGAGCCAGGTGCTGGTCAACCGGTTGGAGCGGTTTGAGAGGGCACCTTGAAGATTATTAACCCATTGACGACCGCGCGCGTTTTCGCGTGTCTGGCGCGTGGGACCAACGCCCCTTTCAGCAGCGCGGCGGCCGCACGGTTTCACATAATTACTATAGAAATACTGAACATCAAATGGATAGCTACAAGAAACTAATTCGGAACATTGTTTTAGAAGATTTTGGCTATCACTGGACCAAAAGTGAGTGCCTTCAATCTTGGTTTTCTTACTTTAAGGCTGTAAGAAGTTTATTCACGAGATTTTCAGTGTTTTAAAGAAACATAACAAGTTGATACGCATTTAAATGTCTTTATCTCAACTCAGCGAAATGTATTTAAGTGTTTTTGTGCAGGAAATTTGACTATCACAATGCCAGCTTCCTTCCACTACACAGGAAATGCGATTCACTTTCCTCATTTTCAGAAAACCTCATCCTTTACAAGCTTTTTATTGTAACCGAAAAGTAGTATGTACCGAATCATGAGCAGTAAAACAGTGCTTGGATGTAATGCATCGATTTCATGCAAAAGTACACGAAATGTCTCAAATTTGAGGTCCTGCACTTTATTAGAAGAGCGTGGCTCACCGGTGAGCCACACAGTCCCACGCGACCAAAAAAGTGCGGCTCACCGGTGAGCCACGCGGTCGTCAATGGGTTAAAGTGAATACATGGAGTTGTGTCCATGAGCTGACGGAGGAACATCGGAGCTATCATGTATAGTAGCAGTACACCAGCAACTCTTCAAGAAAATATAGAAAAAAGACGTATGATTTGGATCCGAGCTGCGTTTCGCATGCAAAGAGAAGCGCTCCTTACCTTTAGACTTTCTCAGATTTTTTCGCTCTGCTCGACAACTTGAATACAGGCAGATGTACTTTGTTGTGCATCGTTTTCTGGTTTATTTCTCTGCCGTAGTGACATTCTGATCTTTAATTTTTTTTTTGAATTTTTCTCAATGAACTACTTTGAACAGATTCGAGGTCTTGCTATGGGACGAGGCTGGCACCAATCCTAGCCATCGTCTTCACTTTGAAGGGGAGAAGACATTACTCGAGCGATGATCGTGTCGGTACATACCAACATAGACGATTGCTGCATAATATGTCCGACTCGGACGGAGATGACCACATGCTTAAAAAATTCACAACCAGCAACTCCTTAGCATTAAATTTAGTGGACAGAAGCTAGAAGAAACCTGGCTGACCTTCCCCAATGTTCACATCTACTTCACATATGGGGAAGGTGGTGTCATAAGCCCAGCAGTACGAACATTTTAATCCATTACCTGTCTGCGCACCCCACCCAAGTGAAAAATTCCATAATAGGAAATATGTATCGCACAGCTACAAAAGTAACATCGAGTATACAGGAGCGAAAATGAACCGTAGACTTAGCCCACCAAGTTGCTGCGTCGAAAGAATATCATGCGAAACTCTGTGTTTTGTTGTTGTTCTTGTATCACTTACTAACTGAGTGGTTTCTTCGAGAGGACGAGGCGTTTTCTGTCCTTTGACTAATTTATGCTCTGGCAAAGGCGCTACCGCCGAAACGTAAGCCGGTTAGAAGGATATTTATACCAGCCCTGGCCGAAACAGCTGTAATGTAGGCCACACAAACTGAAGTTGGATTTGTTCTACCTTCTGATCACAAACACGCTCTGGAGACATCCGAGATAACAGAAAAAAAACTTCTCGGAAGAACTTCCATGTTCTCTTATCATAGAACCTGGGCATACTTGAAGTGCTATTCCAGTGTTCTTATGCCCTACAGGTTGTTACGTGTACATTTTATTGGCCGACGTTCCGACAAATCGTCGTTATCAAAGGCCTGAAAGTGGTTTAATTTTTATACATAGATTCGCGTCCTACCCCATCAAGCGCCTCTTCTGACCAGCCTATTCGACTAATGCCTCTTGATGTTGTCGTTAGGGATGTTAACCAATCGTCCTGCAGCTGAGCTCGAACTAGACATTGTTTTATAGCGTGGCTTATCCTGTCAGAAATGAAAGGTATGCACAAAGGAAGTTTTCTACCGCATCCGTGAGCTTTGCTTTTATTGCGAGGTTTTCTGTGCTGTTGTCGATCTCGTGATACGTATCCAATTTCGCACAAAATTGCTGAGGCCAGCTCATTGGATTCTTGGAGTTCCACCTCACCTGTGCAGACCTCAGTAGCCGTTCTCACCAAATCACCGCGCGTTTGACAGTGGGGTGAGCCGATCTCGCATGCAGTATTTTGTTCTTACAACTCTCTTTACGGTACAACTTCACACGAACCAAACCTTTGGATAGTTTAAGCTGTGTGTCGAGGAACGGTAACCATCCTCGGCGTGGGGTTTCTCTTGTGAGCTCTATGCACTGTGACTGCTCATTGAGCATTTTAAAACACTCATCCATCTCAGATTGTGTTGATGTGATCACGCAGCAGTCATCGATGTAACGACAGTACAGTAGTGGTAATCGTGCAAGCACTGGTTCTTCAATTTTGCTCATGAAACAAATTGCGAGCACTGGTGCTAGACGTTTTCCCATGGCAAGCCCTCTGATCCGGAAGAAATACTTCTCAGACCACTTAAAGACGTTACAACTAAGACATTCCTTGACGAGAGTCATTATTCTTGCTCTACTAAGACCATAGGTCTCAGTCAGGTTCTGATAAGATCTAGGTTATACTATCAATAGCAATCTTGATTTTGGACAACATTACAAGAATCTAGTGAATAAAGCCATGGGACTTACTTACAACATGTTTAAAATTCTGAAGACTAAAGATGTGAATGTTTTAATCCGAGCGTACAAAACGTACATTCGTCCGATAATGGAAAGTGGGACTACGGTATTCAACCCCTATAAACAGAAAGATATCGATCTATTGGAAAGTGTACAGAACAACTTCACTCGTAAAGTATTTATAAGATGCTCTGGGATAGACTATTCCTCAATTCCAAATTCGACAGAAAGGTCGAAACAACTAGGGTTGCCAACGCTCAGAAGTAGGAGGACAAAAAATGACTTAGTAATGATGTATAAAATTTTAACTGGCACGATTGACATTGACGCTGCCGAATTCTTCATGTTTGCTCCCAGAACAACTAGCAGAAGTGGCGGCTTAAGACTTCCCGAATCAGTAGCTAAAAGTCAAATCAGATCAAAATTTTTCTCGCACAGAACTATCGGATTGTTCACTCCCTTGCTAAGAGATGGTGTACTAAACATGTCTGTCAACAGATTTAAACTGTACCTTGACCATCGGCTGAAGGCACAGCAGTAGATGCTTCCCTGTTCGCGTATTATTCGAATACCAACACATCTTACATTGTAACCTCAGCAATCTTTCAGATGTGCTTACTGTGTACTGATTTGTATTTCTTGTATTGTACGCGTGACATTAGTCCGCTTTGAAATAAATAAATAAATAAATAAGAACCCAGCATTTCGTGTAGCGCTTGGAGCATCGTTGATGGAGACGTACATACATCGATGTCACATCAAATGACTCCATTACACAATCTTGGCTAAAATCAGTGTTGCGTAGATGTTTCAGGAATTGCCTTGTATTCGTTAAGTGGGAGGACACCTTGGGCAGAAGTTGGCTCACAATTTTGTTGAGAAACCACGAGATTCCATCAGTTGAGCCGCCCACACAGCTTACCATTGGTCGGATCTTGTAATCATCGACCGGCATGGATTCAATGTAAGGTACCGAGAGTTTGTGCGCTTTAATCATGGTGTAAAGAACGGGACAGTTTGGGTTGTCAATCTTGAGCCTACTCAGGAATTTTTCACTCAGACCAGCAGCTTTTCCAATTGTCGTCCAGATGTGACTCAACTTTTCGCACTGTGAATGAAATTCATTCTGTGTGGTGCGCCGATAAATCGTTGTATCTGGAACTGGAACGAGAAGAGATGGAACCCAGTTATTTCGCGATCTAGCGATTGTGGCATGACCACAAATTCGCCACTCTTGTCGCTTACTGACAAACTAATAGTACCACAGTTATACCACTGTTAATCATTTCTCGAACTTCCCCGAAAGCCTTGCCATTCCTCATACGTCAAGTTTGATCGACATCGCCCTCTCAGAAATCTGAGCACTACCTAGTACCGTAACTCTAGCCGCTCGAGTGTTGCTAACATAATTATACGTTAGACCGTAGTTGGATTGGTGGTAGGTTGTTCTCAGCATTTAAATCACTCATACGAAGTCTACCTAGAAGTCTATCGAATTTCGCGCATAGTGCAGATTTAGCATTAGATCGAAGAGACTAATAATCTTTCTTGACGCACTGTCAATCCTTCTCCAACTTCGCTCATCAAGATAACGTTTGCATGCACTCTCTTTTGCAACACATTTCAGTAAGGTAGAATACAACAGATACTGTTTCTCCTTGATCGCGACATTCAGGATAGATTGATATAGACGAAGTATCCTGGGGTGATTCTCTGAGAGGTTGCATACTTCACCTATCTTCTTGTTCGTGATGAAGTTTGGGAGTACGTAAGTCGCATCCTTGCATCATTTCAGGAAGAGTAAAGGGGTTTTTACAGTTTTTAGCAAAATGCGGCGCGGCGCGAGAAACCACTCGCTGCGAGCTGAATTCTCGCATTTCAACTCGCGCTAGGGTTGCGGCAAACGTCGCAGGTTGCCGTAACTAAAGGACCGGAAATGTAGCATTGAAATTCAGCGAAATAATTAGTAAAACCTAAGTAAAACAGCGAAATAACTGTCGTGAGAGGTGAGCACAAGTGTTATGAGAGAAATCACTTAGAAAAAACAAACATCAAACAAGAAAAACGTTCAAAATGCATGCAACTGCGAAGAACAACTGATTTGCCGCGTTGCCGCAGCGGCAAAGAATGCCGCCGAGCATTCCTTGCCGCAGCCGGCAGTGCGAGCTCGCAAAATGACGCGCTGCGGGAAAAAGTGTACAAGGACCCTCTTGCGGCATTTGACGCAGCGAGCTCGCGCCAGCTCGCACTGCGTTGCCGCTCCCTATGCTTAAGCATAGGACGCGGCGCGACGCGTCAAAACTGTAAAAACCCCTTAAGGATTGTTTCGTGATAACCACTTCGTGATAACCACTAAGCAAAGCTCCGCGTACTAACAAGAACAGATTAGACGGTACTTCTTCAAACAACTTCCATGTTCTCTTAAAACGCGCGGTGATTCGTAATTTGGTGAAAACGGCTACTGAGGTGTGCACAGGTGAGGTGGAACTCCAAGAATCCAATGAGCTGGCCTCATCAATTTTGTGTGAAATGGGATACGTATCACGAGATCGACAACAGCACAGAAAACCCCCAATGAAAGCAAAGCTCATGAATGCGGAGAAAACTTTCTTTGTGCATACCTTTCATTTCTGACCGGATAAGCAACGCTATGAAACAATGTCTAGTTCGAGCTCAGCTGCAGGACGATGTCGTTTTGGTTAACATCCCTAACGACAACATCAAGAGGCAGCTGGTCCGAAACAGGCTCTACGATCGAACTTGTGTTGCTCAACAATTTGTTACCTGTCCCTATGGCAGAAATGGAGACTGTACGAGAACCGGAGTGATTTACCAAACTGAATGCGTGAGCTGCCACGCGACGTATATTGGGGAGACCGGCCGACCTCTTCATGTTCGGATGAATGAACACCTGGCTAGTAAAAGAAGGGAGAGTTTGATAACGCCACTTGGGAAGCATAGACATTATGCACATGATGGAAACGATTTTGATGTAAGGTGTACGATTCTGGCTCATGAACCAGACATCTCGGCAAGGAAAAGTCTCGAAGCATTTTGGATATCGACACGAAATCCAAAAATGAACAACAGAAACGAGCACCTATCGATCACCCGTTGATGTCTAGTTGGAATTAGTCGAATAGGCTGGTCAGAAGAGGCGTTTGATGGGGTAGGACGCAACTCTATAAAAATTGAACCACTTTCAGGCCTTTGATAACGACGATTTGTCGAAACGTCGGCCAATAAAGTGTTCACGTAACAACCTGTATGGCATAGGAACATTGGAATAGCACTTCTCGGGAGCTTTCAATGCAGATTTTCAGTGCTGCCAAATGCACTGATTCAGCCGACATATCCCGAGCAAGGCAGCTGCAAAACAGGTTTTGACAACAGTTTCACTGGAAAAAAAATCGTATTCTCGAAGACGACTATGAGGAATGGAACTGCGCCAATACTTGCTCATATGAGAAAACCAAACTTCACGTCTCGAGGAGCACAGTTCGCCTCTGGGCATTGATGGAATTGATGCACAATTTTGTAGATTTTTAGTCCTAGTTCTCAAATCTCATCAACTCCCTGGCTATTGTCCCATCCTCCACTGGAAAAAAATTCTCGAAAGGAAATCGGTGAAAATTGGACTGTGAGGATAGGGTTTTCGTTCCCATATTTCTTACAATCCGCTTTCATGGAAAACCTCGGGTATTCGGAAAGAGCACTTTTCAGAGTTTTCTTTTGTTCTGCGTGAAACAATGAACCTCCAATTGGAGATGTTATGGAATTTGCAGGACAAATTGCCACAACAACTCGCTTTTTCAGAAATGTGTTTGGAGGCCAGCTGCTAGAAAACAAAGCGATTCTGGAAAACCTCTGTTTAAGTGAAGGATACGTTGAATCTTTCTCTATTTGGCGGAAAAAAAGGAGTGAATCATGGGTTTCCTGCAGAAAAGTAGATGAACAACGTCGTAGAATAATTTATGCCCCTCCCCCCATACAGATGACAAGAAGTAGATGCCTTACGTAAATCACAAGAGGGGGTGTGGGCGTCTCTGACGCTGGTATCCTTGTATTCTCCCGCCAAAACAAAAATTATATCCTGAGAAAATAATGGTCAGTCTTTGATGGAAATAAATACAACGAAGCCACATGTTCACAGCCGCTACCGACAAGCCAACCTGTACCATTGAAGATCTTGTCAATAATAATGACGCATATGTATAATGCGTAATTGATAGGTGTACTGATGAAGAAAAAATTTTTAAGAAGCTTGCGTGCATGCTTGCGATTATCTCCTGAAGAACTTTTATAAACTCATTTTCGATGCGAGTTTGAGTGTTGCTTTGAACCACGATCTTCTTACTAACATGAACTAGACAAAATGAGCACTTACAGTCCATCCCGATTTACATTCGCATGCAAATCCTCCTAGCACTGGTGAGCACATCGCCGTTCCCACATTATGACATTTCTCACAGCTTGTCTGTAACTTCGTGTTCCATGGAGTTTCTACGCCCACCAGTTCTTCGATAGTTTCTGAATAGAAGGCGGCTATTTAGCAGTTCTGTACTAAGTGCTGCATTTAGTTGCAAAGGGTAGAGCGTGGCGGTGCGTTGCTTCTGGACTATTACCGCCACCAATTTTCATCTTTCGTTAGGTGAGGGCTCGGGTGTACTGCGTGCTAAAAACTGAGCCGTTATTATAGGGTGCGCCCTAAGTATCTGCACACAATATTTTGTGATGACATGACATGTATGGTCACGCTAAACCAACTCAACAACAACTGAAATCACCTATCCCATCAGGAATATGTCGTCATTTCCTTTCGTAACAATTCAATGTTGAATAATTAGAGAGCACCTCACAGCACGGTGGTGTTTCTGGTATAAGACCTCTCAAAGCTTATCCTCAGCTACGGATCCAAACTTCATAACTTATAAAAAGCGCTTACTTTGTCTGTAACTCTGGAAGTGTATCTGTGTAGAACGAAATTCTCTGATTGGTCAGTGATGGTGATTGCGAGGTCAACAAAGTGATAGAGACGGGTATGGTGAGGTTCAGAAAGTGAACAGAAACTCCAGTAGCTCTGAAGGGTGATGAAGTGCAGAGCCACGGGTACAGCAACGTGATAGGGGGTGTGCCGGGAAACGCCTGGGAACGGGTCCACTGCTGTGATAAGGGTACGGCGGCGACTAAAGTGGGGGAGCTAGGTCCGCCGCTGTGATAAGGGTGCGCCGGCCCCCAAAGTGGGGGGAGCCGGGTCCGCCGCCGTGGCGAAGGATGTGCAGGCGTCGAAAGTGGGGGGATCCAGGTCCGCCGCTGTGATAAGGGTGCGCTGGCGCCCAAAGTGGAGGGAGCGGGGTCCACTGCTGTGACGAAGGGTGTGACGGCAGCCATAGTGGGGGGAGTCGCGTCGCGTCCGCCGCTATGATAAAGGTGCGCCAGCACCCAAAGTGGGGAGCCGCTTTGAAGCGGGTTTCACTGAGTGAAAGGGTGTGCCGGGATTCAGAGGTGTTGAATCGCTTGGGAAAATGAAGGAAGGCACATAGACGGGCCCGATCCTACGCAAATATCCATTGCGGCTTTCTCTCCTACATGCTTCTCTTTTTTGGATATACGTGTCGCGGCGCCATGGATTGAAATTTGACGACGCGTCCACATCGTTTTCGAAGCATTGGTAGGAGTTATCACCAAAACTTCTCTAATGTGGCGCTGGAATCCACTTTGTCTCTTTTTGGCGCTTTGGAAAAAATGAGATGGCGCAAAAATTGGGCAAGTGGGTTTATTCCTCGTATCCTCTACATAGTGTTACACGATAACACAAGAAGGCATTCTGCACTCCAAACGTTGCGGATGAAGATGCTAGCGGAGTTCTAGACTTTCCTATAGACCTTACAGTGTGACGGCACTTTATACTACTTCCTTCTGTTCTTTCAATCTCATTTAGATCCATACACGATGGTTGGCTTTTTTGAAGGTGGATCAATGTGCAGTCGTTCGCCAACACTCGTCTCGAACTGTACTGTGGATATGAACTCGAAAACAACGCAGCAGCTCGGAAGTGAATTATCACTAGATTATGCAGGAGGGAATGCTAAACAAAGACGTAGACGTACGTTGGCCCAAGTGATTCATTTTTGGATATACGTGTCACGGCGCCATAGATTGAAACATGACGACGCATCAACATCGTTTTCGAAGCATCGGTGGGAGTTATCACCAGAATTTCTCTAATGTGGCGTTAGAATCCACTTTGTCTCTTTTTGACGCTTTGGAAAAAATGAGATGGCGCAAAAATTGGGCAAGTGGGTTTATTCATCGTATCCTCTACATAGTGTTACACAATAACACAAGAAGGCATTCTGCACTCCAAACGTTGCGGATGAAAACGCAAGCGGAGTTCTAGACTTTCCTATAGACCATACAGTGGACTGTTGCCCTACAGAAGACCACAAATTGAGGCAGTTGGATCCTTTCATGAGAGGAAGAATAGATCGTGCAAATACGTTCATTCAAAACGGTCCTGTCGATATTGCTGTGTTTCAAACCGTATGAAATCAGAAAAGCTGGAGAAAAATTTAATCGAGGACTGAATAGGCAATAAAACTCAAATTTTAGCCGAGTTACGAAATTTCAAATACAATTATCAAAATCCGACGGAGACGTTGCAATAGCTGTCGTGTAAAGCTGGCCTGTTGATTGTCTAGGGTGGTGAGTTCAATCTTCGATCTTTTACTGATCCACGATATCCGTCCGAAAGTAGTGAGGGTGTGGGTGGTGGCAAGTCCAGAAAAATTTAGCCGGATTGCTTCAGCGCCCTTTTTGACAAGAAGGCATTGCTGGATTTGGCGGGAGTAGGCAAACCGGCGGGGGGTCACACATATACAATTTTAGCGGGCAATCAGAGTGCCAATCCCATGGTCGCGGACGGGCCGCGAACCAAAGATATGGGCGAAGCAAAGCAGCGAAATAGCAGCTTGCCGATTCTGAAAGCGTACCATCCTCGCACCGTAGTTTTGGCGTGAAATATGAAGGACGGGTTATTCAACTCGATGAATTCGGTTGGGCTAGATTAGCTGTGAATTGGTGATTTTAGACGTTGTTTTCATGCTCGTTGTTCTACTTCTCTTTTGTTTTGGGCGCTTTGCCTGAGAGCTCCACTTACCATAGCTCCATTTCTGAGTGCATGTCACTACACCCGTCACTCAGAAGTGGACCAGACTGATAGTATAACTGACTTCTGTTTCCCAACGCACCTTTATATTAGATTGGTCCGAAAGTTTCGCACCAAACTTCACACAATTCTCAAACAATGTTAACTCTACTACAAATAGATTTCAATCAACAATATAATCACCATCATGATCGAGGGCGTATGTTCAACGCCTCACTAGACTTTCAATTCCAGTCCAGAACTGCGGCAGCTGTGAGTCGGAGAAGCTTGAAATCTCGTTTTCCAGTTGGGTCTCATTATCAAATTTCTTCTCTCGTAGATGCAGCTTCAAGGCTCGAGGCTAGTGATAGTCCAATGGAGCCAAGTCTAGAGAATTCGCAGGGTGTGGCAGGACCTCCTATCCAAGTTCGGCAATTTTCTGGCCATTGAGCTCTGCCACGTGGGGTCGGGCATTGTCATGAAGTAGAACAACATGGTCAATTTCCCTACGCTTCAAGCTAATTGCGTAAACGTAAACGTTAACGTACAGCACCCAACTCTCATCTCCAGTAACGTTTTTAGTAAAATTTGTAGGAGAAAGTCCCTTCTGTGTGGCCGCAGAAGCAAAGACACCCACACTCACTCTTGCGGCCAACTGCGAGGCACCCAATTAGTGGGGGACCCAAGTCGACATTAGTTTTCTGTAACCCAGCGCTTGGAGATGCCTGACGATTGTTGTACGGTCGCAGCCAAGAGTCATCGACAGCTCACGCGTATTTGCACTGGGCTTCTCCCTGAGAGCATCGCACAAAGTCTCATCTTTGCAGTCAGTTGGGCGACCAGAGCGGGGTCGATTTTTAAGCGAATTGTCTCCGGACTTGCAACGTTGAAACAAACGATTGACTGTCCAGCGAGATATTACATCCCCATTGAATGCAGCTCAGATATGAGCGGTTGCGTCTGCTGCGTTGTGGACCTGCAGAAATTCATAGTACACAATGGTACGAACTAGGATTTTGTTCATCGAAGTCATTGTTGCATGCAAGTGAAACGCAAGCGCTTATATACCCTTCTAGTGGAAGCTTCTCGAACATTCTACCATATTCTAGTGCCAAGATATTTTGATCCAATGCCTATAAAATTCTGGATCAAAAAGTAAATTTCGGTGCAGGACTTTCGGACCAATATAATAATCCCTCATTCTAGGCTATGCCGCTGTATTTCGCTTCACACACAAACATATACACGGACATCAAATAATCGAAAACCATCATTATCTGTGCTAGACACACGCTTTTGTTCCTTATCATAACTGCATTCAGTTGTTTTACTAGTTTCTCAAACCAAATTTTCGGAAATTTTATGAAATAACCTGTTCCTTGGCATTTGATTGTGCTAGGGTGAGGTCGAATATTCCCTCTCTCCTCACATGTAAACGTTATGACGGTGCTTCCATTTGAGTGAGCGCACGGGATACTGAAAAGACAGCGAATTATCAGTCAAATTTAGAAATTGAGTTCAAGCTGGATGGGCTTACTGCACAATCGAAAACATTTTAAGAAAGATCTCGAAAAAAAAACACCTACTCAACGCTTTCGCCAAATTTCATTTCTTTCAGGTTCTCTGGAAGAATCACTTGCGTGTCTTTTTGGAAGTACTGGAAATCGCTCATTGTGCAGGTTATCGATTTGCAGTATTCTGCAAAGTCATATTCTTTTTAACAAATCAAACCTTTCATATGAGAACCGGAAACTCTCACATGCCGTGTCGCAGCACATTCCGGACCAACTGTGATGGATCAAGCTGTTCATTTCCATATGAAAATACGATCCACGATTTACGAATAGTTTCTTGACCAGCGCTAACACAGGAATTTAGTCGAGCAATGACTAGCCTTCAGATACGGAACTAACCGGGACCAGCTGTGTCCTATGTGCTGCTAGGTAAATTACGCGGGTGTATGCGCAGTATGCTCCCTAACGTTAGAGGCAATACACACAACGAATAAAAATCTTTCTAACAAATCAAACCTTTCATGTGCAAAAACCCCTCACATAGATCGGAGCTCAACACAACTGTAACACCCACGTGATTTCCCCGCTCAATATGGCTCTATCAAATGTCTGTTATAGTGGGGTCCAGCAATCATTGAGTCGATTTTCCGCTGAACATGCCAGCAGCACATTTTAGTCAAAAGGTCAGGCGGTTGTAACGGAATAAACCGCGATGCGTACTGATCATCAGCAGTCCCTTGAATTCGGACTCGACTTCTATTTGCAAATAAGAATCCGCTAACTTGATGTAGGGGGAAAGTTCTCTGTCGTTTGTTTTGTTGAAAACATTCCCAACTGTTTGCAGCGGATGCTGAGGCAACATGAGCGCGTTATTCAATCCTGTGAGGGAAGCCACGCATATTCGGATCGTACCATTGCTCTTCCTGACAACGACGATCAGAGCTGCCCGTTGGAGTGATCGACTGGTCCGAGTACACATTCGCTTCCCGAGCGGTCGATCTCAGCATTCACAGCGACCTGATGAGCAAATGACACTGTTGATGCGCAAAGTGCTTCACGGCGCGCCATACGGCACAGAACAACACAAACACTCGCCGTAAAGAAAATGCTGTCCAGGATGTGTTGAAGACACGAAAAGTGAGATGATTATCGGTCTTCTTAAGTGAACATAATCTGTGGTGAGCGCTGGAAAACTTACTTGTCATGTGACATAAAGCAGCCACATCAAAGTGTACTTCGCTGATTCCCACGGTCGAGTTTATAGTAAGCTTTGAGCCAGTTGTAGTTCCCAAATCGATTACTCTTACTCTGCCTCTATTATTGAACATCCTCTCATTTACAAAGAATCTCCTCGTTGATATGTTCTCTCGTATGCTACAAATACTACAAATTGTTTAACAATTAGAAATATGATCGTATTCTGTGCTGGCCTCTTGATCATGACATATTACTATTATTGTATATTTATTGTGCATATTTTGTATACAAGGTGGTCGACATGAAATGATACATGACATGACATTACGGCATGACCACATGACGCAAATAATTATCCACAACTCTGCATCAGTTAATTCGAATGAGGAGTATTTACCTATCTATAGTAGTATTTACCTACCCGAAAAATTCTATATAAGATCTCACACGTCAGGTTCAGAATGGCCATCATCAGCTTCAATACAAATATCCAATCTCTTCCAGAAATTCTTGAGGGTGCACGCAATCATTTTAGGTGACCGTTTTCGTCCTATTTTCTTTTGAAGGCAGCACTCACGGAAATGTTGTGTTGATGATTCCGCTGAATTTCAAGGTATTTCAGGGAAGATGATGCCGTTGGCAGTGGTGGAATAGCGTGAAACACGCCGGAAGACGAGAAGTGATGGCGTTGTGTTCCATGCGTCCACAGCGCGGACGAGTTTTCCGCTGGGGGTACATGCTCGTAACACTACGAAATCCTGTGCATGGCGCACATTCCATACACTACACTGTACATACACTTTACACCATTCCATACATTACACTATACACTGCGCTAGAAGACGCCTCGCATACCAAGTCAATGGCGTTAACTGGTGTGGAGGACTCCAAAATGGCCACGCTCGCTTCCGTGTCTACGGCAGTATCTCCGCAGGAAGGCGGCTTTCTTCTGTGATCAAGCTACTTTTGTGATTGTCTTGCAGCCGAGGACACTGAGAACGACTCATCTCAAAAGTGAGGATTTCCGTGAGTGCTGCCTTTAAGTGACTTGTGTTTGAGAACAGACTTCCTTCTCCATGATATACCAGTTAGCAAAATCCAAGGGATTGAGATCGGGTGAGTTTGAAGGCCAAATCTTCTTTCTCTAGGAATCTGGGAATTTTTTTCTCCCTATATTCCACTGTCTCCATCGCGACGTGAGACGGTGCCCAATTTTGTTGGTCAAGCTGCAGTCAATGTCCTCAGCGTTTCCTTTGGCCCAAGGGAAACGCTGAGGACATTGACTGCAACTTGACCTCAACCTCCAAGAAATTGGATTTTCTGTAGCCCGTCAAACTTCATGTAGACCACCTGTATTTGCGAAGATAATGTCATATTCGGCTTCAGCTCTTCGTGGAACCCAACCCGACGGCCCTCACCGACACTTGACCAAAAACTAATAGACGATAAAATCAGTGAGTTTATGCCATGGCGCAAAATGGTTGTTAATTCATGTTCAGCACTGAGGGACCTTAGTATGCATGATCTCACCTTTCCCTGGACAAAAATAGCGAAAAATCAATAGAATCCACGAAGTCAGGGGTACAGTCCGTTCATCTGAAGCGTGCACTTCTTTTTCTGCCCCAGTTGGAAGCCGCGGCGTGTGCATTCATTTGTGGAGTATAGGATGCCCGACTGCAACAGCCGATAAGCCTCTCTTCGTGCCTTCATCGAGCCTTTCGTGCCCCGATTGAAAGCACACGCGCCGCTGCGTTCAATTGATGGGGGGAGTGAAAGTACACGTTTCAGGTGAACAGACTGCGCACACATACAAGCACATGAATGCACAAAGACACAATCATCGAAAGACACAAACAAACTTTGACTTTCATGTACACAGATACTAACTGCATGTACTGTTATGTACGAGGGCGGGTTAAAAGTTTCTGGAATCACAATAAAAACCAAGCAAATCGCAACCACCCAATAATTCATATTTCTGCCCAATCCCATAGAAGCTCAACGCACTTGGTCCAATCTCTTTCAAACCATCCGTTCTTTCCCTACATTTACCTTCTATGAAGTACACAAAATAACCGTCTGCAGCTAAGTTTCGCTTATAGTTTAACCATAACCTTCTCCTATGCAAAAGAAATTTGACCTCCGAAGAAGAGCAGGAATACGATGAAGCAAATGAAGAAAAATAAGCAGGTGCGGAGAAGCTTCGAATTTGATATCCACAAGTTTCCGCCGAACTATAGGTGTTTTTAGAACGGTCATACTGTCATGGAGATACAAAGCTATTTTACATGACCGAAAGAAGGCGCTTTGCTAGAATCTCCACTTTAAATGCTTCCAAAAATATAATTCAATATGATAAGGTGACATCTTCTCCGATTATTAGCAAAATTCTCCTAAATTACCTTCTTCGGACCCGATTTTGTTTTCTCGTTTGAAGTTTTGAATGCCATTGGGTAGCTAAAACGTAGTGCTGAATCCAATGTTTGTTTCTCTATGCCGCATTTTTTCCAAACCGAAGGAATAGTTCAAAACAAGAAAGTTTCACGCTGAAATACGTTCTTTTTCAGGGTTGAAGGGATGCGGTACTGATCTTTCAAATAGTTTTCCGGACTTATTATCTCTTGTGAAATAAAGACTTATTTCATGTAAGAGTGCCCAGAACCATCTTAATTTCATACACTTTTTAGTACCACCTGCAAAACGACCTCAGGGGTTGTATCTATGATTTTTAGAACAGTGGCCTTTCTCCGACGTTCTGCGCTCGGTTCACCTTCTGTTCGCGTATAGCTGTGTACGCTGTTATTTCCCGAACCCAAAAACTAAAGTGGGAGAATAAAATTGATGAGGTGCCGAAACAAAAAACCTGATGCGGTTTGATTTCCTTGCCCGTTTTACCTTCCAAATAAAAACATATAATTACTGCCTAAACTCCGCCTCTATCAAAAGCTGCGTGCATTCCAAGTTACTTGAGCTAAACTGCTTGTTAAAAACAGGTTTCTTGCCAGATCGATTCGACATTTTCACCCTTTCATGTAGAGGATTTGTCAACGCAAAGCCTTCTCGTATATCATAGCCTTCTCATATAGAGGATTTGTCAACGCAATGCCATGAAAATATCTGGAAAAGAGCAACTATTTTGTTTTCATTCCGGAAGCTTTTCAAACCACCCACGTATGTGGTCATCACTAGATGATGTTATCTAGAAAGCACTATTTTGCTTCATCTTCTCAGGAGCTAAACACGGTAACTAATAGCTATCATATACTTTTAATACATTCGCTAAAATTAGTAACGCAGGCTAGCAATGTCGATTCCCAAAGGTATGTGCTAGCAGCTTTCTTTATCTTTCACCCCAAAAAAGGCAACTTTTAACAAGATCGTTTTCTCAAGCCTTGAGAGTAGCAGCAACGATAGTCCTTCTTCTCAAAGTTTTGCAAGAATTGGTGCTTTGAGCCGAATAGAGTTCATACTCATAACGAGATAACCCTAAATGTGCGAGTAATTTACGGAAATGGATGATCCTTTGGTATTATTAGGTCCGTGCAAAAGTTCCGGGGCAGTTGCACCTAATTTCTTTGATGCGTCATAACTCAACTCAAAGTCAACCATTTGATCCGAACCAAAAAGCATTGGCATCTGTGTAATGTTGCCAACAAGGAGCGCTAACGATTTTTTCCAGAGGCACAAAATTTGACAGGTTCATACTTGAACTAGCGGCACACGTCGTTTTTGAGTAGGGTCTATTCACGAGATGTTTTACAGCGGATGTAAAGTCGTAGAGGCTTGAAAACAAGACTTTCTTCTGGAGGTTGGTCTTGAGAGTACACATGCTGAGTTAGAACTTCGGGGACCAATTGGTCATCCTTTTAGACGGTTGACACTGCAACACGTTAGTGTGTGCTATACCGCAACAGAGATGGCGGACTCACACAAAATCCATCTCCTCATTTTTCCTTTCATACTATGTAATTCCCTCCAAGTCACGTGTCATGAGTGGCTATTTTCCTTGCAAAGTCCTGCACACTTTCCACTAGGTCTGATTCAACCCACCCTTTCCGGGAGCCTTTGTGCAGGTCAAATTGCTGATCGACTTGTGGGACATTTTGCAAGCTCTCATCTCCGCTCAGTGGTTGTACGCACCTACGAACTTTTCCCATTTCGGAGAGGACACCCTACACAAGCATAATCTTTATTGCGGGAGTCGCCTTCCCTGCGAATCGGCCAAATTTGAATTCATAAAGCAAAATTTCGCGAAATTGCTGATTGCACATAGCATTGCTTTTATACCTGAAACGCAGCAATGCTGTGACGTAGATCAAAGCCAAAAGTGGTAAGGGTATTAGATATACCAGGCTACCAGCGCACATGAAAAGGATTGCAGAATATTGCATCAGTAAGAAACAAAACTATGTTAAATAGCAAACTACCACCAACTGCCCCGGAACTTTTGCACGCACCTAATACTTTTTAAATAATTACAAATGATAATAAATCATTTGATATCTAAATTGATATGTTTATTATTAGGTTGGTGCAAAAATAATGCGCGTTTTCAGCCCTTTACTTCCTGAGCCCATCCATGTCTTGCTTCAAAATTAATGTTTCCAACCAAGCTTACTTACTTACTTAGATACTTAGATGGCCCGTCTTCACTTGTCGTGCGGGCACCAGCATCGCTTCCACTCGATTCTTTCTCTCGCCATTGTCATCCAGGAGCATCGTGGACGACGCCGTCGAGAATTTTGACTCGTTTCCAGCTGAGCGTTCNTGACGGCAGCCATAGTGGGGGGAGTCGCGTCGCGTCCGCCGCTATGATAAAGGTGCGCCAGCACCCAAAGTGGGGAGCCGCTTTGAAGCGGGTTTCACTGAGTGAAAGGGTGTGCCGGGATTCAGAGGTGTTGAATCGCTTGGGAAAATGAAGGAAGGCACATAGACGGGCCCGATCCTACGCAAATATCCATTGCGGCTTTCTCTCCTACATGCTTCTCTTTTTTGGATATACGTGTCGCGGCGCCATGGATTGAAATTTGACGACGCGTCCACATCGTTTTCGAAGCATTGGTAGGAGTTATCACCAAAACTTCTCTAATGTGGCGCTGGAATCCACTTTGTCTCTTTTTGGCGCTTTGGAAAAAATGAGATGGCGCAAAAATTGGGCAAGTGGGTTTATTCCTCGTATCCTCTACATAGTGTTACACGATAACACAAGAAGGCATTCTGCACTCCAAACGTTGCGGATGAAGATGCTAGCGGAGTTCTAGACTTTCCTATAGACCTTACAGTGTGACGGCACTTTATACTACTTCCTTCTGTTCTTTCAATCTCATTTAGATCCATACACGATGGTTGGCTTTTTTGAAGGTGGATCAATGTGCAGTCGTTCGCCAACACTCGTCTCGAACTGTACTGTGGATATGAACTCGAAAACAACGCAGCAGCTCGGAAGTGAATTATCACTAGATTATGCAGGAGGGAATGCTAAACAAAGACGTAGACGTACGTTGGCCCAAGTGATTCATTTTTGGATATACGTGTCACGGCGCCATAGATTGAAACATGACGACGCATCAACATCGTTTTCGAAGCATCGGTGGGAGTTATCACCAGAATTTCTCTAATGTGGCGTTAGAATCCACTTTGTCTCTTTTTGACGCTTTGGAAAAAATGAGATGGCGCAAAAATTGGGCAAGTGGGTTTATTCATCGTATCCTCTACATAGTGTTACACAATAACACAAGACGGCATTCTGCACTCCAAACGTTGCGAATGAAGATGCGAGCGGAGTTCTAGACTTTCCTATAGACCTTACAGGGTGACGGCACTTTAAACTACTTCCTTCTTTTCTTTCAATCTCACTTAGATCCATACACGATGGTTGGCTTTTTTGAAGGTGGATCAATGTGCAATCTTTCGCAAACACTCGTCTCGAACTGGACCGTGGGTGTGAACTCGAAAACAACGCAGCAGCTCGGAAGTGGATTATCACTAGATTATGCGGGAGCGAATGCTAAACAAAGACGTGGACCTACGTTGGCCCAAGTGATTCATTTCTGGATATACGTGTCTCGGCGCTATGGAGTGAAATTCGACGACGTCCACATCGTTTTAAAAGCACTGGTGGGAGCTATCACCAGAAGATTTGCTCAGCATTCCTAATGTGGAATTAGAATCCATTTTGTTATTTTTTGGCGCTTTGGAAAAAATGAGTTGATGCAAAAATTGGGCGAGAGGGTTCATCCATTCCGTCCTCTACATTGTGTTACACAATAGCACAAGACGGCACTTCGCAATTCAAACATTCCGAATGAAGACACAAGCGGAGTTTTAGACTTTCCTATAGACCTTACAGTGAAATATTGCCATACAGAAGACCACAAATCGAGGCAGCTGGGTCCTTTCATGAGAGGAAGAGTAGGTCGTCGTACAAATACGTAAGTTCAAAACGATTTCGATTTTGCTGTGTTTCAAACCGTATGAAATCAAAAAAAGGTGGAGAAAAATTGTTGATTTATACGAGGACTGAGTAGGCAAAAGAAGTCAAGTTTTAGCCGATTTTCGACAATTCAAATTCATTAATCAAAATCCGACGAAGGCTTTGCAACAGCTGTCGTGTATAGCTGGCCTGCTGATCGTCTAGGATGGTGAGTTCAATCTTCGATCTTTTACTGATCCACGATATTCATCCGAAAGTAGTGAGAGTGTCGGTTTTGGCAGTTCCAGGAAAATTTAGCAAGACTGATTCAGCGCCCTTTTTGACTAGGAGGCATTGCTGGATTTGGCGGGAATAGGCGAACCAGCTGGGGTCACACATGTGCACATTTAGCAGGCAATCAGCGTGCCAATCCCATGGCCGCGGACGGGCCGCGAACCTAAGATATGGCGGAACAACGCAGCGAACTAGACACTTGCCGAATCTGAAAGTGGACCATCCTCGCACCGTAATTTTAGCGTGGAGTATGAAGGACGAGCTATTCAACTCGATGAATTCGGTTGGACTAGAGTAGCTGCAAATAGGTAATCTTAGACGTTGTTTTCATGCTCGTTGTTCTACTTTTCTTTGGTATGGGTGCTTTGTCGGAGAGCTCCACTTACCATAGCTCCATTTCAGAGTGCCTGTCACTACACCCGTCACTCAGAAGTGGACCGGACTGGTAGTTCATAACTGACCTCTGTTTCCCAGCGCCCCTTTATATTATAACATCGCAGGACCCGCCCACCGGGGTTCTCCCACTTTTGGACTTCAACGCAGCGCTGTTGCTACAGTGATCCTGTCGCGTAGCAATACAACATCTTCTGGGAGCCGGCACACCTCTACCCCAACAATACCTCTGTCAAAGACCATTCCCTCATTCTAGGCTACGCCTCCTGCGTTCCGCTTCACACACAAACATATACACAAACATCAAATAATCGAAAGCCATCATTAACTGGGCCAGACACACTCTTTTGTTCCTTATCATAACTTCGTTAAGTTGTTCTACCAGTTTCGCGAACGAAAATTTCGGAAATGTAATGAAGTAACCTATTCCTTGGCATTTTATTGTGCTAGGGTGAGGTCGAATATTCCCTCTCTCCTCACATGTAAATGTGATGACGGTGCTTCCATTTGAGCGAGCGCACGGGATACTGAACAAACGGAGAATTACCAGTCAAATTTTGAAACTGAGTTCAAGCTGGATGGGCTCAATGCATAATCGAACACATTTAAAAAAAGACCCCGAAAAAGAACAAAACACTTACTCAACGCTTTCGCCAAATTCCATTTCTTTCAGGTTCTCTGGAAGAATCACCTCCTTGTCTTTTTGGAAGTACTGGAAATCGCTCATTGTGCAGGTTATCGATTCGCAGTATTCTGCAATGTCAAATTCTTTCTAACAAATCAAACCTTTCATACGGGAACCGGAAACTCTCACATGCCGTGTCGCAGCACATTCCGGACCAACTGATGCACATGGTGGATCAAGCTGTTCATTTCCATATGGAAATACTGTTCAAACTTGCTATGGGTTCGTGCTTATAGTATCACTAGCATAGCACCACTCTGAAGAATCTCCCGGAATTGGAACAGTTCTCTCTTGCCACTCTTGCGTCTGCGATCCACAATTTTCGAGTAGTTTCCTGACCAGCACTAACACAGGAATTTAGTCGAGCAACGACAAGCCTTTAGACATGGAACTAACCGGGATCAGCAGTGTTCTATGCGCAGCTACGTAAACTATGCGGGTGAATGCGCAGTATGCTCCCTCACGTTAGAGACAATATACGCAACGAATAAAAATCTTTCTAACAAATCAAACCTTTCATGTGGAAACCTCCAATACAGTTCGGAGCTTTACACAACTGTTACACCCACATGATTTTCCCGCTCAATATGGCTCTATCAAATATCTGTTATAGCGGAATCCAGCAATCATTGAGTCGATTTTCTGCTGGAACATGCCAGCAGCACATTTTACTCGAAGGTCAGCCGGTTGTAACGGCGATGCGTATTGATCATTAGCAGTTCCTTAAATTCAGACTCGACTTCTATCTGCAAATAAGCATCCGGAAGGAATGATGATCTAATGATCATCAGAGGAGAGGAATGATCTAGAAGGAAGGTTCACTGCCGTTCACTTCGTTGAAAACATTTTCAACTGTTTGCAGACATTTTCAACTGTTTGCAGCGGATGCTGATGCAACATCAGCGCGTTATTCGATCCTGTGTGGAAAGCCACGCAAATTCGGTTCGTACCGTTGCTCTCCCTAACAACGACGATCAGAGCTGCCCCGTTGGAGTGATCGACTGGTCTGAACACACATTCGCTAACTGAGCAGTCGATCTCGGCATTCACAGCGGCCTGATAAGCAAATGGCGCTGTTGATGCACAAAGTGCTTCACGCCGCGCCATACGACAGACAACAAAACAAACACTCGCCGTAAAGAAAATGCTCAGTCCAGGATGTGTTGAGGACACGAAAAATGAGATTATTGTCGTCCTTCTTGAGTAAACGTAATTCGTGGTGAGCACTGGAAAACTTACTTGTCATGTGACATAAAGCGGCCACATCAAAGTGTACTTCGCTAACTCCCACGGTCGAGTTTATGGTAAGCTTTGAGCCAGTTGTAGTCCCCAAATCGATTAGTCTTACTTTGCCTCTATTATTAAACATCCTCTCGTTTACAAAGAATCTCCTCGTTGATATGTTCTCTCGTATGCTAGAAATAGTACAAATTAACAATTAGAAATGTGATCGTAGTTCAGTGCTGGCCTCTTGATCATGACATATTACTATTGTTGTGTATTTATTGTGCATATTTTGTATACAGGGTGGTCCACATGAAATGACACATGGCATGACATAATGGCATGACCACATGACGCAAATCATTATACACTACTCTGCACCAGTCAATTCAAAAGCGGAGTATTCACTTATTCAGAAGATTGAGAAATTCGAAAAAAGATTTCACGCGTCAGGTTGAGAATGACCATCATCAGTTTCAGACAGACATCCAATCTCTTCCAGAAATTCTTGAGGGTGCACACAATCATTTCAGGTGACCATTCTCGTCACATTTTCTTTTAAAGGCAGCACTCACGGAAATTTTCGTGTTGAAGATTTCGCCTTTCAACAAGGTTGCTTTTCAAAACCTTGAGAGTAGCACCTACCACAATCCTCCTCAATTTTTGCCAGGATTTGAGTTTTAAGTGAAATAGATGTCATATTCATAATCAGATGACTCGAAATTTGCAAGAAAATCACGAAAACGGAGTGCTCTTCCTCGTGCGTTTGAGAATGAACGCTTCTTGATATTATGGAACTGTAAGGAGTCAAGTTGAAATTGAAAACTATGGATGCGCGTTGCCTTTTCTCCTCTATCAATGTCTTATTGGACACCCACGCTCAACTGTTCGAAGTGCCTTGAAAGCAGTTCCTCACATTGGAAGCTTTCAAGACTTGTGCAGCAGTGACGGAGGCAGGGCGGGGAGGAAGTTTATAAAATAAATGAAATCATGTATTGGTTTTTTTTTGACAGCTTGTTTTTGATATTACTTTTTAAATAATTATTATGAATTGTGTGATATCTAAATTGATATGTTCATTCTTTTTACTTGCTGTCTAGGTTCCCAAAACGGTGGAAACCCCAATTTTTTCCCATGCCCTCCACCCCTTCCGCCCACTTTCTGCGTCCACCACTCTCATACAGTAATGGAATCTGAATCGGCTGCCAAGAACATTGAAGTATATGGCATTTTCTATTTCGAGACATTTCACGTATACGTGGAGTGCCTTGGGATTAGTAGAAACAGTGTGAGCAGAAAGGATACTTGGCAGAGAATTTTAAAGCTATCGGCCGTATATGGGAAATAATCGGCACCTCATCAGAGAGGAACACTAGTTACTGACATGGTAACATGAGTTTACTGTATACATCAAACACGGACTACTGGTGCAACCCTCAGTCGGTTGGGCCCTGCTGAGAGGTTTTTGCGCATTTTGCAGTGTTTAGGTATAACTGAAATTTGAAACTGAAGGTGGTACATCTGAAATCAGTGCATCAAGCCGACCGAGCATTCGTTAAGGTTTCAGAATAGAGATCAGGTGACGCACTGCCATTCACTGCACATTTATAGGTACAAGAAATTTTCGGCAAGAAAACATGGAGCTCTGCAGAATACGGTCATGGAAGAGTGGAAGAAGCCGCCATCATACAATTTCTTCTATCCCATACCCGAATATCAGCTCTGTTCCAATAGATTTAATACCAAATGGTGCATCTTATGAATGCAAATGCAAGCAATCGCTCCGGACCGATCATTCTACTATCATTAGCCTGATGGACCGGCTAACGCAGGACTCTTAGGCTTCTTTTGAGGCTCGCTTCGCCCACCTCGCATTAGTGTATACATACATCCCCAGCTACTAGGCACCGGCGCGCCACTCTGCTTGTGCGCAAAGTTCCCGACGTCGACGATCACGCATTAACTGTCAACTAACTATTAACTGCTGTACGGGGATTGATGCGGAATCGTTTTTTTTTGTGGTGATGTCGGTGGCACCGGCATCGAAGAGTTTGTAACTTCGGGAATCCGACGCGCACTGTACAGGGTGCGCAAAAATTATAGCGAGAGCATATGAGCGGACAATTCGACCTCCAGTTGGTAGCCTCTGGTTTATTCTGTGGAATTTGGTCATGCTTATCCCATTCAAGCATGAAAATGCATCATCCTAAGGACGGTCATGCGCTCCTGCCACCGCTCTTCAACCATTAAGTTCCATCGCCAAGGCTTTTCTGCGAAATTCACCATCGGGGTGCCAGCCAACTCTCTGGATTTGAATCCGACTGACGACAGCGTCTAGTCGATTTTTGAAGCAGAAGCCTGCTCAAAACTTTGCCGCTATGTGGATTTTTTTGAAGAAAGCCCTCGAGAAGGCGTAGGACGACCTTGACGCGCCATACCTGCGTGCCACAGTCGAAGCCTGACCGAAGCGCCTCAAGGCCTGTTTCGATGCCAGCGGAGATACTTTGAAATTTTGTTGTTGTTTTTGGTTAACAATGGACCGGTAAATATTGTTCTATCATCGGTTTCTCGAAATTGGTACATTTTCGGCCTAGGCGATTTGTAGACCTTTTCGCTATAATTATAATTAATTATGGCGCACCCTGTATTATCGCATTAGAATAAATACGCCGCAGAATCGCGCCAGCAACGACAGCACTCACTACGTCTTTGTCGGCGTAGTAAACTCTGCGTCTGCGTCAAGCCTCTTACATTTTTTTTAGCGCTCCATCATCCATGTCACTTCTCGTGCTTCTCAGTACTTGTCTTCCCTCTAACTGCAACTCCACCCGTCTCTTCTCTTTGATGCGGTCTTGCAATCGTGAACCTATCTCATTCACTCCAACTGTGGTAAACACAACATTCGGCCATCAAAAAAAAAACTTAACATGTCTGAACATAACAAAAGTGGACGAGAACACTTGTAAATTAAGGTAAAAATGAAAATTTGCAATCTTTTTATACATAACTCGACGCGCTGAACACGAGGAAGTATCACACACACATGAACTGCCAATTAAGAAGAAGTAAGATATTGTTGAATCAAAGACTAGAAATTTTGGATTTCCGGATAGAGATGAGTAGATTCAGCACTTCCCCCTCTTAGCGACCGTTTCATAAGTGTGCCAATAATTTCACAACGGGAAGTGCTTTGCAAAAACGGGTTATTAGTTGCTAGGTTCTTTTACTTCCCAAATAACTCAGAATACATGGGTTAGCGGAGATTTATCCACGCCTCCCAGCAGCTGGCTACCAAAAAAGTTCTTAGTACAGGCCGCGGTGTTTTTGAGGTTCGCTATGTCACTAAATGTTTGATTCTCACCATAAATGTCATCTACTAGGACGCCTTAGGGAACTTCCATGTAGCTAGTATCAAAAGACAAATACGGCCATGAGCCTGGGTTTCCCAAAATACTCTTTCATTGAGCGAAGTATAGGAGTCGCGTCAGTTTTTTGGAGGAAAAAGTGATTTCTCCCTCTGTGCGCAACACGGAGGTGGAGGAATCGACCCCTAAAGGTGTTTCGGTGCTTCAAGGAGTTCAAATATGTAGAAATGGATAAAATGTTGAGGACTTCGTTATGGTAGAAACCGCCCCCATTCTTGGTAGAGCCCACCTGCAAAAGCGTTTTTTTTTTCGAGAAAGTCTGGCTCTTCATAATCATTCATAGGAAACCAAGCACAGAGTGGTGTTGGTAAGGGCAGGATGCACTTTGTGTGAAGAAGAAGTGTCAGATATACCCAAACTAGCCAGCCACGTGTCATTCAGCAATTCGCGTTCAGAACAGGAGCTTCGGCACGCAGGCATGCTGGGCTGGGATTCATGAAACTGCGCCCAAACCCTAGCCTCGGCTTAGGCTAGCCAACCGCGCGGCTAACCAAACCGTGGGCTAGGCTGCGGCGTGATTCACGAAACAATTAGGCGTATGGTTGGCTAGCCAACGCTGTTCTGCGTGCTCCCACATACGCAGCAAATTACAGTACCCCGAAAAGCGGCCCCAGCTCGCATTTTGCAAAAATTAGGATGGGTGATAACTCTGAAACACGCTTGCGCGCGTCCTATCGTTTCTGAGCGCGAGATTGGTATCAAGGGTAGAGCGGAGCAAAACGCTCAGAAGAGTTCCAAAGGATAAAATGATTGGGATAGCATCAGGTGTATTTGTGGTGTTTTCAACGATTTTCTTCACTTCCTTCCACAGGAATTGAATTGGTGTGTTTGTATGCTTATTTTACTGATCCTCTTTTGTTGATTTTTGGTCATTTTGTTGAAACTTCAATCTTTTGAAGGCAGGTTCTTGAAGAGTGGTTCCATTTTGTCTTTTAGAGGTTTTTTTTGTTACCTTTCGCTCCTGAGTCCGCTAGGGAGCAGTTGTCTTCTTGTTTTTTTTGTTTTTGCAGGCTTCGGAGTACTCTCGCTCAATCTGTCGACAACGGTGAGTTTTTGGTTGAATGCTCCTTTGTCGAAACACTTTTTTAGATTCCATTAGGTTAGATTAATTTGTTTTAAGTTACCGGTCCTTACTCGACTGCTCTTGCATTCCGCAAGCTTTCTCTCTCTCTTTCTCTCAAGAACAAAAAGGAACTTCATAGAAATGTCATCTTGGATCGAAAAATATGAGAAATCTATAATTGCGCGCAAATTTGAAAAGAAAGTGCACACAGAGTGCTTGAGCAGTCGAGTAATGATCGAATGGGCGAAAACAAATCATAGCATTGAGCAAGTAAGTGTTTCTGACAAATAGTCATTCAATTGCGAATTCATTGTTGGTAAGAGATGGGAATTGTACCCGCCGAGACCTGTGAAAAAGAAAAAAAGCAAAAAAAAGAACTGCCCGTTCGTTTCTGGGTTCAGGGCCATCGTCAACGAGGACCCAAAAGCGAGTGGCAACAGAACGAAAAGTTTTGGAAGACCAAGTAAAACGGTTCTTTGAAAAGCTGCACTTAAAAGAATGTAATCACGATAAAATGGTCTAGAAAAAAAAACAAGGGGTATCAAAAAAGGAGCACAAACACCTACAATAAATTTTTTCCAAGGGAGTGAAGAAAAACGTGAAAAAAACACCTCAAAAACTCTCCATATCCAAATTGTGGAGGTCAGCACCGATCATACTCAATGAATCCCTGGAAGTACTGATTACAATGATTAGCACAACAGGCTATCATATCCATGTATTGATAGCCCATTTATTCGGCACAGATAAGATAACTCTGTGTTGGAAAAGTGACTGAAATCAGGCGAAACTGGGATCGGAACAAACGCTTCCATATTTTTTGAGTACTGTTGCAGATGTTGTTTCTGCGCCTACGTACCCTGTTTACGGGACGTCAACAGCGCAAACCAAAGGTATGGCTAGGCTAGCCGCGTCGGCTAGCTTGGTCTGGCTAGCCAAACCTAGGTTTGGGCTAGTCCGCGTCATGAATCAGAAAACTCACGCTAACCACCCTAGCTAGCCCATGGCTAGCGCGGTTAGCGTTTCATGAATCCCAGCCCTGGCTTGCCCTGCGGAACCAACATGTTGGGTAGCCAACCTTCCCAAAACAAAGCACATGGGTAATTTATGTGGGAGCAGTATGTTCAATATAAAATGAGTGGGTGCCACAAATGGTGCTAGATTTGCAATGATGTGCAAATAGGTTTATGTGTGGATATAGGATAGTGGAAAGGATATGACAGTAGTGAGTGCATGTTTGAGCACCAGGCCCTCTTGAATGTGCAAAAAGATGAGGGTATATCCCACGGCCACCAAGCTGAAGGTTATAATAGGAATTTGTATGGTCCTATTACGAGAGAACTATGGAATCATCTATACAATGCTTCACTATTTGCATGCACGAATTGAGCTAGGTTTCAAGTTTTGCTCACATCTCCGGATTTTTTCTCGCCCTGTCTTACCTCAGCATCCGAGCAATGTGGACAACCGACTCATCGAAAAAGTCTTGCTCGCGAACGAGGTCTGAGTTATCGTTCATTTGACAGTAACTCAACGCCTGAAATTCCTTACAAGTTTCATCGCAGTTTCATCGCAGTAATCAGATTCTTTTCTAGGTTAATGCCCATATCTCCCACTTGACTCTCTGCAGTCACTCTCAATCATCCTTGCATCACACGGCACTGCCCATCAGCTGGGCAGTACTGCATCACCATAGCTGGTGCAGCGCGGCTCGGCAGACGGGCGGTTTTGTGTGATGCTTAGACAATTGAGAGTGACTGGGAATACCTTAGCCTAATTTGACATTTCCGTCAAACAGGACTTTTGTCCTCCTAGTTTTATGTTTATTATAGCTTACTTTTCTATATGTTGTTGACATCGTTATCGGAAGGATATTATAGCAGAAAGAAGGGCCTTCCCTGTAGCCAGGTGGACAAGCCATCGCACAACGACCTTCCGAGCCTGAAGAGTTTTGCAAATCTTACTAACACATACTACACAGCAGCGGTGGACGCAGAAGGTGGGCAGGAGGGGCGGAAGGGGGACGTGGACAAAAAAGTGAGGTCTCCGTCAGTTTGGGCACCCTTGTGGAAAAGAAGAAATAATACGGATATCCTCTTATATAAATCCTGGTAGTGCAGCAAAATTTTCTAGAGCGCAGACGTGGGGGGAGGCACGTGATCGCATTCTTTCACCATGGACCGGCACATAGAGAGTGCTGGAGGATGAGGCGAAGCTGACGAGGTCGGCCGATGTTTCATCATAACTGCATGGATGTACTGGAAGTCGCGTTAGGACCCACCCTTCGCTGGTTCCGTTGATCAAGATAGTTATGAATACAGTCGCCAATGTTAAAAGCGGGAGAATTAGACAATGCTTTCAGGATTTCGCGGCGGGACCAGCCTCTTGCGCTGGCAGTCTTGCGAGTGAGACAGTGTTTGTGAGTTTTCAGGTGTATAATGTACGGAGGAGGATTATCGCTACGCGGTGGTATGCAGCTCATGGCGGCATTGTGTGGTCCACAGATGCTCGCCCGCGTCGGTGCTGTGCGGCCCACAGATACCCGCCCGCGTCGGTGCTGTGCGGCCCACAGATGCCCGCCCGCGTCGGTGCTGTGCGGCCCACAGATGCCCGCCCGCGTCGGTGCTGTGCGGCCCACTGATGCCCGATCGCGGCGGTGCTGTGCGGCCCACAAATGCCCGATCGCTGCAATGCTGTGCGGCCCACAGATGCCCGATCGCGATGGTGCTGTGCGTCCCACATGTGCCCGTCCCTCCCGCTTGGATAATTTCACCCTTTCTGAAAACCACTAACCTTCTTCTATTGCCCTAGACATTCACAAAGAGTGCACTGATGGTGCGGATGCGGTGCAACGATGGCGTACAGGGTCTCATTGGTGTTGAAAATTCCAGGATATAGGTCCCCGGGTGAGAAGGGTGCGCGAGCGCCCAGCACTGCGATAAAGGCCGAGATCACCAATGAAGGGGGATTGTGCTGGCGGGCAGTAGTGCGAAGAACGCCAAGGATATAGGCCTACAAATTCAGAAAGGTGCCTTGGCCCCAGCAATGTGGAAAACCCAAGGATATGGGTCCACTGATGGAGAAAAGTTAATCAGCGCTCAGATTGTGGGGAACTCTCGCGTGAGGATGGTGCGCCGGATTTCAGTAGCGTAAAAAGGAGCAGGCCACGGGTTTGTCAAAGAAGTGCGTCACAGCGTGGGAAACGTCCAGATACGGTAAAGCTGTGATAAAGACGGGAGGAAATAACATTACACCGGAGAGTAAATTCACAGGACGATATGTGATGAAGAATTTCCGATCAGAGCTACCATCAAGATTGCAAGTCCGACGTTAGCTGTGCTGCCAGAATGGTAGAATGTACGCATTTCATAGGTGGGGTTTTGTGTTTGGGCACAGTTAATGATGTTCGCTTGTTTCCTAATTTTCCGAAGACTCCGAAAATGTGAATACTTTGCACATACTCTAAGTGGCTGCCCCACCCCACTTTCTAGCGTCCCGTAGGGGCGCTAGTTATTCCAATATTATATCAGTTTGGGCACCCTGGTGGGAAAGCAGAAATAATACGGATATTATTCCAATATTATATATTACTAGGTTGGTAGAGAAAGATGCACTTCTTCCACTTCATCATCTTGTGAAGAATTTCAAATTCTTCCTTCATCGATGTGAGAATCTCACACCTTTTTGTAGCCCGCATCCTAATTTTGTAGCTGTCTTATCTATTTTGACGAAATCCACACTTTCCTCGATGCTTTACTTATGGAGCGAAATACCTCATAATGGAATTTCTCCCCTCAGGTAATACTCACTCTACAGGGCACATACTCATCCAAGCTTTCTAAGATGCTCAGATGAAGTCGAATACGTCCCAAGAATGCTAATGATTAGAGCCGACCATTTCATCTTTTATCCACAGAAGTATGAACGAATCCATATCGCAATGTTGGTTTCAATATATTTCGATGTTGTGAGTCTTGGTACAGAAGTATAGGAAGACCAGTGGCGGACGCAGAAAGTGGGCCGGAGGGGGGACGTGGGAAAAAATTGCGGTCTCCGCCATTTTGGGGACCTAGATGGAAAATAAAACTAGTAAAAATATTAATTCTCATAATAAACAACAAATATTCAATATTTTAAAAATAATAATGAAAATAAACAAATAAAAATAGACTAATACAAGGTTTTTATTTGCCCCCCCCCCCCTG
>JARK01001353.1:1654839-1666709 GCA_000688135.1 Ancylostoma ceylanicum | reverse complement strand
CCCCCCCCCCCTGCGTCCGCCACTGAGGAGGACGTATAGGTCTCTCTGGAGTTGGTGATCATCGGGGAACAACCACCAGAGTGGCAATATTTTTTTAGCAACATTCGTTTTTTCCCAAAGAGTTTTGTCGTTAATTATTGC
Source organism: Ancylostoma ceylanicum (assembly GCA_000688135.1). Lineage (NCBI taxonomy): Eukaryota > Metazoa > Nematoda > Chromadorea > Rhabditida > Ancylostomatidae > Ancylostoma > Ancylostoma ceylanicum. The sequence continues at coordinate 1,666,568 of JARK01001353.1, read as the reverse complement.
GTGACCATCCTTTCCTTGGTTGAGAATGGGACAATGAAAATGCTGTATGAAAAGGCGCTAGACGAACTGAATGAGCACCGTATTGATCTTTGTCGTGAGGCCTACTTCGCGCCTTTTTTCAACAAAATTGCGGCTCATTCCATGGTCGTTTAGTGATATACAAGGAACATACGACCCTCTTCGACAGCGTCAAATACATTGCTCAATATTGTTGGGACAAGAACAAGCACCGGAGCACTCATGCAAACCGCTACTACACCAAATAAGGGGCAAGGGGACTTTGTGGTGGTAACTGCAAAATAACTCTCTGCTGCTCCTTCAAATTTATGTCCAAGTGTAATGTGCTGCTAAGATACATATGAATACCAAAGCTTTCACCTACCGACTGTTATTTTATTACTAGCGCCACTTCGTAACGCTAGAAAGTGGAGTGGGGCAGCCACTTGGGGTTCGAGCAGAAGTTTCAACTGAAGAAATCCTTAGAAAATTAGCGAAAGAGCAAAACTAGTCTCTAACTGAGCTCAAATACGAAATTCTCCTGATGATTCTCTACCAGTCTAGCCGCCCTGCTCATGTTGGCCTTCCAGTTCAATTGGGTTTGATTGCGTAGATTAGAGCACTAGTGTAGTATGGGACTAGATACTATTCGAAAATACAAAGGACTCAGATTTACAGAATGCCGGGTAAGGTTGTAGGAAATGTTCTCCCGGACTGTTATTTGATTTCTGCAGGAGCTGATTTATGAAAAAAAAACAAATGGATACGAGCAAGTTGATGAAAAGTTTTGGGGACCAGTTTTTGACTAAAGCATAGCACTGGTAAGAAGTGAAGTCGAAGCATCTTGCCAATAACATTTCTAGCATTTTGCCAACCCTATTCCAGGAAGTGCTCTGGAAATAAACACAAGAGTTTGCTTTCTGTCGTGATTATTACCTTTGTTGGATGAATTTAGGATGGTTTCGTTTTTGCGTAACCAGGACCTATCACCATATACATATAGGCATTCAATGCGAAAGTTTTCAACAGTCATGATGATGTCAAGTGTAACGAAATGTATTCGTTTTGATGGATGAGAAGCTCTTTTTGCATGACAAGGCTACCATGCCATGAGTATGCACCAAACTGATCGGGTCAGAAGAATATGGGTTATCAGCACGGATGGCCGAGTGGATAAAGCAATGGGCTTCCAATATTTCAACTTCTCAGGCAATAACACAGGCCAACCCGACGGCGAGTATAGGGTGACCCGACGCGTTATTCTCGGGTCGCCTGGTAATCTTCGTCGGGTCACCCGCCCGTCAAAGTTGACAAATACTGGTTAAAAGTCAAGAACAGCCTTACCTGCGCGTACAGTGCTTGTGACTGCTTCGTGCGAAGAAGGTTCGCGCCCTCACACCACGCTCTTTTGATCTAGGTTTTGTCAGCACCTCTCTGGCAAATACCGGGAATGTTGAGATCCACCTCGCTAGATTTAGTGGTCCACCACAGGGATCTGTGGCCCATCGCGGTCCAACGCGTGAAATTCCTCAATTAGAAACTCTGGAACAATTACTCCACCTAAGTGACAGTCAAGATTTTTCCTGACCATTTTGCATAAAGCGATGGGCTCTGAATCATACAGCTTCAGTGGAATAGACGAGGTGGGTTGGTTCGAATCCCGCTCGAGGCAAAAGAGGTTCAAATGGATGGAGACGATGAAAAGGTTCACAATTTTTTTTACATTTTCTTATTGTATGCATTCTATAATGAAGGGCGTCGCTTGAATGCAAGGGTAGGCTTTAGACCGACTCATATAGCCACGATCGCGTATATATCATGAGCTTCCAGATTTTTCCCGGGAACAAAACACGGTAAAAGTGGCAACCGATGAAAGAGCAGTACGCAATGTCCACATAACCTCATCGTAGCAAAGTCAGGTCTTCTTACCAAAATATGTTGAAAAACTCCGTGAGTAGTTCTCGTAAGCTGCAACACCGCTAGGGGCGGTGTGTGACCGCCCTCTCACCGCCAGGAGCGTGGCATCATACCGCATTTGCCGGATGGTGTGGCGGTCCTGGCGAGCACCGCAAAGAGCGGTCGAATGTCTTAACTGGTGAGAAAACCAACTAAGTGTCAAGGAAACCACTTAGTTTGTTGTCCAGGAGAGGATTCCTGCTCAAGCGGCGCAATCGCACCGCGTGCCTTCCAAGGCCGTGGAGAGGCCACTGCCATGGACGCCCACTGTCGCAAGTCGGGGGCTCAGTGGGCCCGATTGCCACCCAATACCATGTACAAGAACAATGAGTAAAACGTCAATTCAAATCACTGATAGAGGTACGTGAGGATAAGCCACTTGCGAAATGAAAGTTACATAAACCCAAGAAGGATTTCTTAATTCTAATGTTGATGTTAAAGGCAGTGTGTCAGCTTGTCACCACTCCCCTTCATCTGAACATATTCGGGCTGCTGAGCACACAGATGTACTAAAAATTTCAAAAAGACGTCGAAAACCCCAAAAAATATGGGATCCTTTGGCCGAGAATTTCAGAGGCTTCATTCCGCAGCGAAAGCCTGCTGAGGGTTGGGCATGGTTTTGCATGACAATAATTGTTCCATTGATAATAACTGCTACTGAGAATTTCATTTTGGTAAACATTCTCAATTTCTCGCCGCTTCCTCCTTGTTTTAGGTCAGGAAAACTCGTCCATGTCAAGAACACATTTTGCCTCAAAAGTAGGGTTTTTTGGCCGTTTTTTCGGATTTCAGGCACATCACTGGAATCAGCGCGCCGAGCAGAATTGGATTCCGTTGACATCTCGATACTCAAAACGACCTGACACTGCCTTTAAGCATTGAAAAGGTAATGAGTGATCACAATGGAATGAGTGATCACAAGAATGCCATTAGACGATCAACTCATTACGTATTAAAACTGTAGTTGTGGTTAGCTAAATGTATTACATCAACATCAGAGCCCATGAAGCAGGATGTATTAAAGGAAATATGAACAAGCATGTAGTAAGAATGGCGAGCAGTAAATGCAGTAGAAATAAGAATGGTATGGAAAATGAGTAGGGAATAAAAGGTGGCCGCCGCTCGCCAAATGCTCTCGAAGCAAGAGGTGAAATCGTCTGCAGGCCGAAGCTATCGGTAGCCGATAGGCGGATGTGGTCAAATTCACAGCCGCAGGCGGCGCAGTCATCATGCCTCGGGTTTCCTTTGGAAAGGAGCGATCGCTTCGCGACACCTACTGTATGTACAGTGCGTTTCATAATTATAGGACACCCCCGAATTTCCCACTCCCGGCTATTCCTCTGTCCATGGAATTTTCCCTCTAGTACCATTGTGTTCAGCACCTAAAATAACTTTGGTACCCAACTTTTAAGCTCACGGCCACAACTCTGGTTTTTTAAAACTTTATTTTTCTCTTTTTGCACACTTCGCGGTCATGACACTCCTTCAGATTCTAACAAGTTTATTTGCCGCACAATCGAATCCACGGAATTTCAATAATTTATGGAGCATCCATGGATCACATTGATTTCATACAGCCCGCTACTCCTGCTCCTTAGAGGGAATCTGAGGACATGCGCGTCGATTAACATCGAACATGCAAGACTGCCTATCTCAACTTCTCAGCCGCTCATTGCTGACAGAGGTGCACTCAAAACTGGGTGACAAGGACCCACTGTAGTCCTACTTTAGAAATACAGTCAGCACTAGTCACACGCTGCTCCGTTGGCTTTGCTAGGTGGCAATCCAACTAGGCAACACTCGTCCGACATCGAGGTTTTCCCATAATTTCTTATTAAAACCCATGAATCGGTGGCTCAAAATGTCGGAAATTGCTCGCTTGCATTTTCTGATTTCTTGCACTGCTAGACCATGTTCCAGTCTCTTACTGGCCAGGTCGGCTTTTGCCGGGAAGTGAACCCAAACACGCGACAGCAACCTCGGAAAAATTCCTTTTCCTGAAGGTCTTGACTGTCTTCCGTTATCACGTCAACGACTCTTCCATTTACCGTAATTACGAAGTCCAGTATACAGTCGCCTCATTCATGACCAATAACAGTGCTTGGAACAGGATTTGGTCACTTTATCAGCTGTGATATTTTGTTCCCCGCATGTCATTAGTTACTGCCTATTTCGCGCGGAGCAGGCACTTGAGCAAGCAGAGGACGGTGTCTGCTCTGACAGCGCCATACCTCAGAAAACTCCTACGAGTAACATCCGTCATTTTGAACCACCCATCCGTAGGTTTTAGTAAAGAAATATGGGAGAACCTCGATGTCGGGCGAGTGTTGCCTACTTGGATTGCCACCTAGCAAAGCCAACGGAGTAGCCTGTGAATAGTGCTAGCTGTATTTCTAAAGTAGTACTGCAGTGGGTCCTTGTTAGCCAGTTTTGAGTGCACCTCCGTCAGCAATGAGCGGCTGAGAAATTGAGATAGGCAGTTTTGCATGTCCGATGTCCATCGACGCACATGTCCTCAGTTTCCCTCTAAAGAGCAGGAATAGCGGGCTGCGTGAAATCAGTGTGATCCATAGATGCTCCATAAATTATCTAAATTCCGTGAATTCGATTGTGCGGCAAATAAACTTGTTAGAATCTGAAGGTGTGTCATGACCACGAAGTGTGCGGAAAGAGAAAAATAAAGTTTTAAAAAACCAGTGTTGCTGCTGTTCAAAAATTGGGTGTCAAGGTTATTTTAGGTGCTGAACACAATGGTAGAGAAAATTCTATGGTCAGAGGAAAAGCCGGGAGTGGGAATTTCGAGGGTGTCCTATAATTATGAAACGCACTGTAGTTGTACAATATCCATTGGTGAACACCGAGAATATGAGCTTGTGAAATCGAAAACACTGATATTGATCCAAGCAGTATAAGTGCCTCAGGTTACAACTCTACGTTTCAGTTGTTATGATACAGTTATCGTGAGGCCGGGATTATGTGGAGCAGAAACAGATGGAAAGGTAACCAAAAGAGAAGTCCACAAAAACTCCCAAGGCATTTTCACATCAAGCAACTTCCGATAAATTTCCTTAGAGCGTTCGGACGATGCCTTATTACCAGGATTCGTTACTGTTTAAGCTGCTGCAAAATTGGACATTTTCGTGACCTCTGTTGTTGTTTCTCCACTGCTGTTTCCCTCACTGGACATGAATCTCAAGACGGCAAGCGCTCACAGCAGACGATCACTTCATCAAGCATCGAGTTGAATTACTCGGTGAGCCGGAAAAGTTTGACCGACTGCTAAATGTCTCGCGGATTACATTGGTTTGGGCTTGATCGATAAGCTTGACTTTGTAGCATGTTAGTAATTCGGAAAAAAAAGGCTTAAAAACTCTCATTGTTTCTGCCCTCACCTAATTATTAATGATAATAGAAACAATGTTGGACAGTGACAGTTAAAACAAGCTAGTACAGTCTACTACAGAATTCTACATCGTATTTCATACAGCGATCTTGAAGTTTGGCTGACCCCTTCCCAGAGAATGGGATCCTAACCTCCTTCCGTCCCTCCCGGCTACTTCGTTGCAAAGGCACTTATAGTGAACGAATTCCAAAATTAATTGTTATCCTCACTGCTAATATAGACAGTTAAAGCGAAATAACACAGGCTAATACAGAATTTTACATTGTAATTTACAGAGTGATCTTGAAAGCTTGGCCAATCCATTCCCAAAGGGTGAAGAAGCGCGCCCCAGCCCCCTTCCGTCCCTCACCGCTTCTTTGTTGCAAAGGTACTAACAATGAAAAATCCAAAATCAAATGTTATCACTCACTGCTGAATTCCTCTTCACGTGTGGTTTCATCGTGGAAGCCCGACGCAGTGAAGGAAAGCGTATCATTGTGACCTACACTGGAAGCTTCCACAGAAGGAATCCATTGCGTTATAGACGTAGGTGCATATGTCACAGATGAAACAATAGGTTTTAGATCACCAACATCTGTCCTAGACAAACTAACAGATGACTCTTCGACCTTCCTTGTACTGTTCTGGTTCTGAACTTGATCATTCACTGAAGTTACAACGGCAATTGAAAGGATAGGCGTGGTAAAGAATGGTTTGCCTGCTGTCGTGCTGTCTACTGCGTCATTTTCGTTTGTCCAATATTCCTGAGAAGACGTAGATTTTTGCTTTTCATCGATATTGGACGAAGAAATTATCTCTTCCAGTTGAGATGTTGAAAAATTGCCCGAAATGAAAGCAGTAATAGGGTTTGACAGCATTATCAACCACGGAATCGTCGTTGAGTTGAAATAAGCTGTTGGAAATGTGTCAGTTGTCATCATACTTAGGGCTCTTATAGCAGTCTCCTGTGCTGCTTGCTTTTCTTCTTCCTCTGTTGAAGACTTCTGGACTGGAGATTTCGGAGATATTTGCACTGTAATCGTCATTGTCGCATCCTTTTCTGTCGGTGCTGCCAGTGCTTTTTTTGTCGTTGTTTGATTGTCAGGCTGAGTTGTTTCCACTGTCGTAATTGTTGATGATGATGCAGCTGCTGTTATGGATTCTGTCGTTGTTTGGTGTACAAAAACATCTGTGTAATTCTGCTGTTGTGTTGCGTATAGTGATGTGGTGCTCATTGGACCCAGGAGTTCATAGGTGCTTTTTGTGGATGTTTCCATTTCGCTGTTTGCCGTCGAAGATCTCTGAGCTACTTGTTCTGCAGTCGTCTCCGTCGCAACCTTGCCTGTCGTTGCTGCCAGTGCTTTTTTTGTCGTTGCTTGTTTGTCAGGCTGAGTTGTTTCCACTGTCGTAATTGTTGACGATGATGCAGGTGCTATTATGGATTCTGTCGTTGTTTGGTGTACAAGAACATCTGTGTAATTCTGCTGTTGTGTTGCGTATAGTGATGTGGTGCTCATTGGACCCAGGAGTTCATAGGTGCTTTTTGTGGATGTTTCCATTTCGCTGTTTGCCGTCGAAGATCTCTGAGCTACTTGTTCTGCAGTCGTCTCCGTCGCAACCTTTTCTGTCGATGCTGCCAGTGCGTTTTTTGTCATTCTTTGTTGGTCAGGCTGAGTTGTTTCCTTTGTCGTAATTGTTGATGATGATGCAGCTGCTGTTATGGATTCTGTCGTTGTTTGGTTTTCAAAAACACCTGTGTAATTCTGCTGTTGTGTTGCGCGTAGTGATGTGGTGCTGATTGGATTCAGGAGTTCATAGGTAGTTTCTGTGGATGTTTCCATTCCGCTGTTTGCAATCGAAGACTTCTGAGCTACTTGTTCTGTTGTAGTCTTAATGGCAACTTTTTCTGTTGATGCTACCAGTGCGTTTTTTGCTGTTTGTTGGTCAGAGTGCTCTTTGAAAGTGGACTCTCGTGCAGTTCCCGTCCTGTGTAATTTTGTCGTCAATCTGTGTTCTCCAGTTGTCCACGTACTTGATGCAGGTATCACTGAAACCGAGTAAGTCGATTCTCGGATCGCATTCGTGCTCATCGCAGAAGTTAAAGAATTCAGAGTGAAGGACATAGCATACGCTGTCATTGTGGGCTCGTCGGTGCTCACATGAGTTCTGAAGATGGATAACTCCGAAGTTGCGGTTCTAGTGAAATCTCCAGTACTTGTCGGTGCAATCCCTCCAGGATAATTCGGATCTGTCCGTGGGCTTCTTGCAACCGTGGATGACTCTGTGGTGAAATCTCCAGTACTTGTCGGTGCAATCCCTCCAGAAATATTAGTGCCTTCTTCTTGTGAAACGCTATGGACAGCTTCCTCAGTAGATTTGTTGGCATAGCGTGCATTCGTTCGCGTAAGAATTAATGTAGAAGAATGAGATACTATGGGCGCAGTCATTCCCATTCGTGGCGAATGTTCTGAAACATTAACACGTAGCGCAGTTATTGTTGCAGGGTCTGCTGCTCCGTTGCTGATGACACTGTCATGGCTTGGATTCGTCTGTGAAGTCACTTCTGCAGCTTTCCATGAATCAGTTGAGGATGCCGCATGCAACAGCGATAAATAGTTAGACGTCGAATACTTTTCGGAATGTGTCAGAGGGCGTTTTTCGGAAACTGCCCCGGTTATTTTTGTGAGGAGGTGTGAGTTCGTCGAAATCGTCGCTATGGGCAGTACTGTGGCAATGTTTGACTCTGTGGATGTTCTCGACTGGGAAGAAAAGTATTCGGGAGCAGTACTACTTTCAGAATTAAGCGTCGCTTTCATAGAGCCAGAATTTTGTTTAGCCGATCCACTTAGACTGTTCGGATATAGCGTTTTTTGTGCTGAAGTGGTTACTGACTCTAGAAATGTGCTCTGATCCACAGTTATGGATAGGGAAGTTCTCCAGTTTTTCCTTGCTGTTCTCCATCTATTTGTTGTTAGCACACTAGTGGGCTCAGAAGTTATAGGCAAATAAGTGCTCAAATAGTTAGCAGTCTTGCTATACTCTTCAGTATTCCCATCGATGAATGCCGTATAAGTTGCGTCAAATCCAAGATTAGTTTGAGTGGGTCTGTGCACATCTTGGGGCGTTTCATCTGCAACAACACTGGTTCCAGTTGAGGGTGATGTAAATGCAGTATTTAAGATTTCACGATATGATTTGAATGATAAGGAACTGAGTGAAACAGAGAGCGAAGTTCTCACCAGATGACTTGTATAGTTGGCCAGTCCGCTCAGACTTTTTGCACTCTTGGGCTGTACTGATTGACTAGTACCACACCCAGTAATGTTCACGGAAATAGCATCAGTGTTGAATTGTGGTGTAGTTGGCGTATGAGCTTCGCTTTCAACAAATGCAGAAGTTGACTTCTTCTGGAACAAGGGTTGAAGACTAGTTACAGTTGTTGCCTCCAGAGAAGCTGGTTGTTTGCTCGTTTCTTTCTTATCCGGAGATTTCTTTTCATTCGGAGTGGTGCTCGGGACTGCTAGATTGTGAGGAGTTTGTTCGATATCTTTTGTAGTCACATTTTCCCTTGTGTAGTAGCACCGTCTCAATCGGCCACGTGTGGTATTTATTCGAGTCACAGAAAAAGAACAAAAGTCATAGTAATCGTATGACAGGTCTGAAGGACATTCTCGAATCCGAAGCCATGATTTACTGTCTCTGCACTTGCATGAGCATTGGCATGGACACAGCCCTACATATCGAGGGAAGAGATTATGAAATTCTTCATGCTTTTCCCTCAGGGTGGACCGCACACTTTCGATTTTGTTGTTATCCACAGAATTGTCACAGAATTTTAGCGCATCTGTGCGATTATTGTAGATATCTTTGACCCAACGATGGGGGCTGAGAAAGCACGTACGGTTTCCTGGAGGTGAGCCTATTTCAACAAGTTCAGTGCCATGAGCACACGTGTTCTCATCACACTCTGAAAAGAACCATAATGAATTGGTGTTGGCGGACACCAAATTTTTATATCGCATTGTGAAGTATTGTGTTTGCATATACCTCCCCACTTGACATGCCACGAGGCTTAAGAATATTCAAGCCAGAGCAAGGATAGAGATTCAAGCTTGAAGATATCTTTAATGATAGCTGACAATGAGATAGACGCTCTCGAGTGAAGTTTCATATTTGGAGTCAGCAGCCACGGAAATTCTCGCTTTCGAGACGTTTACCCTGTAGCTGGCTGCTAGACAATCACATGATAACTTGAAGACATGGCAATAGCATCCCACCTACAGAGATACTGCCGTGGACACGGATGCGCGCGTGGCCAATTCGGTGTCTGCCGCTCCTGTTAACGCTCATGCGGCGCATAGCCTAGCGCAGTAGACTAAATTCTGTGCGTGGAATGCGTACCACCTTCAGGGTTTTGTGGCGGGAAGCGCGCACACCCTATCAGCGGAACACGCACTCGACGCATGGAAAATCTGGAATGTTTCAGTAAGCCAATGAAGGATATTTGTGCACTACATATATCAATGCGGAAACTGGTAATAATTGCATGCTTGAAGGTAACTCCCACGGTAACTCTGATATTTTGTTCGACCTCAAACCTGACCGGGCCTCCCAACAATTTTACGATTGTATTGGGTTGGGGAATAAGTTCGTGCGCTTTTTTCAATCCAATATTTCGCGGTGATTAGGACTTTGATTGACTGCATGCCAGGGACTATTTTGTAGCTCTTGTTTTCCTCCTTACAACTATCGCAACCACGTTCTTCAATTCTCGTTGCACCCTTTTTTCTACTATTTGGATGTGGATCCTCCAATTCGAGAAGATTGGACCACTCTGTCACCGACTACTGTCCGACTTCAATCATGGGTCAAATGTGGTTGAAGAGGTCAGGGCTAGAAATGGCGTCCATAGAGAAACCTTCACTACTGAAAGGACAGCACAGAAGTGGTCCGCCATCTTTGTACAGAGCAATTTTTGCTTCGAAGTTGCCGCTCGTTCGGGACACCTCGTTTGTGGGACATGGAGACAATTATTCCCTTAGGGTAGCTCCACATATGAAGAAGAATCAGTACTGATGCTAACTCTCAACAACACGCAAGTTTATCTAACATATTCCGTGCAAAACCCTAAAATGCTCGAGGTGAAGTGATCGGTCACATTAGGCATGCTCGACTTTCCTGCGCAAAATTTAACCAAAGCGGCCACCAAAAAACTCGGATGTAGGGTTTTCCACTAATGCCTACTCAACTGGTCTTGGGAAGTCAAATGTCATATAATTTAAGAAGTTCCTAATGCATTTCGTGAGGTTTGATACAAAAGTTTCAATGGCGTGCTGCAATTTGAGTGGTCTCAAACAACGTACTTCTTCGTAAGTTTGGAGCTGTGAGACGGCCCTATCTCCCGCAGATTTAATAGAGGAGGAAAAGAGCTACAAAAACCATTCAAAGCGATTGATATTGCTTTTGGAAAATTGTGGTTTCTGTCCTCATGAAAAACCTCACGAACTTATTCCCCAACCCAATAGTAGCACAGAGAACTCGACCGTTTTTTAGATAAAAGTAGTTAAGCGTGGGTCAGCAAGATCTGCTGCGCGGGATCGTTCGTTCGAGTTGTGGCGGCCGTGGACCGTTGCCACCAGCTGAATTGGTGGGCAGCCACTACTTTTCTTGTTATTATTGAGCTAGTTCTAAGTCCTCAGCTAACATTTTTGCATTCCTTGGCACATTTAGTTTTCCCAATAATTAATCTGCAAGAAATATGCTTGTTTATTCACTTGTTTGGCTGCTTCCCGTCATTGTCACATTTTCGACTTTTTTCATGGTATTGGGATCGTTTTATAATAGAATCCTTTGGTGTTTCTGCTACACCTTGATCTGTCAAGCCATCTCTTTAAAAAAATTGGTTTCTTCCATCAACCTTAGGAATGCTGTAAAGAAGCGCCAAAAACCTATTTCGCCAACAAAACAGCTGGCCAAAAAAGGTGACGGCATCGACTTTTTTCGATCGGTCTACAACGAGCTGGTCGCGCAACTCGGCCGTCTTGCTATTATAAAAAGCGATGAACTTAGAGGTTCCTGAAAACAAGGATTTTGAAGGTCTAGATTGTTGAAAACAGTCAAAACCAGGATTGATCTGTCTCTGAGCTTCATACGTTAACTCTTCTTCAATTGTTTCAGTATCGAGCTGTCGTGAAGCCTCATGTATAAGTATCTTCCGTTATCAGTGTTCGATGAGAGCTTCTTAGTTAGTAGTTTTATTCCAGTAAGCTTTCGGCGCTTAGCGCCTTCCTCAGACCTCAAAATACACATACAATATGCAAAGCAAAACATGTTAACAATCGTTTACGTGTAAGACCAACCGAGTGTAAAGGAACGAGGAGCAAATGTGAACGTA
>JARK01001353.1:1634718-1651658 GCA_000688135.1 Ancylostoma ceylanicum | reverse complement strand
ACGTTCACATTTGCTCCTCGTTCCTTTACACTCGGTTGGTCTTACACGTAAACGATTGTTAACATGTTTTGCTTTGCATATTGTATGTGTATTTTGAGGTCTGAGGAAGGCGCTAAGCGCCGAAAGCTTACTGGAATAAAACTACTAACTAAGAAGCTCTCTTCTTCAATTGTATAATGAAGACTCTTTAATAGCTCTATTTGTAAGCTTTCGGCGTTAACGCCTTCGTCGGACCTTAACGTTAACAATGAATCGCAATCTCATCGAAAGCTCACAAAACTACAGTCAAGCACTAACAATACCAGCGAGTATGTGATTTCTTAGTCTTCCGGCTGCGGTAGCCCGCTGTGATTGTTATCCTACACATCGAAAACTTAGGATACGGTTTCAGAAGCATGAGCTAACATCTAATGCAAGCGACCTCACCCCAATGACTTTACTTACAGAATGAAGTGCAATGAAGTGTGTCTCCTTATTTCCATCGCCTCCATTACTTTCCTTTCCGAAGTCTGCGTGAGATGTCGATGCAGGACGATGACTGTGAAAGTCGCGGCATGCTCATGCGTGTGCCTCAATGTGCGGTGCCTAGAGAAACACTCCGACGGATAGAAGGAGGGATTCGACAGTGCACGACGATGTTCATCCAGTCGTTTTCGTAGTGTCTCATCGTATCACACATGTACTTTTCTTCAGCCATTGCACCTAATGAGGTGAACCATGCTTTGTGGCCCGCGAATCTTCTCATTGATACAGTACTGGCACCCTGCTTCAAGTCATTTCATTGTCGTATATGCTGGTGGAGGTCAAGAGGTGCTTTAAGGTAGTTGGTGGGCGGAACACCAGCCGGACTGGTAATCCGGATTGTTTCACCATTTGGTTGATGGCGCATGCTGCACGGTCCCCCACTTAAACACACGACCGCCCCTTGCGATGCACTATAACGGCCAGCGCCCCGATAGCAGCAGAATAGACCCTTGCCGCCCCGACAGCGGTAGAATGAAAATCTTGCAAAGTAATACCACCCCCTTTGCGTTGCAGAATGACCTAGTACTGCCCTGACGGTAGCAGGACAGGTAAGCACCGCTTCGACAGCAGCAGGATAGATGGCTCCGCCCCGACAGCAGCAGAATAGATGAGCTTGTCCCTGCACCACAGCGAAAACTAAAGTGTTACCAGGGGAAAAACACCGAACGATGACCAAAAACTACCACTTTGCTCCAGAGCGGGATAGCACCTATCGTTGCTGCTGACGATGCCTCGTCTTATTCGCACATTGTCTTATTGCAATGGTTGCCTCTCCGAAATCGTATCGAACAACTCATACATTCGTTGGATTGAAGCGGCATGTCACCTGCGCTCCAAAATAAAAAATGAGCGGTCTTCGCGTCTTATTTGCCCTTGGGCTTTCATCCACTTTCTATTAGTTGCTATTGAATTGCTTTCTCGCTAGTGATCAACAATCGAACAGCAATCGAATAGTAGACGAATAGCAGCCATGACAGCGCAACAGCAGTCACACGGCAAGTAAAACGACACTCAATGTCCGCCCATTTTTGAGACTGGAGTGCAAGTGTCATGCCGCTCCAATCTAACGAATGTCTGACAGCAAGAAATATACGCAATACGTCTAACAGAAGGAGTCTGACAGAAACTTAATGAAAGTCCGAAGGGGGGGGGGACATTTGCTCCGACCGTACCCAGGACAGCTACATGGTAAAGATGCAACAAAAGGGAATAAGGTGGCGAAGTGAATTACGTACAAATCTGTCCGTAATAAAATCGTGGTACAACTTGTGAATTAATGCGTATCCGTTACCCAATAGTCAAGCTCTATTCAACAGGGAGTCGAAGTCTCTCAAATGACTTTTACTTCCACTAAAGTTGCCATTCAATTGGGTTTGATTGCGTAGATTAGAGCACTAGTGTAGTATGGGAGTAGATACTATTCGAAAATACAAAGGTCTCAGATTTACAGAATGCCGGGTAAGGTTGTAGGAAATGTTCTCCCGGACTGTTATTTGATTTCTGCAGGAGCTGATTTATGAAAAAAAAAACAAATGGATACGAGCAAGTTGATGAAAAGTTTTGGGGACCAGTTTTTGACTAAAGCATAGCACTAGTAAGAAGTGAAGTCGAAGCATCTTGCCAATAACATTTCTAGCATTTTGCCAACCCTATTCCAGAAAGTGCTCTGGAAATAAACACAAGAGTTTGCTTTCTATCGTGATTATTACCTTTGTTGGATGAATTTAGGATGGTTTCGTTTTTGCGTAACCAGGATCTATCACCATATACATATAGGCATTCAATGCGAAAGTTTTCAACAGTCATGATGATGTCAAGTGTAACGAATTGTATTCGTTTTGATGGATGAGAAGCTCTTTTTGCATGACAAGGCTACCATGCCATGAGTATGCACCAAACTGATCGGGTCGGAAGAATATGGGATATCAGCACGGATGGCCGAGTGGATAAAGCAATGGGCTCTCAATATTTCAACTTCTCATGCAATAACACAGGCCAACCCGACGGCGAGTATAGGGTGACCCGACGCGTTTTCCTCGGGTCGCCTGGTATTCGCCGTCGGTTCACCTGGTAATCTTCGTCGGGTCACCCGCCCGTCAAAGTTGACAAATACTGGTTAAAAGTCAAGAACAGCCTTACCTGCGCGTACAGTGCTTGTGACTGCTTCGTGCGAAGAAGGTTCGCGCCCTCACACCACGCTCTTTTGATCTAGGTTTTGTCAGCACCTCTCTGGCAAATACCGGGAATGTTGAGATCCACCTCGCTAGATTTAGTGGTCCACCACAGGGATCTGTGGCCCATTGCGGTCCAATGCGTGAAATTTCTCAATTAGAAACTCTGGAACAATTACTCCACCTAAGTGACAGTCAAGATTTTTCCTGACCATTTTGCCTTTCCTTTGATTGTACGTACAGGAGTAGCCAGTGGTCCGGATTTCCGGACCATCCCACGCCACAGGATCAATCGAGAATGCGAACGGTGATGTCAATGAAAAGTGCAGAAGCGCAGACAATCAAGGAACAAGAGAGAATGCGATGCGGCAAAGTGAGCGGCTCCGGCTCGTATGCCTTCATTGGTGATAAATTTCTTTCTTTGTTGTTCCTAACGGTTTTGGAAGTCTACATCACAGTACATATAAATCTTGCTCAAATTTCGCAAGCAAATGTTAAACTTGTTCTTTCATCATAGGCTGGTGCTTATCCCCCAAAACCATTATCTGAAAACCTTGAAAGAATTGCTTTAAGAGAGTCCGTTCCCAGTCGCTCCAATTCTTGGCAAAGTTGTCAACAAAGGTAGAAATGCGCATAACTTCTGGTCCCCTTCAAATAAAAGGATAAAGGATAAAGTGGTCGGCGTTGATCAATCCCGTCATGTGGGATGCGCCACGCATTCGACTTCATCTGAGCATCGTAGAGGCGTTGAATGCGTATGTGCCCTATACAGTGACTTGCGGGGGGCATCCGATGAACCAAGTCAAAGCTTCATCCTCTCAGACTCCTCTGGTACCAATTTACCGACCCCGGAGGGATGGATGGCTTGGTTGGCCACGGGCGCGGGATCGAGCCATCGACCGTGTGCGTGCCCAGCGAGCCTCTTACCACTGCGCCACACGCCTCCCCCTTCAAATATTTGGAAAAAAATGCTGAAAAGATGAAAAGGCTTTTTTTCGGTTTGCCTGTGAAATATATTATATTTAGAGCTACGACTTTCTTGTAGCCCTCGCATACCATTCTGTCATGAAGCCTGAATGAGATGTCTTCTTTAAGTAGGCCAACTCCTGTATGAATAATCCTAGGGTCGCCAGGTTATTCTGCAGCATTCCCTCGGGTCGGCCGGTGGTTCACTATCATGCCCTCGGGTCGTCTGATGGTTCTTGCATTGCTCTCGGTTCCCCCGATGGTTCATTTAATTCCCTCGGGTCACCCGGTAACTGGCCACGCCCACAAATTAGGCAGTCGGGTGGCCCGGTCGGGTCGATTTGGCCGTCGGGTCGCCCTGTGCTATTGCCTGAGTTCAGCGGAATGGACGAGATGGGTTGGTTCGAAGCCCGCGCGAGGCAAAAGAGATTCAAATGGACGGAGACGATGGGAAGCTTCATAATTTCTTTCCATTTTCTTATTGTATGTATTCTCAAATGATGGGCGTCGCTTGAATGCTAGGGGAGGCTTAAGAACGGCTCATATAGCCACGATCGCGTATATATCATGAGTTTCCAGATGTTTCCCGGGAACAAAGCACGGCAAAAGTGGCAACCGATCAAAGAGCAGTACGCAATGTCCACATAACCTCATCGTAGCAAAGTCAGGTCTTCTTACCAAAATATGTTCACAAAACTCCGTGAGAAGTGCTCGTAAGCTGCAACACCGCTAGGAGCGGTGTATGGCCGCCCTCTCACCGCCAGGAGAGTGGCATCATACCGCATTTGCCGGATGGGTGTTGATCCTGGCGATGTAGTGCAGCACAAGGGAAGGTGGAGTGTCTGAGCACATACGGTAGGATGAGTGGTAGGCCATCCGATAATGAGTAGGGAACCAAGTTGTGGCAGGAGTCATATTATACCCGTCTTCATCAAGAATGCGAGTCATTGTTATTTCTACTGTCACATCAGTAGTCGTGCATAACTTGTTTTTGGTCTTCATTAGATTCCGTACCACGTTTGTTTTGATGTTTTGGACCACTTGTGAGCCTCACTTTGGTGTTGAGAAAGGGGAGATAACCGTCGTCATCAGGTATTTCGATCGCAAATGAAACCCATAGATCGAAATCATTGTCTTTCAAGTGCTGCTGCAACATCCGTCTTAGTAGTACCGATCACAAACACGTCATCAATATACCTTTTGTACAGCAGAATCCAGGAAGTCAAAGATATCTTCTCAATGTGGTCCAAAAAGATAATAGCCAGTAAAGGTGCGATGCGATTTCCCATAGCCAGTCTTTGTCTCTGTATTTGTTATCAAATCGAAAGACGTTACACGAATGCACAGAATTGATCATCGCTGTGATGTCATCCAGGCTAAAATCCATGTCTACTATTTGACTTTGGTGTTGTTCGAAAAAGAAAAGTACGGCGTTGGTTGCACTATTGTTGTCGACGTTAGTATACAATGATACCACATCAGAACTGGCATATGCTGCTAAAGAGTTATGGGTTATGCGCAGCACGCTCTGCTCTTCTTGGACGTCCGGATACGCTCCCTCAACTCAAAAAGTGAGCGGAGCGGTTGGAGTCCTGCCTGCCCATCGCCCCCACGAATGTCTGAGGACCAACAGGTACTTTCGCAGTACATCTCAGACATTCGTGGGGTGGAATGCAGGTGGAAACGGGTCCACCCCCAGTTGTCCCGGGGGTGGACCCAAGATCGTGGGGCACCTATCCCCGACAATTGAAAGACGTTCCCCCACGTGCCCTCGCAGCTGTCCCCCGAGCGCGTTCTTGGATTCCGGTGGATGGGGGGACGACCGGGGTCATGCATAGCACGATCTGCTCTTCTTAGGCGTCCAGATACGCTCCCTCAACTCCAAAAGTGGGCGGAGCGATTGGGGTCCTACCTGCCCATCGCCCCCACGAATGTCTGAGATAGCGCCCACGAGGGAGTTGTTGACTTCAGCACGAGCATATGAGGCCGCCACAAAAAGGCAGGTCCCAGCGAGGATCTAGCCTAAAACGCTGTCTGCGCGCTCTACTTTCCACGTTATCCACTAATCGGTTCTCGTCGCAAACCTGCGCATCCACCCTCCATCATTATCCATTCGCTTGGCACATGATGAAAGGATAGGGAGACGCAGGCGGACCCTGACCGTCTGCAAAATGAAAATCAATACGCAATCATTCTTTATGTAAGAGATATCAATTCAAAAATTGAATAATCAAGAATGATTATTCTAAAAATAATAACAAAAATAAACAAGAAAGATAAACTAATACAAGTCAAACTATTAGGTTGGTGCGAAATTAATTGCCGAAACGGACACATAAATTCAAAATGTTGTAGCTTTGTTCAAACACAACTTTATTAGTCGAAATAAAATCCTTCAGATTCAGCACATGTCTGCCAACAATTTTGCAAAGAGTTTATCCCTTTTCAGTAGAAACTGAGATCAAGAGAATTTAAGAAATTTTGGAAAGCGATTTCGATATGCTCCACATCAGGGAACACCTGCTGTCGCAGGTTTGCATTGAGAGCTCGGAAAAAGTGATAATCGATAGGGGAGGGGTCTAGGGAATAAGGAGGATAATAAGATTGAAGAATGAGGTCTAGCGTTGTCCTGAAGTAGGACAGGCCCACTTCGGCTTACTACTGCCGGCCAAATTTGTCGCAACTTTCCGTACGTCAGGTCCAAATCACAACAGTAGGGTTCTGCTGTAACGGACTGACCAGGTTGCAGGAAGCTATAGTGGATAACACCCTTACAACACCACCAAACTGTCAACATAACCTTCTTAAGGGGTTTTTACAGTTTTTAGCAAGTTGCGGCGCGGCGCGAGAAACCACTCGCTGCGAGCCGAATTCTCGCATTTCAACTCGCGCTAGGGCTGCGGCAAACGTCGCAGGTTGCCGCAATTGAAGGACTGGAAATGCAGCATTGAAATGCTGCGAAATAGTCAGTAAAACCTAAGTAAAACAGCGAAGTAACTGTCACGAGAGGTGAGCACAAGTTTTATGAGAGAAATTACTTAGAAAAACAAACATCGAACAAGAAAAACGTTAAAATGCATGCAACTGCGGAGAACAACTGATTTGTCGCGTTGCCGCAGCGGCAAAGAATGCCCCCGAGCATTCCTCGCCGCAGCCCGCAGTGCGAGCTGCGCGCCGCGGGAAAAAGTGTACAAGGACCCCCTTGCGGCATTTGACGTAGCGAGCTCGCGCCAGCTCGCACTGCGTTGCCGCGTCCAATGCTTAAGCATAGGACGCAATGCGACGCGTCAAAACTATGAAAATCCCTTTACTCTAAACTTTCGTACCACGGTGGGCCCACCATTATCCCACGGTGGACCCTCAACTGACGGTGGGTTCACCGTTCTCCCCAGGGTATCCCACCCTTGTCCCCCAATGACGGTGTTCGCCCCACTTACTCCACCGTTAGCCCACCATTTTTATCAATCCCACGGTATGACCACTATTTGCCCACTATTCGCCCACCGTTATCCCTGTTCGACTTTTTCATGTAATTGATTGTAAGACAGCTGCTGATACTGTTTGACACCGTATATAAGCCGAGTGCGGGATGAGAAAGCCAAAGTCTTGTCTCCGCTTAAAGGGTTTTTACAGTTTTGACGCGCCGCGGAAAAAAAAGTGTACAAGGACCTCCTCGCGTCATTTGCCGCAGCGAGCTCGCTCTGCGTTCTGCGAGGCGAGAAGTCAGCGGTATAGACGCAATTTTTGTGTGTGATTACTATGTATAGTTTTTTTTTTTTGACAATGAGTTCTCGCGCTGCGCCGTGCCGCAGCTTGCTGAAAACAGTGCGAGCTCGCAAAATGACGCGCCGAGGGAAAAAGTGTACAAGGACCCCCTTGCGGCATTTGACGCAGCGAGCTTGCGCCAGCTCACACCGCGTTGCTTAAGCATAGGACCCGGCGCGACGCGTCAAAACTGTAAAAACCTCTTTAGGATGAAGATCGGGTTTAGGAAAACTTAGAGAGAGAGAGAGAATGCTTATCAATCCATATATATTCGCACTTGATATTATCGTACAGCACCCATTTTTCATCTACAGTTATGACACGGTCTAGAAATAGCTCGTTTTTTTAGCGGACGAGTAGGTTAGGACAAATGGTGTAGCGAGTGGATCGCTGGTCATCGGTTAGGTCATGGGGTGTCCACTTTTGGATCTTCTTCACAGTGCCAATGGAGGCCAAATGTTCCACAACTGTAGTACGATGAACGTCAAAGTCTGCTGCCAACACCCGAGTGGTAGTATCAGATTTCGATTCTACCGCTGCTCCCAGTGCTTCATCGTCTAGCGACACCCTTCGACCGCGCCCGGCTTTTTCTTCGAGGTCAAAATCGCCAGAAGCAAATTTCGCGAACCAGCACCTCACTTTCCTCTCGGAAGGAGACTCCGGGCCAAAGGCAACAGCTTGATTACGGGCTGCCTCCGCTGCAGAATAATTGAGTTTGGACTCGTACAACATGATCATCCGGAAATCGCGTCGGCTCCTCATTTTTCAGGACCCTATGAAAAGCTCAGGAAGAAGCTAGCCGGAATGTTGAAGCATTATTCGAAAGAGAAGAACAAGCCCTACCAGGATGTGCTAGAAGTTGGCTCAGAGCGGCTGAATTGGGAAAAAGAAGAATCTTATTTGGGCATACCGCGAAACGGTAATTAATTTCGCAGCAACCTAATACTTCCATTAGGTACACTGGACTTCGAAGTGTTTTAGACTAGGGGGAAGGGACAGCGGCGAGAGCAGCTGGCTGTCTGCTGCACTGAGGCAGCGCGTCTGCTGGGCAGAGGGACGGAGGAAAAAACGATTCGTCGTGATTTCCCGCTGCCTCGAGAGGTGCAGCAGACAACCAGAGTGCTCGCGTCGCGGCCCGCCTCTTGTCTAGGGTCGTTTGGAGTTCACAGTATGTATGTACAATACTGCTCACGGGATGTCGAAAACCGGCGGTCGCCCCGCGGAATCATCGTCGCTAACAGCCGATTCGCCATAACTTCCAGAACTGTCCAAAACAAAACGCCTCAAACCTCCAATGAATTGCTGCCAAAGCTTTTCTTTTTTCAGCAGCAACTGGAAGTGGACGGCAGCAAGTGAAAGTATATGACCTCAAGATTCGAACTCGGCGTATTCTGCTGCTCGGGCTGCGTTCTTGCTGTACAATTATAATTTGAAGCTCAGTGAGAGTCCTCTTCCAATCACTTATACGTCAGGGCTCAGAAAAAGAGGCATTGTGGCTCAACGATGGAGGAGATTTGTGAAGCAGTATCTACTGCAACATCAGACTCAACGATGGGCTAGTTCATGAGCGTAGAATATGTAGATGGAGGGCGCGCGCTATGTGGCACACAACAGTTCGTCTTTGCTCGTTAATATTATTATAATGTTAATAACTTCAATGAAACTTCAATTACCCTCTTCTCTGGAATCATTACTCCAGATTTCCCCATAGAGATTTGCTAGAAGTAGTCCATACACTATTGGAAGAACCTTCCGCATTGTTGGAATGTCCTGGAATGTTTTACTGTATCATCGACAGCTCCTAGGTCTGTAGTATACTTCGAAACGACACCGTCGCTGTGCAAACACTTCCGGCATACTGTAGGTTTATAGAGGGCAAGGGCACGCATCCATTCGCGAAAGATTTTCTATGAAGACCGGTCAATGCGGTATGAAATTCTCAATGAAAAGAACGCACGGCCGTCGCGAGGCCGTACGCGTGCGACTGAGATGCGACTGCGGTGCGACTAGCCCCTATTCTTCATCATTTAGACGCACGCGCATCAGTCGCACGCATCCAGTATGAATTGCCCATGCGGCGTTTGGAAAGGACTCGGTTCTGACGGACTCGGTACTGGCTGGCGCGGTTGTGCACTGTCAAGCATGCTTAATATTCATTGAAAATGGCAGCGTATCAGTTCATGATTCTTCCATCAGTACCAACTGAAGGTTGAATGGACTCTAATTAGAAGTGTGACAGTCACATATGGTCATGAGCGAATACGTTAAACATTAAGGCTTTCTCTTTATGACTATTTCTTCGTTGATGAAATTGGCTTAGGATTTCCAGAACACACGCAATCCCTCCGAGTTGAACAGAATCTGTATTCATTCGTGCGATAGTGGTGAGACAGGGGTCAAAAACGAAGGTTGTCTGGGCCGAAAAGTGAAGGTCGTTCCGCAACCAAAGCTTCGATAGTGCTAGGATAGGGTTTAACAAAGTGAACGATGACGTATTCTAGACAGTGAAAGCTGTTTCAATGATGGATTCAACCGAAACAGTTTCAATATTGCTCAGAAAATTAGGATGCCATCCATGCCGCACCATTCCTGCGCGGTCCTGAGTGGAAAGTTATGGCGGTTTTTGTTGATACGGGAGCGCACACATAGGCGATCTCGAGTGCCACATAGCTAGCTCGGTCCGTGGTGTAGCGGTAAGTCTCTCGCTTCACAAGAAGATAGTTGCTGGTTTGGATCCTGCTGCGGCAAACTCCTTTGCATCCACGACTTAGAACTCGTTCGGAGGAACTACTTTCGGAGTGAGGAGTGGCCGACATAGTGTATGGAATGTGTATCATTAATGCAATGCGAGCGAAGCGAGCTCCGAAAAGAGTCTGAGAGTCTCGCGTCAGCCGGGCCGAACGATCAGGCTGGTTTTCATATCACCATCAGTGTTGGAACCTCGACGGCACTTACATGGAGAAGAAATTGCACGCACGACATAGACAACAGAGAGGCTATGGAAAAGTTTTTTCACTCTCTGTAGAGGGTAGGCTTCATGGGACGGTACCGTGGAACACAGTTGAAAGCTGCCCAAAGCATTTTCCAAGAATAGAGGCTAAGAATCACAAATCTGTCGACCACTGGTCAAAGAATCTTGGGTCACTCTGCAGATTGAAAGTGTATGCAAGTCTATTTCGACCTCCATAATAGTTCAGATATCCTACAAAGCTGTTAAACTGCAGCAGTATATGACAATCGGAGCCCCCAGAATTTTCAAAAAAAATTTTCTTTGCATATTTATTATTTGAGATGGGGTTATTTAAGATGCCGTACACGAGTATCATATTCACTTTGTGTCGTAACCTCATGGTTGTGTGGTTACGATAGGTATACTGTGGATCCGGTGTCCCACAGAATCTTCTCAGATTTTCGGTGAGTGGTTGCTTCCAACGCTGATCACGATTATCAACATAGTTTTCGATGCCAAATATTTTTTCTTACCGAAATTGACATTTTCTTCCAAGTCCCTATGCACGCCTACCGTAACCTTACAAAAATGAGGTTGCAGTGAAAATGCATCCGATGTTCGTGTTCAGCAGCTCAAATAACACCTTCTGTGAAGTTTTGGCGATTTTTTCAACATTCCGGGGTCTTCGGGTGTGTCTTTACTGTGCAAAGAAAAAATTTTTTTTTGAAAAAGTGGTGCCTCTACTGTTGTTTTACTCAATTAAGCAAGTATTCTTAGAGATAGCACCTGGGCAAATCTTCTTGCATAAGACTTAGTAGGTTTTCGCGGTACAAAAGGACGGAGCTTCTACCCAGTGGTGAGGTAAAACGAAACATACGAGAAATCAAAGAAATCGAGATGCTGTTCTCAAATCGTCTTTTCGTGCTTCATTAACATTTGTGGGAGCCGCCAATTCTTTGATGCTGTAAACTCACTCAGTTTAGGAAAAAAAACAATCAAAATGTCGCATTCGTCTCCTAATTTCTCCATTGTAATTCAGTTCGGGGTTCATTTTGGCTGGTGGGGTGAAAGTGAAGAGCAACAACGTGACATTGCTACATTTACTATCCAGTAACAGAACTCCTGGACTTTACCATCTAGATGACGCATGTGCGTATCTCTAACACTGGAAATTTAGCTCTTTCCAAAGGTATCCTGACGCTACAGATTTGCTCCAATAAAAACAGTTGCCCTCCTCGCCTGAGGCCAGTCCTTAAATGTCAAGGTGACCCGATAGTACACCACATTGCCCTGAGATGAAATTTTATTTAAATAGCGCCCTGAAAGTCTCGAACTGCAGGAACCATGAGATTGAAACCGTGATCTGGTGAGGAACGAAACCGAAATGGTCCATGGGCACCGTCAGTGAACCCGCCTCCTTCGCTAACATGACAACGTCGCGTTACAAATCTTGTGTTCAATGGCCATCGAATCATACATCTTCTTTTTATGACCACTGTTATGTGCAAATGGAACACCTTACCATTTGTTCCCAACACATTTGTGTCTAGAACAACCTAGTGTTAGGAGGTGGCATGTTGCTCAGCAACCAGCTCTTTTCATAAATTTCTTGAACAGTAGTGACTGCCTGGATATTTTCAGCTTATGAATCCACTATGATACGGACGATGATCCCTTTCACATATAGAAACTAACAGCTGTTGAAGACTTTACGCACCAATCATTGAACATGAAAAAGGCCTGTTCCTCCAACACCATTCGTTTTAACCTTTAAATTGTCACAAAACAGAAAGAGGCAAAATCCCTTAAGACTGCGGCGAACGTAGATGGGGGAGCTGAGCCGACCCTGGTCGTTTGTGTTATCTTCGTGCTTTGTGGCACTTTTACAGCACGCACTAGCAGAAATTCTTAGCATTGATAAACGCATAGGGTTTCTTCTACCTATGTGATGTGGTTCCCCAGTAACTCAAGATTGCGCACCCATGCTCGTTGGGTGATGGGCGCTCACATTCCCTTGGAATGTTGCCGTTCTCCTGCAGATGTTGCTTACGGCTTTCAGTAGTTTTTTTTCGCGTTTTGTCTGTTCTAGAAACTGTTCTGGAGAACCATCCAACTGAAATTTTTAGCTGTGAACATCTTGTAATAAGGCTCATGATACGTTTTTAGCAGGTATGTAGTAGGTATGTAGTATGTACAATACTGCTCACGGGATGTCGGAAACCGATAGTCGCTCTGCGGAATCATTGTCGCACACCGTCGCTTTGCCATAAATTCCTTAGAACTGAGTCAACCGAAGTGATTTAGACACCCTTCGTGAATCTTCGATGAATTGCTGCCGAAGCTTTTCTCCTTCTAGCAGCAATTGAGGATGGATGGCATCAAGTGAGTGTAGATGACCTCAGAATCTGAACTCGGCGTATTCCGCTGCTCGAGCTGCGTTCTTGCTGTACTATTATAATGTGAAACTTGATTGAACGTCCTTCTCCGACTTCATCTGAACATCGTAGAGGCATAGAATGCGCATGTGCCCTGTACAGTGACTTCTGAGGAGCATCCGGTGTAGCAGGTCAGCGTTTCATCCTCCCAGACTTCTCTGGTACCAATTTATAGTCCTTCTCAAAAAGATAGACGGATTACGTGACTGCACCATCGCGGCGGGACCTGAGATGCGGAGAGAGCATGCCCCAAGTGAAAGGGTCGAGTAGGTCCCGCCGCGATTCTACAGCCGCGGCGCTAAGAAACCGCACGCGCAACCCGTCTACCCTTTCGACAAGGACTGTACTTACCGTTGGCTGTTTGGGGTGAGATCGAACCGACGACCGTGCTAGCGGCAGCGAGCCTCTTACCACTGCGCTATGCGCCCCCAAAAGTAGAGAGGAAATTCAGATTTTGCCGGTGATTTATGAAACAACAGGTAGCCAGCGTTATTACACCGATCGTAGTAAATGAGTTGCCAGCGGCTTGGAATAATAACAGACAACCGTCACTAAAATATTCTTGTTTCTGTTAGCAGAAACTAAATGCCCCCTCAGCCATTTGGTTAGGCGGTAGGTTTAATTGCGACTGAAATGATTTTTTGAAGTTTTTCCACAACATGATGGAGATATGTGTTCTTCTCCATTCAGAGACTTCTTGTCGTAGTATCTGCTGTTTTTACCCTCTGATGATGTGATGCCGTTGCAGATGGCTGGTAGCACTGTTGGCAATGGTAACGAAGCTTTGCTGACATACTACCGCGACATCGTTCGCCAGATGATGTTCGCTAGTGAAGACTTTGAGGATCCCATCCCGGCTTGCATCGAACTGGTGCTGGACATCACGAAGTATCAAATGGTGAAGGCTCTTGAGGACGCTCGGCAGCATGCTAACGCCCCTCAAAGGAAAATTATCACATTAGAAGACGTGTTTGTCCTATTCAAACATCATCAGCTCATTCTGAAGAGGTAACTGCAGTTTGCAATTGCTGCTGAACGTGTTAATGAGCTGAAAAGGGCAGCTCCTCGGACGGCAAAGTTGGATGAGGGAAAGGAAGAGGAAAGTGACATGGAGGAGGACGAGATACCGACGATAAGGTGAGAATGAGTTTCTTCACAATACATTGCGTTTCATAAGTATTGACAGACCCCAGAAAATGCTGGTACACAGTTGCGCACAACCTCTCGGAAAAAACCACGAACACAGGTCGAATCAGCGTGCCCGAAAACCCTAGTTCCTGTGGTTTCACCTGGAACTAGAGAAAAAATTGAGCAGATTTAGTAGACAGGCCTCATAACTACCGTTTCATAAGTATAGGCGCACTTTCAAAAATCAATTATTTCACAACGGGGACTGCCTTGCAACAGCAGATCAATATTTGGTAGGCCCTTATAACTTCGAAATGACTGGAAAAACCTGGGTTGGCACAGATTTTTTTCTTTCCGACATTTTCTTTCCGACAACTGGGCTAATTATTCACTCCCATTGCAGCTCACAGGCGAAGAAACCCACTTTTCCATCAAAAAGGTAGTCCGGCTCATGCCTGTCTCTCAATGAAAAAATGCTTTAAGAAACTCAAACCGACGGCAGAAATTATCTTCTGATAATAGCAACCTGGAAGATCCCTGGGGCATCCTACTGGATAGAATTGATGGCTAGAATCGATCATTCAGTGACAAAAGAAACCTCAAAAAATATGTCATCTCTACTTAGCAGTGTTTCGGCAGCCAGTTATCGGAAAGGATGGGTAAATCTGTGCCAACTATACATTGATATTCGAACGAATATTTTCGAACGAATATTCGAATAATTCGAGATTTTCCTCATTCGAATATTCGAATTATTCGAAAAATGCCAAAATTCGACTATTCGAATATTCGAATTATTCAAAAAGTTGAAATATTCGATCATTCGAACATTCGAATTATTCGAAAAGTTGAATTATTCGATTATTCGAATTATTCGAAAAGTTGAATTATTCGATTATTCGAATATTCGAATTATTCGAAAAGTTGAATTATTCGATTATTCGAATATTCGAATATTCGGGCACTCATAATTCGAATAATAGGTCGCATTTTGATCACCGACTTTGACACATCAAAAATCGCATTAGGGGAAAACTTTTCAATTGAGTTATAACCAGGAAATCTGCATTCGTCCGCCCCCTTCCAGCTACTTTATCATCTCCACCAAGCATAAATATGGGCTTTTTGGAACCTCTGAGATTGGCGAATCTGTTTTGAACACAGGCATTGCCACCCGAGACTTTTCCTAGATGAGAAGTCAACTGCTTGAATAGGAATTGGCATCTTTTTTTCATTGACCACCGAAGGGCACTTCTATGACAATTTCTCTGTGGAAAAAAGCGCTGATAAATACACTAGCTAGATATCGACAGCGAATGAACTCGATCATTGGAACACAGCCAGATAGTTGTCACGTCACGGATAGCTCCATTTTCGGAGATTTTTGGGACTTTGTTCTGATCTGAGCAGCGTACACTCAGATGTAGTACGTATAACAGGATCCATTCTTCGGAACTTACTCCGACATCACTTAGGAATGACCCCCCAAGTTGCGCAAAATTGGAAAGGATCAAGTGACACTTTTACTTCAGCTACAGCTCGATGCGAGAACGACCCAATTTTTAAAAAATGTGTTTCCTTGTACGTGGCCATAGGCAAGTGCATGACGAGGGTCTATGTCATCTGCGGGATTTTAGACCGATGCTGTTGTGGAAGGTTCCGTAAGTGTCTTCAGAATGCCGTCTACAACCTCAAATTCACGCCAGTAGCTATGTTGAACGTTGGATCCTACGTCTCACATCTGGGTTTCTTGAACAGCATTTCTTACCCCCAGTTTCTTCTCTTGATATTACTTTTCATTTGCACTGCGTTGATACAAAGATTGAGCAAATGATTGAGATTGAGACCAATTTTTGCACGCGGATTTTCTTAGATCCATTCACTAAGATGCTAAACATGATGATCAGCTCCGGGAAAAAATGTCCAGAGAGTGAACTAAACTCTGAAAAGAAATAAACACATGCAGTCGAAGCATTTCTATGCTTTAGCAGAGAGCCACTACAATTTTTTCGGAATTTCGACATTGATTTCGAAACAACCTACTAAGTGCGGGTGTGCGTCATCGTGAAGAAAAACGAGGCGTGGTGCTGTTTTGCGATTGGTTTGTTCAAATCCTCCTCCCGCCCACTACGATTGACTCGTTCCCTTCGCGCGCGATCCCACTATACATGACCACGCAAAATTTGAATGCGACCGGGACGAGTTGATCGTTAAGGGCGGGAAGACTCCGCCTTGTTTTCGCTCACGATGATACACCCACTAAGTGCTAACGAATCCTAAACCACCTCGTCGCACTGATCCCTACTATTTGCGAGAAAAGGCGCAAAGGTGACAAGGACCCCATGCTCAAGGACCAGAAGTGCACTAGATTTTGTGGACCACTTAGGGAAAGCGGTCTACGTGGAATTTTAACGGCTCAAATACGAAAATGAGGTGGGACATTGCCTTGAGGTATATCACGAGGACTGTTAAGTTGGTAAAGTGTCCTTCTCTATCCTCGCTCCCGACAAGATTATTGAATTATTGTCTGTGAATTAGTACATCACAAAAGCACTTCGCCGAAGCAATGACAACCATTCATTCGAATCCTCTTTTATAAATCCTGGTAGTGCAACAAAATTTTCTAGAGCGCAGACGTGGGGGGCCGGCACGTGATCGCATTCTTTCATCATGGGCTCCGCCCATAGAGCGTGATAGAGCGTGTTGGAGGGTGAGGCGAAACTTACGAGACGGTCGGCCGATGTTTCATCATAGGTGCATAGATGTAGTGGAACTCGCGGTGAGACCCACCCTTCGCTGGTTCCGTTGGTCACGATGATGATGGATACAGTCGCCAAAGATAAAAGCGAGAGACTTAGACAGTGCTCTCAGGATTTCGCGACGGGACCAGCCTCCTGCGCTGGCAGTCCCGCGGCCTACGAGTGAGACAGTGTTTACCAGTTTTCAGGCTGCATAATGTACGGAGCAGGATTATTGCTATGCAGTGCTATGCAGCTCCCT
>JARK01001353.1:1575234-1628956 GCA_000688135.1 Ancylostoma ceylanicum | reverse complement strand
CACTAAGGGCACATAAGAGAAGAGTGGAAACTCGGCTACTGTAGGATGGAGAGGACAGAGTAGTATGTGAATACCTGCAAAACTTGTAGCACATGAAAAAAGAAGCAGAGAAATGAAGTCCAAAATTTCACATTTTTCTGATTTTTGGGACAAAATTTCAGGAAAACAAGGGCGCGCTTCACGGATGTGTGATATCCTTAGTAACATGCAGCAACAGATAAGTTAAAAAAATATGCAGAGGTTCCGGGCAGACCCAGCCCAATATTGGCGTGAGAAAATCTGGAAAAATAGGTGCATGCCAGGGTTGGGTCCGCGCCGCGGCCTCTGGCGCGCGTGGCGAACGTTTCTCAAATGCGACGTAGATTCGCTTCTCACGCAAATTCCAGCTCCGAGTCCTATACAAGTGGGTGCAGCATAGTGAGCTGATTACGTAGACCATGTCGCATCTACAAAACGATTTCAACCAAGCATGAAAAAGTCGATTGAAAGTCTAAGGTCCCGGATGTTTGGAAAAAAATGGCGGGATGAAGGAGCGATCGAATATAGGAGTGTTGTATGCGGTTCCATGAAGAAAACCTTCCTCTATTGCGAATCCACGTCGCATTTGAGAAAAGTTCAATACTGCGCGCGCCAGAGGCCGCGACCTGGACCCAACCCTGCCATGCTCCTATTTTTCCGGATTTTCCCAGGCCAATGGCGAGACTTGATGGGGACCTGCCCCAAATCGCTACACATTTTCTAACTTACCTCTCATCTGTGATTACCAGGCATATCACATATCTATAGAGCGCGCCCTTGTTCTCCTGAAACTTCGTCCCAAAAATAGAAAAAAAATGTGAAATTTCAAGCCCTCTTTTTTCAGCTTCTTTTTTTCTTCGCCACCAATCTTTATATATAAAAGTGAAAGTTTGTATGTATG
This sequence comes from Ancylostoma ceylanicum, assembly GCA_000688135.1. NCBI lineage: Eukaryota > Metazoa > Nematoda > Chromadorea > Rhabditida > Ancylostomatidae > Ancylostoma > Ancylostoma ceylanicum. Next base: position 1,628,037 of record JARK01001353.1, on the reverse strand, counting down.
TTTGTATGTATGTGTGTATGTATGTTCCGTGTATGTAAGAATAGAAATCGCGGAGGATGAACCGATCCGGACCAAATTTTGCATGCAGGTCTATCATGGGCCGGCGGTGGTTATAGGTTAGTTTACGCTGGAAATTATCGGTTAGTTTATCGACTGTATCGATTTTATTGATTTTTCGCTATTTTCGCCCAAAGACTGGCAAAAACATGTCTACTGGGGTTAGTCATTACGTTGAACATGAATATGACAACCATTTTGCACCAAATTATTGATTTATCGATTTTATCGATTTTTTCCACTTTCGTTCGAGAACGGGCAAGGGTGTGTCTCCTAGGGTTTTCCAATGCGCTGAGCACGAATACGACAACCATTTTGGGCGAGGGTAACGATTTATTGACTTTATCGATTTTTTCCACTTATCCTCGGGGACGGATGGGAACATGTCAGGTGGGGTTCTCCAATACGTCTAACATAAATATGACAACTGTTTTGCAAGAATGTACCGATCAACTGGTTTTGACGAGTTTTTCATATTCGGGCAGGTGAAGAAAAAGGTTAACGAAACTATTTGATGTGGTGATCATGACATCGTTGGAATGACGAGCACTTGAAATGGATGGATTTGTATCCTAACTAACCGCATCAGCGTGAAAGGCTTGGGGTAGTAAAACTCCCGAGCGGAGCCGGGTATGCCGTCTAGTTATGAATATATTCATGTAGTACTCTGCCTCCTCTCACCTGCCCTAGCCGATCAATCGACTCATCTCTTGTGGATCCCTAAAATCCCTGAGTCCAAAGGTATTGATCGAAGGTTCAAAATTCTGGATGTTTGGAAAAAATGGCGGGGGATGAAGGAGCGACCGAATATAGGAGTGTTATATACGGTTCAATAGAGAAAGCCCTCCTCTATTAGCAATCCACGTCGCATTTGAAAAAAGTTCAATGCCACGCGCGCCAGAAGCCGCGGCGCGGACTCAACCCAACGCAACCTTCACTTTTAGACCTCCGATTTTCACGTTCGACCTTCACTTTCGAAGGCCCATTTTATGCAGGATGTCGAGTTTCGCCCTTGGAAGCTTTCCCGTACCGTTGCGGTATTCATAGGGAAAATCTTCTAAAAAAGAGAGACAATCATAATTTTTCGCCAGAACTTGAGTCCAAGTGTTGTTCCTTCGCCGAAAGTCATAGCGAGACCGCAGAATAACCCATTTGCGATTTATCTACAGTTTTCTGAAATTGAATCGCAGAACGAGGATTAATATGATAATTTATATGAGCTGTGACCAAGTGAATAATGCAGAGTATTTCTGTGGAAAAAAGAAAAAAAGAAAGAAAAACAAATAGCTAATTTCGAAAAGGGAAGAGGAAGGGAGAAACGCTCGATAATCAAGCGCCAACCTAAAAGAACATGAGACTTTACGGTAAAAGCGAAAAAGGTTGAGAGCATAAATATCATAATCGGCCACATAGCATAGTCTCTAACTACCTGCATCCAACTCACCTCAGAACAGTTGTCTGATCCCATCTAAAACTTGCTCGACTCAAACTTTGTTGGCACATTGTTTTCGGCTTCTCTTTTCAGAAAGTTGTCAACCCAAAGCTTGTCGACAACTTGCAAAGTGGTCGGCTGTTGGATCTACAAGTTGTCGACAAGCTTCGGGCCGACAACTGGCGAACCAGAAAAGGCGAAAACAAGTTGTCAACAAAACCATAGGAATTGTACATATGTATATAGCCATTTCTTTGTGAATCTGTCCAGCTCCGCAGAGCGGGTGAGAGGGGAGGGGTGTTTCACATGCTTACCATGGTTACATCATTCATTCCAGATAGTGATGCACTTATTCAGAGATCCGGGACAGCGAACATGAGGAAAGCACGTTTCTTAGACTGTTACGCTGCTACATGTATTGAACGCGAATGTGACTTCTAACTTTCACAACAAAAAAGAACGCTACAATGCCAATGGGATGCTATTTTCGTGGTCAGCATGCGAAATAATCTACTCTCTGTAGAGCTCCAAAATTCTGAAAAAAAAAGAACTTTACCCTCAGCTACTTTATCCAAAACCATATAAGATGCACTGTGGTAAAATGAGCGTCATACCTGTACTTGCCAGGTAAAGTAATCTCCCTGCAAATTCCTGATTCAGGAAAAAGTGAGGCACTTCTTGAAAGGGAAATCGCCTTTTGAAGATTGCTTCTTAACTTCTTTCGGTGTACACCTCCTTAAGTAAGGCTCAAAATTTTATTTTCTAAAATATTTCAGCTGCTCACTAGGACTGGATAGAGGTGCTAATATCTTCATTGTGTTTACCGATTTTTAAAACCTTTGACCTTATTTAGCTTCAAAAACAGCTTTTATTCTCAAACGGTCGCCATTTTGCAGGAAAAACGATGCTGCTAATCTTCTTCGATGGCTGGGTGCTCCTCAGTGCGAGCCAGTTGTCTCTTTTGTTCTGGCGTTCATAGGTCGTGAGGTGGTGGCTCAGTTCGTGGATGCTGCCGTTGCGATACGAAACTTTGAGGATCCGAAATTGTTTCTTAATGATGATCGGCATGGACATGTGGCTGGGCCGAATGAGAAGGTTCCTCTCCAGGTGAGTGTGATGTCTCATCCACCTTTTCGACTTTTAATTTTTGTTCACAAGTAAGACTCAGCCCATTATAGGAGCAATGTTTCATTTGAAAAATTTCAAGGTCCGCCACTATAATGAAGTTCTTCGTCGATGCATCGGATGGAGACGTCGAAAAGACTTCCTTCTTGGGTACTACGAAGATGCCGAGGAGAATAAAGTCAACGAAAGTTCGCAATCCTCAAACGATGGTGCATCGCAAACATGAAAAAACTCTCAAAAACTATGGATTCAGTGTTTGGTCAGCAGCGTTGTGAGGCGGGGCACGGGCTAAGCCCTACTTTCGCCCTGTATTGACGCGCCCTTAAGGTATAGTAGGAGAGCTCACTGCAGTGAGTGGGCGGCAATCGATCAATTGGATTGACCGGCTATTGCGTCACCATTCATATAATCTGTTCCAAACGTGGTGATAGTTGAGTATCTATGCGGGTAACGAGAAGTCACTGTCTCCCTGACTGACATTATTCAAATCCACCGTATACGCGCGCGTTGAAGGAACTTGGCTGTCTTGTATTCCTCCTAGCTCGGAGACAGCGGCTTTTTTCACTAGTTTTCTACACTGTACAACAATGTTTTAGTACCGTTCATTAGTTCTCTACCACTGTAGTATGTTATTACTGGTGATTTGTTTTGAATCGTTTTGTTTCCATATGTTTTCACTCGTGCGGTTCGTTTGTGTTCTACCAGTCTAGTTTTTTTCCTTATTCTGGTTTTTCTGTTTCGACACCTTTGCAACTATTTTAAACAGTTGTTTTCTCTCGTACGCTTCTGCTCTTTTTTCACTCAGTGTCAGTCAGTGTTGGTTATGTGAATATTTCTGAACAACGGCGTTGACACTGCTTGAACTTGGTGCTGCTACAAGCACAATGAATGCGTAGAACATTCCATGAAATTCAATAATATGGACACAATTTGACTGAAGCCTCACTTGGTTTGTAGAGTATAAGCTATCATTTTTGGCGAATTTGAGACTGAAACTACAACAATGAGAAAAAAGATCCAAAATGGATCCATGTTGACAATGCATGGAAGATTTTCTACGTACACTTATCACCCTTTCAATATCACCACCTGCAAGGCACGTCAACGTCATTCAGCAATGTTCCCACACCCAACATTAGCAAACTCGTCAGTTTAGTGGAAGAAGGGCAAGGTGTTCGAATTAGTTGCAGAGAAGAAGAACATAATCCTTGGCAAAACACAAAAGAGCCATATGAATGAAATTATACGAAACTAGAACTATTCGGAATGGAAACAACTCGAAACAATGTGACTGACACACTAGAGTAGTAGAATACTAACAGGAAGTAAGGTTGCAAATAGAGTTCATGAGTCTCCTGATGGAGCGATGGGGTGGAGTGATGGGGTAGGTGTTGGGTGGAAGTAAGTTGCTGATAAAATTTACGAGTGTCCTGGTGAAGCGGTGGGTGGTGGTGGGGGGGGGGGCTCCGATAGAGGTAATCTTCGGTAATCTTCACGAATCACGAAACATTCAGTCAAATTTTTTTAATAGCAGGTTGAAGCAGGTTGAATCATTCACCTAGTTGGGAGGAAAATATGAGGAATACAGTAATCAAACGGGAAACTGCAGACAAGGCAGCCGTAGAACAGGCCAAAGGGGGACTTCAGACCATTGACGCTGGTTGAAAGCGCGACAAACGCAGGCAAATGGGACTGGCAGGAGCACCAGCATGGGCGCGAAGTGCAGCAGCAAGGGCACTCAGTGCACATGCTCGGGCGAGGACTCCGCCCACTTCGGGGATTGAAGCGCAGGTGTCATGCCGCTCGACTTGGGCTCCGCCTGGGCTCTTATCCCGCGAATGTCTGAGCTATTCCGGGTCGTCATTGTTTTTATTTTTTTTTAAATAAAAATCGAAAAGGTTAGCTGAACAGTCATTCGTGAACGATTTTTGGATGAGTGGTTTATGGGAAGGGTTCGAAATTCCACTTTCGCCCATTCGGTGATATGATTTTCTGAAGGACAATATAATTGACAAGAATGCGACAATTTTCCTGTAGAATATAGTGACTACTCAGTTGTTTTTAAAAGAAGTTATCAAAATTGGAACCAGCTCTCGGAAGCAAATTTTGGTGAAATGTTGAGATGCAGAAAATGCGATTTTGAGGCTCTTTAGCGTTTTTCTAGCAGATCTCTTTCTGAGGTAATTAACAGCAACAGGTATTGCGGAGGGTGTTGTTTCCAAAAAGCCGCTTGGGGAGAATCATCCACCAAGAAACCTAGAGATACAAAGGAAATACCTTCGAAAAGTGCTCGTCTCTGTTTCTCCACCAGGGCGCTCATGTGGGGTAAGTACTGACGTCCTGACCTGGCACAAAAAAGGTATTTTGAACTGTGTCGCTTGTGGTATTACAGAAAAATCCTTAAAATCCACAAAACAGGAGACAGGATTTTCGGAAGCTTTCTGTTATTTAGGGGCGCGTGTGGCGCAGTGGTAAGAGGCTCGCTGCGCACGCACACGGTCGATGGTTCGATCCCGCGCCCGTGGCCACCAAGCCGTCCATCCCTCCAGGGTCGGTGAATTGGTACCAGAGGAGTCTGGGAGGATGAAGCACTGACTTGGTTCATCGGATGCCCCCGCAACTCATTGTATAGGGCACATACGCATTCAACGCCTCTACGATTCCAGATGAAGTCGAATGCGTGGCGCATCCCTCGTGACGGGATTGATCAACGCCGACCACTTTATCCTTTATCCTTTCTGTTATTTCATGGATCCTAGCCCTAGCCGACACAATGTAGATGTCCGGTACGGAAGAGCTGTTCAAGACTGTGCTGTTCAAGACTGTTAACTATACCTACATAGATGCCATGCTACGTCCAAACCAAACTATATGGTTTTGAGAAGAAGTGCGCCTTTTTTTGCACCAACCTAATAGATTGGACATTCACTTTATACAAAGTACATCTTGCCGCAATAGTAAAACCAAAAAAAAAATGTTTTTGGGCCAGAATTGTCGTGTTCTAGTGGATATCCTGCATATTTTGTGGCATTGTTACGAACTGCAATCGAGCATGTTGAATTTTGAAGTGCGATAAGGTGGGCTTGGAATAACCAAGCAACCTGTCCGTAGAGTTCTCATGGTGTTTCATGTTTTCCTAATGGAAGCTTGCCGCACTCTCAAGAATTGCGGACGAGATGGGACACCACCTCCTGTGATCCTTAGTAGTTGCCTTCCCTTTCACAACACTACTTCCAGCAGTTTCTTTCCTGCGTTAATGAACCACCAACCGTTCCTCCCTTGCGATACCTCAGATCTTGTGAGAAGGTTTCTGATTTCTGACGTTTCTGCATGTATCCTTCTGCTAGAATAATCCACTATTCTTCTATCACAATATTTAAGACAACACTGATTCAACATCGTATCATGATGGGTCAGATGCTAACCTTCACAGCGAACATGCGTTGCGGCCACATAGGAAACCCAAAATAAAATAATTTCAAAGAGTTGCGTTTTTTTTGTAACTGGAATACTGGAAAAATGACACTGGAATTTTTAGGAGTACTCAATCAGTACAACAGACAACATCAATTCGAAAATTGAGAAGTTAGAGTGCTTTTGATCTCTGGATATAGTCCCCATTTTGAACAGCTATCTCCCACGCGCGATCACGCCAGTCCTAAAAAATCCCGGTTAAAAATGAGGTATCCACAACACAACAAGAAAAAAGAAAAACTCGTACACGCAGTTGCTCTTCTTTCTTTTCCTCAGCCGTGAGCATCCAGTTGGAGAGATCAGATTCTTCTCTAATCATCCTGATGTTTTCAGTAATATCAAGGAAAGAAAAAGTGGACATTCATTACAAAAGGTGAGTTTTCAAATAATGACTTAAAGGCAGCACTCACGGGAATTCTGTTGTGGGAGGCTTTGCCCAACTTGGAATTTTTAGGGACTATGAACTCATAGACAATGATGAAATAGCATGAAACATTAAAGAAACCTGGAAATGAAAGCTCTGTTCTCCGTGCGTCGAAAGGGGCCACGCGCCACATGAGCGTTAAAGGCAGCACCCACTATAATTTTCATGTTCAGAATTTTGAATGTTTTGGGATCTGAACCCGTGGCACCGTAATTCTACGGGTTGCACCACCGAGGTCATCTACCTCGGTGGTGGAACCCGTACATTCCCAAGATATAACAAGTCCACTCGTAAATGACAACCGTAAGTTGAAAACGAAGAATAACCGCCTACCTGCTGAGATACTGCCGTGGACACGGATGCGAGCATGTCCATTTTGGTGTCCGCCGCGCCGGTTAACGCTATTGAATCGGTACGCAGCGCTGTGCATAGTGTATTGTATGGAATAGCGTACAGTGCAGTGCATAAAATGCGCACCATCCACAGGATTTCGTAGCATTACGCGCGTATACCCTCAGCGGAAAACTCGTCCGAACTTTGGACACATGGAAAACGATGCCTTCATCTTCCGTCTTCCGCTGTGTTTCATGCTGTTCTATCACTGCCTATGAATTCATTTTTTTTTGAAAACCCCAAAATTTAGGGAAATCCCCGGCACAAAAATTTCCGTGCGTGCTGCATTTAATTACTTATATGGCTGATCCCCCCATTGTCTCATTTTCGAATTTTTTCATGGTTCTGGGATCCTTCTAGAATTCTTTGACGTTCCTGCAACTTCTCGACTGGTCGGGCCACATTTTCCAAATTCATTTTTTTTCGTCAATTCCGCAAACTCTGCAGAACAGTGGTAAGGACCGATCTGGCCAACAAAACAGCTGACGAAAAAGGTGGCAATATTGACATTTCTTGGATTGGTACGCATCGAATAGGTCGCAGAACTCGGCCCAACCTGCTCAGAATCGATAAGCGATATTTCTTAGAAAACGGGAATTCTGAAGGCTTCCACTGTTTCCAGCGTTGTAGCAGTGATCAGCACACGCGATTACTCCCAATTATGCCGAAATCCTGAGGTCGAAAATTTCCGTGGGAGTTGTCTTTAACAACTACTTCCCTGGGTCCGTCTATTTGTCCGGTGTTTCTTCACTGCTAGAAAATCATTGGCGGGGCTCTTCACGGATTCCGCAAAATTCTGATTTCCGCGTCTTTGGAGGGACGGAAGAAGGAGGAAACACTTGGCCTTATAATGACAAAGTGACGAAAATGATTAGAATGTGTGGTATTCTAGTGGTAGTCTCAAATTTCTAGTATATCAATTGGTAGATCATCAGTGGAGCTGCAGGTTATATCTCAACCAACCTTGATTGGTTTTCTGCATTTGTATCGTTTTCTTCTTCAATGGATTTTAGACGATTCAGCAGCTGCAAACAAAAGGGTAAATATTTTTTTCTAAATTTCAATAGTCAGTGAAGGTCACGCAAGTGTAGGGAAGCATAACCTGGGGATTGAGGCTATCCAGCGCAGCTCTCAAAAATGGGGTGAGCTGTGTGTTCCCGTTCCTGTCCAGCGTGCTGAGCATACACATTTGGAATAGTTTATGCATCTCTTTCTTGCGGAGGTAATTCTCCATCGATTTCTGTAACGCTGATTACTTGTGAATTTTGCTCACATGATCCTCTAACAGAGTTCTGAAACAATGTGTCTATGTAAGAAGGTGGTGAAGCTTTTTAGTCTTTTGTTGTTTCAATCCTGATTCTTGGCTCACTCGAGAAAGACCTAATAGAAAGGGAACTGTGAGAGGATTTAAACAGTTAGCGATGCCGCTAAGGCCCAAAATTCTCGAGAAATAGCACGTTCTTGATGGTTCATCGGAAAGGTACTTCCCATTGCGATAGGCACGTGCGTGGTAGTTGGAGCGCACCAACGAGAAGAAGCGACGGTGCATCATCACTGCGATGAATGCGCAGACGCTTTTTTGCATTTACTGTAACCTCGCACCTCATTTTGCTCTTATCTTTCCCTGTAATCTTAATTTTGTGTCACCTCATCGTCTTGGCGGTTTACAAAAATTTGGTAAAATATTCATAGTTGGTATTATACTTGGGACCGAATAAAAAACGAATAATTTTGTTACTTCATTTAAAAATCCCAATTGAAACATTCAGATATTCGAGAATAAGAAAGCTCTAAGGCTGTTCTTATCTTTCACACAGCACTATATTGGTCTGGAACACTCACATTTTGCATTTATTCGAAATCGAATTTTTTGGCTTTCGAATATCGAATATTTCGAATAAACCGAAAATTCAAAAGTTCTTACATTAGAAACCAAGACTGTGTTATATAAAAGACAAGGAAGGCCGTAGTACTTCCTCATTTCCGCATATCTGAACGTGCAAATTGTCTCCTAAATTGTTTTTTAAATTAACAAAATTATTCGGTTTTTATTCGATCCCAAGTACAGTTGGTATAGAAGGGTGTTTCTTTGCCGGATTTATGGGAAATAACCGGTCTAGGGATGTAAGAGTAATTCGACGATGTTAGCAGAGAGGGTGTTGCTCTACCCCGAGAAAATCTCTACATCAATCATGAACTAGCTCACTAGTGGAGACAGACCATGAGACTGACCCGCACTGTGTAAGGAGAGCCCGCGGCGCCCGGAAGTCGACAAGCACCGTGACACTTCCTCTATAGTCCTCTAGGACTGTAGCACCCTGCGTCGCCGTTGTTGGCGACTGTGAGGACGATGCGCATCGATTGTGGGCGGAGCGTCGCGGCGGCCGCCGTCACCACCATCGGCGGCCGCCGGCGACGGCGAGGCAGGGTGCTATACTCCTCGAGGGGTATAGCGGCCACCTGAGACTGGGTGCTGAGATTCCCAGTACGCTCTTTAGTGATCATTCTAAGGCCGTTGCCTGGGCTCATGGCTACTGCGCAGCTGTCTGCTGTGCTATTGCCGCAAGTATCTGATATCATCCGTAGATTTATCGTCATTATCGTTGTTGTAGGACCTTCATTGCTATGTGTTTGAGGAGATCTAGAATGTTCGATCTACTATTGATTTTTTGTGATCTACTCTGGAATGTTCTGGAACCTCACCTCTCGGGGTATATAAACCCCGCCGTTGTCACTGTACTCATTCGTCTTATGCATACGACTTACTTGTCTGTGCTGTATCCTGGTTCTTCTGATAAGCTGTTCAACTACGACCACCGGACAACCACAACAACTGGCGATAAAGATGAGATTCGCTCCATTCCATTCGTTCCATTACTTCACAACTGAGTACTTCAACACAAAGGATTTCGGACAAGCAGACGCGCTGTTACGTCTCATCGCAACACAGCCATTAGAGCCAGAAGATTATGCAATCGCCGCCGCCGACGTCGATGTCGCCGCCGAGTTCACGGACAACTGCACCCTTCTTCCTGTCTCTGCCGAAACCATCCGGACTGCCACTGCCGCTGATCGTATTCTCAGGCAAGTGATCGATTACACCAGATCCGGACGCTGGCCCAAGATTGACCGCAACTCTCCGCTCTGGCACTACCACAACCGTCGTGACACACTCACAACCTGTCTACTGACAGCCACACGCATCGTGATCCCGAAGTCACTTCATCGCCGTCTGCTCTCCTCACTCCACAAGGCTCATCCAGGACAAACAAGAATGAAGATTCTAGCTCGCAGCTACGTCTACTGACCGTCACTGGATTCGGACATTAAAAGCCTCGTCAGGAACTGCACCACAAGCGCTATGGTCGCCAATAACCCAGCCGAGGCCGAACTTCACTCGTGGCCAAAACTGACTGCACCATGGACGCGAATACATGCCGACTTCGTTGGACCACTTGACGGAAAGTACTACCTCACATTCTCGAATTCTCAAAATGGCCTGAAATCGTCCAGATGAACTGCATCTCCACGTCTGCCACAGTGGCCGTTATGAAGAAAACCGCTCCTCACGCCAACACTGAGCACCAGACCGCCTCAACGTCAACACAGCAAAGAAGACATATTCGTGACTCAAAAGGGGAGGTGTTGTAGGACCTTGATTGCTATGTGTTTGAGGTGATCTAGAATGTTTGATCTACTATTGGTTTGGTAATCCGCTCTGGAATGTTCTGGAACCTCGCCTCTCGGGGTATATAAACCCCGCCGTTGTCACTATACTCATTCGTCTTATTCATGCGACTTACTCGCCTGTGCTGTATCCTGGTTCTTTTAATAAACTGCTCAACTACGACCACCGGACAACCACAACAATCATCATCCAAAATTACCACATACAACAACACTCCCATTGATGTCGTTAATTGGAATTCTCTAGTCCGTTCACTCCAGTCCATCGATCATCATCAAAATGTTAGGTTGGGGCAAAGGTTTTATCGTTTTTCCTTCGTCGGCTTTATTTTTCTCACAACTGCACCGAACTACAACATTGACAAGCGGCATAATTTCTATGATTAATGTAATAGAAACTATTTATTTTATCAACATCTCTCTTTTATCCTACATCTAGAACGCGAGATGTTATGATACGGAAAAATCGGAGACTGCTATTTTTGAGTTGGCATGCTTGTCGATTTTTCTTGGATAGCAAGAGGTTCTCAAGCTAGGGAAGGTGGCATCATACCGCAAAACTTCATGAATGTGATAGGTTTTGAACCGTGCTCCAGCAGAGTTATCTAGCAGCATCCTTGACTTTGCAGACCAAATAACAGCTATGGGCATTGGTTAGGGCACTGTTTTGAATCAGCAGCATGGATTGGATTGCCCAGCTAGTATTCCAGAAGAAAACAAAGAAAATGTTTCTAATTTCTGTGCCTTCAAGGTTTTGTAGATGGAACACTTTATTGACCTTACGTTTCGGCCTCTCGCCGTCTTCAGAGGCCTGCAAAGAGGTTAACTCCGAAGAATCTTACGTCTAGCCCACCAAGCACCTCTCCATCTTGTGCTTGAAAAACCATCGAGATTCTAGCACAAGATGGAGAGGTGCTTGGTGGGCTAGACGTAAAATTCTTCGGAGTTAACCTCTTTGCAGACCTCTGAAGACGATAAGAGGCCGAAACGTAAGGTCAATAAAGTGTTCCATCTACAAAACCTTGAAGGCACAGAAATTAGAAACAATATCAATCATGCCGAAGTTACTAGATAAGAAGACGTTCGAACAAAGAAAATGCTTCAAAATGTACTCGTCTGCGTTTCCCCAAACGGAAGCCATCGAGCAAGCGCTTGACAGTAGCATTTTTAGTGATCTCTTGGCCGAAAGAAAGAAAGATGCTCCGTATTAATTTGTTTGTGGTCTTATTGAAATACAGGATGGCTGAAAAGTATTGGCGCGTTTTTCAAATATAATATTTATCTGAAGTTGGGGTGTTGATTGGTATGTTGGTTCCCTATAAGCAAAATAACTATAATACTATCTTCCAACAGGGTAGCATTCCGGCACGTGAAGAAAATCGACAATGACTTTCTCTGACACCCGTGTGCCTTTATCCTCTTAATTGAAGGATAAAAGTCTTGGAACAATACGGGTCGTAGCCGGCTCAATTTCTCTGCTTAGCGCAACTTCGATGAGAACTCATCAAGGAGGAAACTCCCCATCTTGGACCGTATGAACTCACAGAGATAGGGACGAATCAGGTCAGGGTAAGCTGCGGCGCATCTCCATTTTCGCGATCGCACCTTTGAAGCTTGTGTGGGAATCAGGTGTGAACATTTCGAGCAATTCGTTTATATAGTGCTTTATATAGTGCTATTTGGAACATTTCTGTCTCACTGGGACAAAAAATGCCATCCCTGAGCGTTTACTTCCAAGAATATAGCGTTTTTGCACGCGCCAATACTTTTCAGCCACCCTGTATTCACACGAAAGTTGAAAATGTGGTTTCTATAACTTGCCAAATATTAGGTTGGTGCAAACTTCTGTCTGTTTTTCAAAACCTTATAATTCGTCTTAGATGTTGTGTAACAACAAGGTGTGATAATGAGCTCGTAGAGCAAATCCTGCTCTTCTTCGCTACAACTTTAACTGCCGTCCATTTAACCTAAAGGAAGGGAATATTCAAAAATTGAAAGACACCGCATTTTCAATTCTCAGTTTTTCGCGTGATTTTCCAGTAATTCCTCGAGCATATTGGTTCTACACAACTTCCTTTCATTCAACGCAAGGGTTGCTACAGAATCTACTGTCGAGCTCTGGCTTGATGGCTTCCATTCTAGAGAAACGCAGACGAGCTCTTTTTGAAGCATTGTCTCTGCTTTTTCTGGAATTCATGCTCGACGACCATTGACCGACGACTAATCCATGCTGCTGTTCCGAGGTGTTATCCTAAGCGTAAGCCCAAGCCCAAGATCCGTGCTTGTCAAATGCATTTTGCTTCCCAAACTAGATTTTGATGAGGTTGTGTTATATGTACACGACGGAAAGAAGTCTTGTTACGGAGGTATGCACGCATATAATAGTCTTTGGTAATTGCTACATCGTCTTAAGCAAAGCAACTCACGTGATATTGACTTTCCAAGACAAATCCCATGGAGATGTTGGGCTTCGCAATGGATAATTCCTCAAGAGCTCCGAAGTGACTGCATAGAAGGCGTTTAAGCTACAACGAATCAACTACTACTTGATAATTTCAAAATATGATTAGTAGCTCATCTCAACAGGATTGGTGACAAAGGGAGACGACCTTTTCTTGGCTATTGTTTCTGCACGTCTCTATCTTATCCTTTCTTGGATCCTTTTGATAGATTTCAATAATCCAGCGCTTGAACCACCACCTAAAATCAGCGTCTCAACAGTATTAATTGTAACTTGGAATGAAGCAACAAAATTCCACAGCAAGACTATTCTATGAGGAGGGATATAATTCGCTCGAAGTGGTCGACGAGAGCACCGGCTCTGGGATTTGAGTGCAAGCAGTCGCGGACACGTCCGCGGATTTCCACGTCTCCATGGGATCGCAAGAGGTCTCAGCCCTCTTGCAGCTCCTCTTCGTCTTCGATGTGAACGCTATTACGTTAGTGGTCATTAAGCCTAGTTCGGTGTCCAGCTCTACAGGGTGGTCCAAAAATATGGAGACACTCCAAAGGATTTATATCTAACGTTAGAAAGCAAGTTGGCAGCTCTGTTCCCAATATGGTATTTTCCATTCAGTACTGAACAGAATATACTACCACATCTCACTAACTCTCCTAACACCGGCGAGAAAAGACGCGATGAATTCGAACTTGTCACTTGCTGTGGCGCGGAGGGGCCTTCCTTGCGGATAACCCCAAGTTTCTAGACGCCATTGCTCCGACGATTAAAGAGTTTACTGGGAGTAAAGTCAGTTTTTGTGCCTAGATGAATACCATACGAAAGATGTGCGCGAATGAATGCCAAAAACAGTAACTACATATAAGGAAACGGACGTGAATTCCTGTGCAAAAACAGGGTGAAATGCATGTTAGGGCTGTTTTCGGTTCCTTTTTCAGTGCATAGATAGTGGAATAGAACATATTAGGCCTGCAAACATCCAATCTTGAAGTTCTAAGAAGAATTACCCCCATTATACGATTACTCGTGGGGATCCGATTGGATAAGCACGTTCAAACAGTGTAGGATATCGACGAATTCGCACCAAATCCCGGATCTCATAACCAAGGTAGCCGGTCTTTCACAATCGCTTTGATGTTTTTCTGTTACCCAAGCCTTGTATTCTTTGATGCACTAGTAAGTGACCCACTTGCACAATCTTACACGTTGACATTACATGCGCGCCTAGAGTGCACAAAGCTGTGATTGGGTGATGGAAAGAAATCTTGACTGACGGCCTAGTTCTCGCCAAATTTTATAGCAGCAGGGATTGTTCCCTAGGATCGTGTATGATTAATCAGATGAACAGCAAAAGATTGGATACAAAGTGCCAAGGCACGAGATAAGTCGAGGAACGCACATCGCAACCTTGTCTCCATATTTTTGGACCACCCTGTACTTTAAGGAAACAGACTATAGATTAAGTAAATGTGGACGAAGTTATCACCAATGAAGGTTGACGCCAACGACCAGCCAAGAATTCAATTGAAAATTCATACAGCTCTCAGTCAATAGCAAATCAGCCCATGAATCCGTTACTGATTTCAACGATACATAGCTGGAGTGGCGCTGGATGACAGGTGTGTTGCGCGACAAGACCTCGGATCGCTTCAAGTTCGAGTGGGAAGTGTATTGAACCGTTCTTGTAATCGTCGTATTGCGTGACATTGAGTAAAATTACCGTTTGGCTGATATTCGATCGCTGTTGGATTGCTATCCGTCCCCTACGCAAAAGTGAAGAGCGATGCAATAGCGGCCGAATAGCAGCCGAACGGCATTTTGAATGACACTTCAATCTCACCCATCTTAGCCAACCGAGCCTGTCTAACCTTATGCATACTTCTAGCGAGGCGGTTTGGTCACCACAACCGAGTTTTGCACGATCGACCCAGTCGCGGCGATGGGATCGCGTGCTTGAATATATATATGTACTTCATGTATTGAGTGGTGACCGCAGTGAATGATTCGTTGTTCTTATTCCACTAAAAACTCAAAGATTGGGCTCCATTCCCAGTTTCCTATGCTAAGCGGTAGTAAACGTTGATAAAACGCTTTCTTTGTTGTAATTTGGCCCTACCCCACTTAGCTCTAAAGATTATTTTGTCGTTTATGGGCAGCACCAACGGAAATTTTTTTGCACTAGTTTTCGCTGAATTTCAAGGTTTTCAGAGAAGATGAACTTGTAGGCAGTGATGGAACAGCATGAAACACGCCGGAAAACGGAAAATGAAGGCGCTGTTTTCCATGCGTTCACAGCGAGGACGAATTTTCCGCTGAGGGTATAGGCGCGTGACGCCACGAAATCTCTGCGCATTGCATACACCATACTGTACACCATTCCATACATTACACTTTACACTGCGCTAGAACACGGGTAGCATATCAAGTCAACAATGTTGACTGCCGTGGCGGGCACCAAAATGGCCGCGCTCGCATCCGTGTCCACGGCAGTATCTCCGCAGATCGGCCGTTTTTTCTGTATTCAAGTTACTGTTGTGATTGTCTAGTGACCGACTTCACGGAGAATGACTCATCTCGAAAGTGAGGATTTCCGTGAGTGCAGCCTTTAAAACTACTGGTCTCAATCCTGTCATTCAATTAGTAAGCATGTTTGTTTCTTAATTAGTCGGAATTTATTAAAGTGCCCACAAAATGGCGCCGAATGATTGGGAAAGCGGACTCTGCCTACGAATGGAACAAAAAAAAGAAGAATAACACAAAGGCAGCTCCATTAAACCCACAACAGAAAAAAACTCAAAATTTAATCGCAATTAATCATCCCATCCACTTGTAACAAAAGAGAAAGCATGGAAGTGTCATCCTCACTTCAAGACTAATGGCTTGTGTATAACTGATTCATATCATTAATAGTGACACCAAACGTTTCTTTCTTTTGAATCTATATACAATTTGCAAAATAATAGACATTTCATGAGCGTTCAACATGAGAAATTATGTAAGTAGCCACTGCAAACAAGTGACCCGCTTCATCCGATTCTTTTTATATTAGAAAAAATTACAAGATGTTTTTCACTTGACATACCCCAGCTGATCCTGTATTAAATGAAATCGTTCGAATGTGTGCCATTTATGAAGCTCCCCAACAGATATAGCCTTAAAATGTAACAAGTCTTGTAGCAGTACCAACTCATCATGACGCGCTTTTGAACTCGCACTTTTCCTCACTGTTCCAGAACCGCAAAAGCGTACCGATATAATTCCAGCTTTCGTTGCATTTTCGCTGTTTATTCTTAGCTCGGCGTAGGTACGCGTCCATCGCGTTCTCAAGCGAGCACGTTCGTAATTGGAGAGATAGTGCTAAAACAACGAAAATAGAAGTACGTTCATCTCCTGAGGTTGAATGCGTCCATTGCCAACAAGTGAGGGGGGATTTTATGCTGGAGGTGCTATTCTGGAGAGAGTCAAATTTCCACGACGTGATTTCCCAGAGCGCTCAGATTTGCCGTTCAAAATATGTTTTGCCGAAAATATCCAACAAAATCGTAATGAATCTCACTGCAAACTTTCAAAATATGTTTAAATCTAGACAGTTTGACGAGAGCTTGCAGCCGAATCACAACCTTACTTATACTTAAATTGTAATGGCGGTATAATCGTATTGGTGGCTTTAGCGATGCGATAAGAATTTGTGTAAGAGAAAATCCGTTTACTCTGACAGAAACGGTTCTTCAAAATATTTTGTCTCTAGAACAAAGATAAAACTTTTAATTTTTTTATGGGTATGCTCTTAGAAAAAGTTTTGTTGCTGTAGTAGGATTATAACGACAAGCTCACCTCGAATGCCGAGGTCCACGGATAAATGTCTCCTTGGTAATCACGCTCTAGTTTTCTGTGTACTGCTCTTTTTTCCCACCCTTTGTCTTTTCTGATCCGATATCTTTCCAGTACTTCTTCCCGTGACCACATTGTCACTGGGTCACGAGCAGGTGATATCCTTTCAGGGAGCGTTCTCATTGCTGTCCGTATCAAACTGCTATGAAGCTGAAAAAGGACTATAACTTTTGATACGTGTTTTTCCTTATTGAGTAAAACAAAGAACCGAAGGCGTAGTGAAGACAGATTGAAGGATGCTACACAGATTCTTCAATGCGGAAAGCACCAGTAACACTCTGCAACAGCATCCGAATTAAGACCGTCTACATGGAAATAGTATATACTACCACTGTATTACATAGATAGAGAGAGGCTGGATAAGTTCAAAGTATCTGTTCCAAACTCTGGAGGTTCCTATTATTTGTGTTGAACACTAGTCTTGTTAAGTTTTTATTTTCTAGAACTGTGTGGTTGAATTAATCAGGGAACACACCCATTTAAAAAAGTGCCAGTTACCCAGTCGCAGGATGCTATCTGTAACAACCGCACACCGCTCAATAACCACGGCCCAATGCACGTGAAGAAAACATCGCGTTCGCACTGGAATAAGGCTTTTCAAGATTTTAACTCAAACAGTCAATCAGTTGGACTTTAACATTTATTATTTATATAGGGATGTTTTATTAGGTCATCACGTATGGAATATCGGATTTTTTAAAGCGATCAGTTTGATATTTGGTATTTGTTGATTTTCGATCAACTTCTAATTTTTCGTCTAACAATAAAGGGAACTTTTGTGGAACTACTCGAAAACCAAAAACTGTATTATTTCGGGATATGAATTCCATCCCGGGCCCTGTAACGCAGAGACAACTCGAAATGCCCTAGAGATATCTGGAGAGGAAGTGACCGATGAGAGGACGGAACACCAATGGTTTGAAAAATTTCTCTTTGATGAAATAATCTTATAAAAAGAGAGCTGGGATGAACCTGGATAACGATGAGCGGGAAGCTGTAGCGTAAGCCAACAGAAGTCTAACTAGGCGTGCACAAGCAGCAAGGTTTAACGTTCGTGATGTCGTTGTGACAAGGAGAAGTGGCACGATGAATGAATTTTCCATAGTTTGATTCGTGAAAATCCGTGGCATTTCTCAGTTTCAGCAGAACCACACAACTTAAACTAGGAGATCAAGGATGGGAGTCCTCCTATCAATCAGTGTTCTGGCCAAACCTTGCTGTACTTGAAGCCTTCTTTAAAAATTAGCACATACCCTGATAGAAAAAGTGCCTGACTTTCAGCATGATGTTGAAAGCGACCCTGACCGATTTATCACCACTCGCGTTCTCGTCTTCTAAGCCGTTGGCGCCGCCATGGTACCGCTAAGCAGATTACCAATGGCATAGTGTCATATTTGGATTGCTTGTACCTTATCTTGTTTGAGAAACATTACCCAAACCTTCTCATTCAAATCAGAGTCTCCATACTTGGCTACCTAATATTTATCATTTATTTCCTTTATTTGTATAATACTATATCTACAAGTTTATTTTTTGAATCAGTAATGAGACGTGTCATACCGCGACTAGATGAATATTCTCTTATTTAGGAATACTACTGAACATTATCTCTTACAGGCTTTTCAGAGAAGTCCCCTTTCGGGTGCTTCAGGACATTCTTATTCATAGAATGGTTTGTTAAAAAATCGCCTTAAGAACGTTGTTCCTCCAAGCACCGTCCACTTGATTCATGTACTCTTCATTTCTCTCCTCATACTGCGGCATGTTTCTTTGCACGAATATTGCTTCATACGAGTACGCTGTTGCAGCGAGCGCACATACGAAGTTCATGAATAGCAGTGGGAGCCATAGATTCAGACTAGTTGCTGAGTACGCTCCCATGCATGACCAAGGAGAAATAAGCTGAAAGCAAGAGGCTGGTTGTAGGATGTTAACACTCACATTCCCCTAGATTTCTAGTGAGGAGAAGCCAATCGAATCAACTAAAATTTTCAATTATCCGAATCTGTTCCATACCCTCTGATGAATCCCCAGAACACCTACATGTTGATCGTATGAGAAATCAAGCAAACCTGGCTGAACGAACCAGAACCTATAGCAATGACGGTACTCCCCATTATAGCGAAAGAAAACGCAAGCCGAAACTGAAAAAGTACAGTGTCTACTTTTGTCTGCCACTAAGTGGTCTTCACTTGGTACCATTGTGTTGAATAAAAAAATGCTTATAAAGCTTCACAGAAATACTTGGGAATGATATCCCGCACCTTTTTCTTTTGAAGATTATATCGGAAGTGAGCGATGAGAAAACACCCTGAACCGCTATGGGGTGTATGGCAGCACAGAGTTCATTTGAACCAAAGGAAAAAAAAAACTATTGTTTGGCGGACATCTTGTGTAAGATGATGCAGAGTGAAAATTGCGTTTCTTCACTTATTTCAATACTTCAAACTATTGAACGTAAGGAAACTTCAAATAACTTGAACTCGTTGCCTTCATTGTAAAAGCTAACATTAGAATAACTGTTGGCGTCCATCAATGCCGTCCGTGCTCTGACGTTTGGTGGCGATACATTTGGTGAGAGAGCATGTTTGGCGATACATTTCAAGGGTTAAAATTTTGCTTGGCAATACATTTTACGGGACAATAAATGAAAAGTCTGCTTGGCAATACAAAAGGCAAGAGAATCTTTTGACGATACATTATCCGAGATAACGTGTTTATTTCATTCTAATTCGGAGGTTCAGTCACCAAAGGTGTCGACTCGGATGGAGCAGTTGATGAGACAGCGGACACTTAACATGAGATCCACGGCCAGGCTTTCAGTGTTGTCGTAATTTTTGCGCGTTCAAATTTGGCGTGATGATAGAAAAGACAAGGTTTGCTCGACAATACCTTTAGCGAGTCTCGTGTGGCAATACGTTTAGAAGTTGTTGTTTGGCAACAATATTTCACAGAACTTCTTGTTTGGTATTTGACGGACTTCGTTTGCCTGGCTAGTTGGAAGACGCCACACAACATTAGTGTGGAAAACGACACGCATTCGACTTCATTCGAGAATCATAGAGTCGTTGAATGCGCAAAACAGTAGCGTTGACAATGGAGGCAGCACCTACGGAAACTTTCGCCTCTCAGATTTTCACATTTTGAGAAGATTTAGTATAGTCTGAAAAATTCACGTACAACAAGAACAGTGGAAATGCCCTGGATTCAGCTTAGTAACAAGTACTTCTATGGTGTTCATAGCTGCCTGCATAATGTTGTAGTCCCGTCGGTGCCGCCTTTAAAATCTGCGAAATAAACGCAATGTCGCGTCGGAAGCGCCGCCTCGCCATAACTCTTTTCATTGTAATCCGTTCGAAACGAAAATCACGTAGTTGAAATCAGCGCCATCTGATCTATCAGATGAGCTTCTCAGAAATCGAAAATCCCAGAATTTTTGCAATTTCGCTGACGTCACAGCAGGCTGGCGTTAATGACAGCTCACCGTGCGTTGAGTCTCGCATAATTATATCCTCAAGTACCACCGATGGCTAGAATTCTTGGAAAAATGGAAGATTTTCGGCAAAATGTCCCATTAACTCACTCCAAGGAGAATAAAGCGAGAGCTTCCCCCGTAATCTCATATTGCGGAAATTTAAGACAACAGACTTCAAAATTTCGAGTTTCATACCAGTTTTCGACTAATTCTATGAGTACATGGGAAATCTGCGTTTCAACAATCATGAGCCTACTGAACCTTCTACGAGAAGTGTGCTATACTTTGGAATATTCGAAAATTTTTCTCGAATAATCGAATTTCGAATTTATTCGATTTTTAATTTTTTCGAATAATCGAATTTCGAATTTATTCGATTTCTCCATTTTTTCGAATAATCGAATTTCGAATTTATTCGATTTTTCCATTTTTTCGAATAATCGAATCTCGAATTTATTCGATTTTTCCATCTTTTCGAATATTCGAGTTTCGAATTTATTCGAATTTTCATTTTTTCGAATAATCGAGTTTCGAATTTATTCGGTTTTTCACTATTATCGAATAATCGAATTTCGAATATATTCGATTCGCCACTTATTTCGAATTTTCGAATTTATTCGGTTTTTCAAACCTCGAATAATCGAATAAATTCAAATTTTGATTTCGTTTTCATCCGATTAGTTGAGCAGTTGGACTATTTCGGAAAGCGGGGAATCTCCGATGACCTTAGAATTTGAAGTCATGGTGGTGAAGATTTCTTCTACTATGATAGACGCTCTGCAATGTTTGACTTCAATCATGACATTCTCAAAACTCAAAGGTACGAAGAAATATGTCGGCTGAATCAGTGCTCTAGGGATTCTAGCTGCAATATGGCACCAAATGTTAACGGCAGAGCCTCATCAAGATGGTCTTTATGCGTATCTTGCTTGAAAAGTTCCATACTATGGCAGTGACCTCAAATCTTTTCACTTCATAAGTCGTACTCGAGGCTTATGTAGGAAATCACAACAGCAACACCTCCTTGTTGCCGCATGGAAGTCCTTTTTGACAAGTGTTGCTGTGGTGGATGATGGGGGCAGCCTCACGAAGAGCAGAGCAGAAAATGATACTGCAATCCCATAGCATTTCTTTCGCAATCATTTTTTTTTCTTTATTCGGGGTTGACCTTTAGGGGCACTATCAATATCTATTAACGAATGAGTAACATTTTGAAGAGCTTCGAAGAGCAGATACACTGCTGATCATTCGTCCTCTGCGGACCATCCAATATCACAGAGAAAAGCCTGGCAGCTTGGAAAGCAGAACCGTGCGGACACGAAATTCCTCCGAATATTCGAAGTTATTCGATTATTCGAGAGAAAGCCGATTCGATTTTCGAATAAATTCGAAAGTAGACCCATTTCGAATATTCGAATTTCGAATAAATTCGAAAATGGACTCTTTTCGAATAGTCGAATTTCGAATAAATTCGAAAATAGACTTTTTCGAATAGTCGAATTTCGAATAAACTCGAAAATAGACTTTTTTCGAATAGTCGAATTTCGAATTATTCGAATTCGAATGTTTATTCGAATTTTTTATTCGAATACGTTATTCGGTCCAAAGTATAAAGTGTGCCCATCGTTTCTTTACATTTTTAAAAAATTCTCATATTTTCTGTTTTCAACATCTTGAAAAAAAACACTGCTTCGCAGCAAAATGGGGTTCAAATATTTCACGAGACACACATTGCTTGTGTTTTTGACTATTACTCGCCGTCCGTCGAGATCCACAACTTTCCAACATTTGAATTTATGAATTGTGCTTTCAATTAAAAAAAAAGATTGTCGTGCTACTATCACCACACGATGGTCTCATTTAGCTCTCATTTGTGATTGTTCACACATTTTTGAAAATTTTCAAGTCGTTTTACTTGTTTTTCGCTGATTCTTGTTCCATTTGCTTGCACCCCTATGATTCTCAGATCGCTAGCAGGCGCTGCAGCGAGCCTCGCTAGCGCAGCCCTGCGACAGCCCGGCGTCGCCTGCGGTCTCGCTCCGCATTATCGATTGTGGAGAAGACACTGTTGATTTTTGGATAATGCATTCATATAACTAAATTCATGTGGACACACATTGAGCAGGATATCGAGGTGGCTTCACTCTCGAGACCTGCAAGTACAATTAATATTTATAAATTTTAAATTTTTATGCCATTTTAACCTATCCGTAAAAGAGGTCCTCCTGGGAAACGGACCATTTGGACCCTAGCAATTAGGGCGTTATATGAATGCATTATCCAGAAATCAGCAGTGTCTTCTCCACAATCGATAATGCGGAGCGAGACCGCAGGCGACGCCGGGCTGTCGCAGGGCTGCGCTAGCGAGGCTCGCTGCAGCGCCTGCTAGCGATCTGAGAATCATAGGGGTGCAAGCAAATGGAACAAGAATCAGCGAAAAACAAGTAAAACGACTTGAAAATTTTCAAAAATGTGTGAACAATCACAAATGAGAGCTAAATGAGACCATCGTGTGGTGATAGTAGCACGACAATCTTTTTTTTTAATTGAAAGCACAATTCATAAATTCAAATGTTGGAAAGTTGTGGATCTCGACGGACGGCGAGTAATAGTCAAAAACACAAGCAATGTGTGTCTCGTGAAATATTTGAACCCCATTTTGCTGCGAAGCAGTGTTTTTTTTTTCAAAATGTTGAAAACAGAAAATATGAGAATTTTTTAAAAATGTAAAGAAACGATGGGCACACTTCTCGTAGAAGGTTCAGTAGGCTCATGATTGCTGAAACGCAGATTTCCCATGTACTCATTCTGAGAAGCTCATCTGATAGATCAGATGGCGCTGATTTCAACTACGTGATTTTCGTTTCGAACGGATTACAATGAAAAGAGTTATGGCGAGGCGGCACTTCCGACGCGACATTGCGTTTATTTCGCAGATTTTAAAGGCAGCACCCGCGGAAATCCTCGACTCGGAGCTGATGTGCGTGTGGTGAAGTACAGACTCAGCACATCATAAATGTGAAATGAACACAAACAATAATGGCTTACCTGCAGAAAAAAATCGAACTGACGTCGTGAACCCGCCTGGCCGTGTTCACGCCTGTACGAGTTTTCTCCGGCTCAAAGCGCCAGCTATAGCTATTGCGGCACATGGCGTAGAACAGTATATGTAGTGTAGTGTATGAAATACACACGATCCACAGTATTTCGTGGCGTTACGCTTGCATACCGTCGGCGGAAAACTCGTCCGCGCTGTGAACGCATGGAAAACAGCGCCTTTATTTCCCGTCTTCCGGCGTGTTTCACGCTGTTTCATCATTGCCTATGAGTTCATCGTCTCTGATAACCTCAAAATCCAGCGAAATCTCAAACATGAAAATTTCCGCGGGTGCTGCCTTTAAAGGCGGCACCGACGGGACTGTAGCTAGATTTTATCAAAATTCAAACTTCCAGTCATTTCTCCTCTGTTAGAAAACTTTACGAGGTTTTGATTTCCCAATGCCGACTTTATCAACTGATACACATATCCCAATCGTTCTTTCTTTGGGTTATTTGCAAATACACTGTAGATTAGAGCAAAATCACTGAAGGCGCAATGATCCAGCGGGTAAAAAAGACATTATTACCGATCATTCGATATCGGCCCTCATCTCATGCCCTACGCAACTCGACCGTACCTATCCCTCATAACCTACCTAAAAGCTCCTGGGGCAGCCCGCAGAGTTCCAGACGCGCGGGCAGCGCGGGCGGAGGGAGGCAGCGTCTGAGGGCCGCTTGAGCAGCTGAGAGTCGATCCTAGCGTCTGGGAACCGCTTTCTTAAAATTCGCCGGCGAAAATGGAGTTGGGGGGCCAACTAACAAAAGGCGATAGCTTGGCCTGTCCTACGCGTTCTGACTTGCTAGCTGACATGTTCAGAACGCTCTCACTTGTTAGCTATCCTATCAGCGTGTGGCAGACGCGCCCTTTAACGCCTGAGCGCCGCTCGAGCGGCGCTCCCCCGCTAGAAGTAGCGGCTGAGCGCCGCTCAAAAGGCGGCTCTCAGCCGCCTAGGCGGCTGATCGATAGTTATCAAATCAACTTCCCACCCGCCCGCGCCGCCCGCGCGTCTGGAACTCTGCTGGCTGCCTGAAAGGGCATTCTTGGAACGTTTTAAATTCATGGAGGCGTTAAGCTGCCTCGACACCTAAAGATTACGCTGGAACCTTTGAGACGGAAATTTCCGTGGGTGCTGCCTTTAAGAATGCTTTCTCCCTTCAAAAAAGTATGAATTCTATTAGGTGTTAACATAAGTCGTTGCAGGAACTTCAGATATGGTAGGATTGTGCTATCCCGGAGCCTCATTCAGTATATAGCTTCCTTGTGTTGTAGACAGTATAGACTCTTGTTTGATCTTTTTATTGGCAAGCGTTCGGTGTTATAACACCGTCCTCAGGCCTACAATATGAATCAACATATCTGCTAACACTCATACAATCACAGTAAACAAGGGGGATAGAGTGAGTAGACTGACCAGGCTGAGTGAGTAAGATGACAAACAGCTCAACAAACAAGTCAGTAGAACAATGAGAGCTACAGAGGATGGCACATCAATGACATGGTCACAATCACGACCGCTCTACGTGATAAGCCTGGGCGTATCCAGAAGCTCATCCCTATTGTTGACTTCAGGCGTGATACGTTTTATCTCCAGAGCCTCTAGTAGCTTCCTTTCCAAGGGACTTCTTAGTGAGCGGTGCAGCACCGTAACTCTAACTCCAGGCGGATCTTCTCGTGTGTGGCGTAGGGTGCGGTGATGCGAAAAGCTACTCCTTGGGTAGGAAGCAGGATTCCGCAATGCTCGTAGATGTTCATCGATCCGTTTGTGGAGAGGTCGTGCTGTCTTTCCTACATATTTTTCACCACACCCTTCACATGTTACCATGTGCACTGTTCCTCGTTGCTGACATATTTTTCTTTCCGTACAATATGTGCAACCGCTCCGGCAACATTTTTCTTCATAGATCCGCGAGGATGCCAACAAGCTGTTCAGATTAGGTGGAGGTCGGAAAATCAGTCATATTGGGAGACCTGACGATCGCACGATTCGGTTGACGTCCCTCGCACACTGTTCGTTCACAAAAGGTAGCACAAGTGGTATGCCTCCTGTAACTGAATATGGGCGCCAAGATTTTGCCTCCAAAGTCGTGTAACCATTTTCTCTTAGTATTTGTTTTACTGAATCTTCCACTTCTTCTGATTCTTCGCTGCAAGTCCTCTTCTTGGTGACAATGATATTTCGCGCCATATTATTAGGTTGAGTCAAAAGTTCTCGGACAAACTGACAATATTTTTGTTTCTCTTGCAATTTTCAAACGATAAGTGCGAATCATTTGAGGCATGCCCCAGAGGCATCGCTGGTCTTCTGCCAACGTTTAGGCAGATCGTAGGTGCCCCTGCTCCAGAACGCTGGGGACCGCTTCTTGAAGAAGTGCTCCAGTGCCATTTCGATGTCGTCGCGGATTTGAAATTTTTGACCAAAGGCATGACGTTGGAGATGCGGGAAAAGGTGGTAATCCGAGTAAGCCAGGTTTGAGGAATACGGTGGGAGTGGTAAAATGGTGCATCCGAACTTCATTCTTTCGGCATTGGCCGATCTTGCAATGTGTGGTCGGACGCTGTCGTGACAGAACTATACTTTGTGCTGCTGCGGGCGCCAATTTTCGAGATTTGCCTTCAAATTCCTCAGACGCTCAAAGTAGACGTCTGCGGTCACTGTAGGTCCCTCGCCAAGCAGCTCCCAACATTGGATGCTATGTACGCTCCACCAGATGCAGAGCATAACCTTTCCGGCGTGTACGTTGGATTTAGGGATGCCTCCTGCACCCGCACCTTTGTCAATCCAGCAGGCACGACGGTAAACGTTAGAGTAGGAAATCTACTTCTCATCCTTGGTGAATGGGTACTCAAGCCACGTGTGGGTTCGCTTCAGCGTGTGAACAGAAAGTGACATATCAGCGCAGCGGTATATGTCATACTGCATCAGAGCATGTGGTACACATCCACTGAGTTTTCGCGCCTTGCCGATCGACTTCAATCGACGAACAACCACGATCTGACTCATCGCAACAGCGACTGCCAGTTTGAGTATTTTGATGCGGATCGGTTTCTACCTGTCTCCACAGCAAGTCCAAATCTAACTCCATTGGGCTCCTCGACCTGTCTTTATCTTCGATGGAATATTCGCCCGACACGAACTTCGAGTGCCACTTCTAGCCTGTAGCTCTAACGGGGGCATTCCCCTTGTAAACTTCCTCCAGACGTCTACCGATGTCCGCGTGTTCTTGACCAAATAGATGGAGAAATAGTAAGGAGTTGCGAAAGTGGAGTGGCGACGGCTTGTTTCTGCGCCGCACAGTGGCAGTCAAAGGGCTGGTTCGGTATGTTTGTTAGTATGCAGTTTGAAGCGCCTTTTATACTCTATCGAAAGGTAGTTAGCGCATTCCATTTACTTGGCTCATTACTGAGTTATGGTCCCTAGAAGTCATCACTACCATATTGTCCGAGGACTTTTGACTCAACCTAATAACTTTCATATATATCGGATGCGCACTCCTAGAGTGTAGCAATACGTTTTTCGAGTGAGTTTTCTTGTGCCACAGGAATTGTTTTCTGCCTCCGCTTATTCGGACTTTTGTATTGAGGAAGGGGAGAGAACCGTTGTTGTCAGGCAGTTCCGTTGTGAATTTGACGTTCGGGTCACACTTGTTCAAGTTTTCAAGCATGATGTGTAACTCCTCATCGTCAGAACTTATGACAAACACATCGTCTACGTATCGCTTATAAAACAGAATTCCGGAGGTAAGCGATTTTCTTTCAATCCGATCCAGATAGACGATGGCCAGCAACGGTGAAATCCTCAAACCCATGGCGAGACCACGTTTCTGCGCATAGAACACTCCATCGAATTGGAAGATGTTGCATGCTAACGTAGCTAATAGAAGTTCTCGAAGGTCATCATCCTTTAGTCCGAAAGTGGGAACTTTGTTTCGGTGTCTGCTTAGAAGTTTTAGTAGTGGCGTGAATTGCCTCATCGTTGTTGACGTTTGCATCGTTGTTGACGTTTCATACAGACATACCCCACCATTCCGACCTACTATGCTTTGGTCAAAACGCACAAAATTCCTGTTGAGGTAGATCTGCATTGTATAGATGGAAAAGGAATCAAAGTGAGACCAATCATATCATCATGTGGCGGTCCATCAGATCGAATAAGTTGGTTTCTCGTCAAAATAATGTCACCGCTGCCACAACATGTAGCAGCACACATAACCAATGTAGAAGAATTCATATCTGACAAATACCAAGAGAAAATGGTTACACGACTTTGGAGGCAAAATCTTGGCGCCCATATTCCGTTACAGGAGGCATACCACCTGTGCTACCTTTTGTGAACGAACAGTGTGCGAGGGACGTCAACCGAATCGTGCGATCGTCAGGTCTCCCAATAAGACTGATTTTCCGACCTCCACCTAATCTGAAGAGCTTGTTGGCATCCTCGCGGATCTATGAAGAAAAATAAGGCCGGAGCGGTCGCACATATTGTACGGAAAGAAGAATATGTCAGCAACGAGGAACAGTGCACATGGTAACATGTGAAGGGTGTGGTGAAAAGTATGTAGGAAAGACAGCACGACCTCTCCACAAACGGATCGATGAACATCTACGAGCATTGCGGAATCCTGCTTCCTACCCAAGGAGTAGCTTTTCGCATCACCGCACCCTACGCCACACACGAGAAGATCCGCCTGGAGTTAGAGTTACGGTGCTGCACCGCTCACTAAGAAGTCCCTTGGAAAGGAAGCTACTAGAGGCTCTGGAGATAAAACGTATCACGCCCGAAACAACAATAGGGATGAGCTTCTGGATACGCTCAGGCTTATCATGTAGAGCGGTCGTGATTGCGACTATATCACGGAGAGCGGTCGTGATTGTGACCATGTCATTGATGTGCCATCCTCTGTACCTCTCATTGTTCTACTGACTTGTTTGTTGAGCTGTTTGTCATCTTGCTCACTCAGCCTGGTCAGTCTACTCCCTCTATCCTCCTTGTTTACTGTGATTGTATGAGTGTTAGTAGATATGTTGATTTATATTGTAGGCCTGAGGACAGTGTTATAACACCGAAAGCTTGCCAATAAAAAGATCGAACAGGAGTCTATATTGTCTACAACACAAGGAAGCTATAAGTCGTTGAGCTTTTCGTTCAATTGCGATTTACTACCCTACTGCCATTTTCCCGTAACATGTCCTATGCCTTCTGAAAGCCCTTTTCTTCCGCTACAATCCTATCATAAAGCGTTTCCCCAGAACTATTGAATCACCTGATTTTTAGGCTCAAGAGGAAAAATGTACATTTGAGCAAGAACACCATTTTCCTCCTTGTATTCCATAGGGATCAGAAAGCACCCCATACTGCTTGAACGTAGAAATTTTGTGGAATATAAACGCTGAAGAACTTTACCAGTGGAAGTGTTGGAGGACCAGTTTGGAGATGCTGGCAAGAGTGGGGTCCGACATTATCATGGGGTAAGATGGCTATATCCGTGTGAATGGATTCTTACAGCAGAATTTCCTCAGTTATTTGGTAGTTTTGAGAGCTAGCATTCCCCAGGTCCTCTCAAAAAAAAATCTGTTTAGTCGAAGTGGTTGGTTTTATTAAGACCAGATACGTATTCTTCGAGCTTTGAAAATCGCTGATGACCAGTCATTTCAAGCAAAATATTTTTTTCGTACTTAGCACAGGTCATTTGACCAGTTGTGACGGCCTTTTGAGCTTCAGCTGAATGCCTGAGTGGGTAGCTGTCGGTTGCGCTCAGAACTCGAGCAAGCTGCCATTTCACCAAAAACTGTCTGCAACATTATTGTGGAGGAAGATTAGCGCTTTCGAATCGTATAAGAATTGTACCTGAAAGATAATAAATAGGTGGAGGAAAGTGCATCTGAAAAAAGCGCAACGACTTATGTTAACACCTAATACCTCCGCACGAAACCACTGTTATGTATGCGTGCCACTAAGAACAGAACTCTCGTCTGTGCATAACTAAATGTTGCGATGGAAGAAGAACAAATTATATGGACCAGTGGAGAAGAGTGTTACGTGTAATGTGATGTAATACTTGTTATTAACCAATAGGAGTGGGGAATCCTCATTTTCAAGGGTATGGACTGGACATGGATGATGAGGCAAAAAGGAAAGCGTCATATCCGCGCGAATTGCTCAATCGAATCCTGTTCCCGTCTTTCACGGTCGACTCGCACTCATTCTATTCATTCATTTCATCATACTACTCTGAAATTTCTGTCCGCGGTGGACCCGAGGTGAGGAGTCAGTTGGCCACCGCGGGCATGTGTGGATCCACCACGGGAATAGTGCGGATTTACTGAGGGCATGTGCGGTCACTATTGAGTCTTTACTCATGCTAACGAAAACAAACATTACCTGGAAAGGTGTTGCATGCGACAGTTTGGCTAAAACAGTGAATTTGTGCTGTGCTGAACAAATAAAGAAAATGCAAATTTCCTGTGGCTTTCCACTTCATCCTTCCTTCTTTTCTCTAGGATTTGAACTTTACCGAACCTCTTAATTGTGCGGATCCACCATGGGAAGAAGTGATACTGCGGATCAACCGCGGACATGTGCGGATTCACCATGGGCATGTGTGGGCATAGCGTGGGAGTGACTTCACTCCCGGTATTCCACCGTGTCATGTGTGGATTTATCGCGGACAACCGCTAATCTACCGTGGATAGGCCTCGTAGCGCGGGTCCACCGCAGGCAGAAAGTTCAGAGTAGACACGTACAATTTGAGTGGGAGTGGGGACGAGGTGACACCAAAGGGTGGAAACTCACCGCTTCATTTTGTCTCATTGTGATCCCCATAACATTGTCAGCAAGAAGCGGCTTAGCGGTCAAATTAAAATCCTAACAAATTTATGTGGGTTGAAAGAAATTGAAACTCACTGTGTGACCAAAATACCATGAGATCCTTCCATTAAGGTCGAAAGCCCAAACATTGTTTTGCTTAGTGCGAATCACTTCGTTGGCATTTATTGCTTCGAGGGTATACGTGAAAATCGCTGAAATTCTATACCTTCTGAGAGCAGAGTGTGTTTGGCGCCAACATGTTATCTGTGTGCTATGCGCTGTGTTACAATATTGTCATGTTTTTTGGGCTCTATCTTATTAAACGCATTGAATAAGTACTTTGAAAAAGTGGCAGGAAAGTGGCTGTAGTAATCATTTTGCAATTGTGCAAATTAACTTGTTTTTCAAGATAACCGTAGCTGTTTGCATCAATAATTTTCTTGGTCTAGCCTGAGCGCATAACCCATGCATTCTGGAGACGATGAAACGAGACTTTTTCTCGGTGGTAACACGACTATATTCAGCTTTCGCATTGCACCGCACTAAGTAATAGCTTCGGTATGTCGAGCCTACAATTTGACGTGGGCGGAATCAATATTAGATGAGTGGTATATGGTCCGGTGACCGGCGACCCTCCCCTTCCCCCTGGTTCTCATGAAGCCACGCCTCTTTCTTGTGTGATGTGATATTGGGTTGGGCAATAAGTTCGTGCGGTTTTTTCACCTTAATTTTTACTGAAAACTAAGCTCTGTTTTATTACGTGTCAGCAACCATTTTGTAGTTCTAAGTTCACTCTTTCCAAATATTCTGACCGATTTCCCCAGTTCTCGCCACACCTCAGTTTCTATCTCCTAGAGTGTGAGGCACCATTTCGACTAGTACGACAACATCCGACCATCCATACTGTTTGACTTTTATCCTGGATCGAATGCAATTCAAAACACAACAGATATCAAAGGCATGTAAAGAGAGCCCATTACCGTTGAAAAACCGGCGCAAAATGGATGCCAGCCTCAGAGAAGTTAATTTTAGCCCAGAAGCTGTCCCCCCTCCAAAAGTGGAGTTTGAAGGACAGTGAGACGTTTACGCGCCAGGTTTTTCTCCAGATGTAAAGAACAATCACGAAGAATGGCAAATTCTAGCGACAGCTGAGTTCAACTGACTCAGTTCGCAAAAAAAAAAACTTCGAAGGGCTCAGTACGAGGAGACAATTCCCATCGAGAGGGCGGGTCGCCTCTGGGCAATTCCACTTAAACGGTATCCGACATTCTGGAATAAAAGGTATTTTCACTTACACAACCTCTAAAGCCAAAAGCAGTTCCTTATCACTTATTTTAGTTACTTTCTTGGGCAATTTCTAGAGTTCCTTTGAGAAGTTGCAGTTGAGAGTCCCAAATTGGGTCGTCCCAAACAATGTGGCTTTTCATGGAGAAGGAACAGGGGAGCTGCTCCGTCTCTGATAGTACTAATAGCGGAGGAAAGGGGCTACATAAACTACTTGTTGCGATTCATGTTGCTCGTTAAAGCAGAACTTCTAGTGCCCCTAAAAAACCGCACAAACTTATTGCCCAACCCAATATTTTAGCAATGCGATAAGGTAAAATGTATCAGTTTCCGTTGTAAGACCTTACAGCATGGATGGAAGGATTCAAGTTAAAGACAGGCCAATCAGGGTCAAGCATGATGATGGTAAAAAGTCGACCCCCATACGACCCCCAACCCCCTTTGAGCCACCAAAGATACGACTCCCCTTTGCACACATATTTCCTTCTCAGTAATCAATCGGCAGTGCCCCGCCTTTGTGAAGACACACAACTGCACATCCGATAAAAAGTCATTCTATGGGTGAGCAAGTCAAATTCTAGGCTGAAATTTTCGCACGTCCGTACTGAAAGTCCTACCCAGTCCTGCAGGCCGGTAAAAAGTCATTTCATGGATCCTACCCAATAGTGCTTTACCCCCAAGTTTCAGGTCTCCAGCTTCAAGAGGAAAGATTCAGCACAGGAATTACGGAGATGACGTTTCGTCGAAAAAAAAAATGGCCTTTTTCCATGTTTTTATCGACGGAGTTGAATCGCGGTGGAAGCAGCTGCGGAAAAACGAGCTGGACAGCCTGAAAGCGCAAACCTTCGACTATTAAAAACCTGAAAAAAATTGGGACCTCAACGGGCCGGGTCCTCTGATATTCGTGTCCACACATTATAGCAGCAAAGGTAGTAGCCACCGCGTACATGGTCAAGGGTTCGATCCCCTCACAGTCGAGAATTTTTGGAAAACGTTGAAATGTACGCGGTGGACCAAAAACGTGCATTAACTATGCAATGTTGCTTACGTAACTAATGAGGCTGAGAACACATCAAGAAAAAACATCTATATACAGTGCGTTTTATAAGTATAGACGCACCCCAGAAAACGCAGGTACACAGTTGCGCACAACCTCTCGGGGAAAACCACGAACACAGGTCGAATCAGCGTGCCCGAAAACCCTGGTTCCTGTGGTTTCACCTTGAACTAGGGAGAAAATTGAGCAGATTCAGTAGACAGGCCTCATAACTACCGTTTCATAAGTATAGACGCACTTCCAAAAATCAATTATTTCACAACGGGAGCTGCCTTGCAACAGCAGATTAATAGTTGGTAGGCCCTTATAACCTCGAAATAACTGAGAAAACGTGGGTCGGCACAGATTTACCCATCCTTTCCAACAGCTGGCTGCCGAAACACTGCTAAGTAGAGATGACATATTTCTTGAAGTTTTTTATGTCACTGAATGACCAATTCTAGCCATCAATTCTATCCAGTAGGATGCCCCAGGGATCTTCCAGGTTGCTATTACCAGAAGATAATTTCTGCCGTTGCACAGTGGGCAATTTCGAGCATCTAGCCGATCAAAATTATTTTCTGGAGAGCCGATGAATAAAATGCCTTACTTTTTAGTAGATATACTCTGTTTACTCTGCTGCTTCAAAGCACTGCACAGGACCTGTGAAAGCCAAGGTTTTAGGGCAGTTTCCATTATTTCTGAAATAGAGCCCATGAGTGCAAAATCATGTACTGAGGACTAATTTTTCACGCAGCTGCTGGGCCACACAAATTGGAACCTTTAAGCGTTTCTGCAAACAAATAAGCCCCTGCAACATGTATATGCGTTCCAATTTGAAATTTCCAATTGAGTGGCGTGACGAGAACTCACGTAGTAAACTGCTAAACATTTTATGAGGTTTCACAATCAAGAAAATTGTAATTCAAGTGCTGTTGTTCATATAAATAGCCTATTCAGTCATGGAATGTTAATTTACGTAAAAATCTTATTAACCTCAAGAAATGCGGCAGGATTTGTTAAAGTTGGGCTCGATGAAGGTGGTAGCCTGCAGGGTGGGTCACCACAGGATGTCTTTCAAGACGGTGTTATTCCATTTTTAACTGGGATTTTCTCCACCAAATTTTCTATTTATATTAATTTTTCTCTGAATCGTCTCTACTTCCCCGATTTCAATGCATTTTTGTCCAAATTGTAACCTCAAAAGTGGAGCTTTGCCTTTCCTCACTTGCTCTCATCATGTGCGCTATAGGTAGGAATCTAACGAATCTTAGGTGTTGCTCAGATAGCCCAGGTGACTCATAACAGTCTTTCGTACCATTACCTGCAGTGACATTCTGGAAACAGAACTCTTTTCGGAGCTGCAACCCCATTTCCTAGAAACATATCGAAACTATCTGTCCTAGAGAGTAGCGGTTTCGGCCTACATATAAGTGTTTTCTGTAGAGGGTCGCAGGCGGTCGCAAAAATAACACACATGCTCGTATACAAGAAGATTATTGCTAGCCTCTACACGTATTTTTTAAGCGGAATCTCGTGGAACTTTTTTTTAGATCTAACCGAAAACGCGAATGGGTCAAGTGCTTAGTCGCTCATTTCTCGGCCAAGTTTGGATTACTTCCATATGCCTGAGAAATATGGTTATTGGGAGATATGAAAGCTTGTTCCAAGATCTATCGAAAGATTCCCAAACGGGAAATTCAGACGACAACACAGACGACAGAGACAATTTATGAAGTGCTCATCTGTTTTACGTGAACGATGTTGGATTTATATGCTACCTTTTCGTTATCTAATCATGCACTGCCAGGTGATCGGTCGCGAAAAAAAAACACTTATATCGTGTGCGCGGACTATCAGCGAATGCTTTGGTGCAGTAATCACGACTTGGTACGGTAGCTCGAAAAATACCTTTTGAGCGACTAGATGTGCGAAATTGCACACTGTGCGTTGGTTTGAGTTTCTTAAAGCATTTTTTCATCGAGCGACAGGCATGAGCCGGACTACTTTTTTGATGGAAAAATGGGTTTCTTCGTCTGTGAGCTGTGAGGGAATGGAGGAGTTGATCGCAAAAGGTGTTGAAAGGTTCAAGGAACGCGAAGAAATAGGAATGGAAGCAATATCGAGGACGCCGTCCTGGTAGAAACCGTCCCCTACCTTGGTAGCGATCACCTCCAAAAAGCCCTTTCTGAGAAAGGCTGGCTCTTCTTGTACATTTTTTCAGCAATGTGTTTTCACTTCCGTGCGACCTAAATCGAGCTTTTCTTACCCAAAATAAATTTTTGGACATGGTACGGGCTCTCAAAAGGTCTAAAACAACGGACGAGTTTTTGGACGTGACGATCGCCATGTTCTCCTGAGCAAAATAAAGCCGTGAGGAATTGCCCAACCATTCGGGTCTAGCTATGGGATCGGGGCAACAACAAGCATTGCTTTGGTGGTTAATTACCCACTTCCGTTGCAGCTCAAAGCCAAAGAAGCCCATCTTTCCATCAAAAAACGTGTGCGACCCCTGCCTGTCGTTCAATGAAAAACTGGTTTAGAGAGCTCAAAGCGACGGCAGTATTTGTCATTCGATTCTGGCAACCTGGAAGATCCCTGGGACATCCTACTGGATAGAATTGATGGCTAGAATCGATCATTCAGTGACATAAAAAAGCTCAAGAACTATGTCATCTCTACTTAGCAGTGTTTCGGCAGCCAGTTGTCGGAAAGGATGGGTAAATCTGTGCCAACCCACGTTTTCTCAGTTATTTCGAGGTTATAAGGGCCTACCAACTATTAATCTGCTGTTGCAAGGCAGCTCCCGTTGTGAAATAATTGATTTTTGGAAGTGCGTCTATACTTATGAAACGGTAGTTATGAGGCCTGTCTACTGAATCTGCTCAATTTTCTTCCTAGTTCCAGGTGAAACCACAGGAACAAGGGTTCTCGGGCACGCTGATTCGACCTGTGTTCGTAATTTTCCCCGAGAGCTTGTGCGAACTGTGTACCAGCATTTTCTGGGGTGCGTCTATACTTATGAAACGCACTGTATGTACATCATCTACATGGTGAAGGGTTCGATCCCTAGCAAGGCTAAAATTTTTGCTGAGGGTTAAAGCGTGTGCGGTGAGCTAATTTCAACCTGAAAGCGTCCGTACAGAGTTTCTAAACGAAATACCTTCGTATTCGCCACGAAAAACAACCATACACATCATCGACATGGTCAAGGGTCCCCTCCAAGGCTAGAACTCTTGCATGGCGTAAAATGGCACGCGCTTGTAGTAGATTCGAGGAAAGGTCTACCGTTAAGCACGAAATAACTGTTCATAGGCCTGCAGGACTGGGTAGGACTTTTAGTACGGACGTGCAAAAATTCCAGCCTAAAATTTAGACTCGTTTAGAGGCATGGTTGTAGTCGGACACGAATATCAAAGGACTGGCCCGTTGAGGTCCCAATTTTTTTCGAGTTTTTAATAGTCGAAGGTTTGCGCTTTCAGGCTGTACAGCTTGTTTTTCCGCAGCTGCTTCCACCGCGATTCAACTCCGTCGATGAAAACCCGATAAAAAGGCCATTTTTATCGACGGTTCCCCATCTCCGTAATTCCTGTGCTGAATCTTTCCCCTCGAACCTGGAGACCTGAAACTTGGGGGTAAAGCACTATTGGGAAGGGTCCATAAAATGACTTTTTACCGGCCTGCAGGACTGGGTAGGACTTTCAGTACAGACGTGCAAAAATTTCAGCCTAAAATTTGACTTACTTCTGACTTACTTGACTCTGACTTTAAAATTACGACACACGCTTGACCCTGAGGCCAATCCTTTGATTTGACAATACTGAGCAAACTAGAAATGAACGAAATGAAGAAGTTGAAGGAGATACCGTCTTTTCTGTCCTTTCTTACAGGGGAAGGATACTTGGTAGACGAGGCCATTCGTGATGCGATGTGTAATACCACATGCAGATTTGAACGCTGACCTTGAATTTGTAGCCCAAATTTCCTGCGGGGTTCTCTATAGTGAGTTACACCTATTTCTTCCCGCGCAGATGTAATACATCATACTCAGATATGGGTTCCAGGCGATACTCGGCAGCTGCTTTAGTGTCCTCAAAATATTATGTGCTTCTAGAGGGGGAAAAGGGGCTTGCTAGTGTGCCGCAGAAACGGCTGCCCTTCCAACGGTTCAGACATGTATGTACATATATGAGGACAGTCATAGTTAATGACTCACTCACTCGTGGTCTTCATATGCGAGTTTAATTCGAGGTGAGGCAGCTGTCTCGGCAATTCACTACCAAGACCCTTGTTTCCTTCGAAGGCATTCATTAGCTTGAAGATTCTAGGGAAGCTACCAAGCATAGCCTGGGGCCCATACAAGAGTACGCTATATTACATCTGCGCGGAAAGACGTAAATGTAACTCACTACACAGAATTCCTAGAAAATTAGAGCTACGGCCACCAGGTATCCTTCCCTTGCTAGATTTTGACGAATCATTCATCTCAGAGATGGATATGATATGAGAGGTATTACCTAATGAGTAGAAAAGTGTGGTTGAATGCCATGCAAGCGTACACTTCCAAAAATTCAGAGCGAGCAGTGCAGGATGATGAAGGAATAAGTAGAGGTAGCCAGCAAACATCAGAAAAATTGAACGGATTTCTTGATACGATCCTTGTGGGTCCTAGAAAATTGGATTAAAGGCGTTATGAAATAATATATGTTCCGCAAAGCGACACCAAAAGCGGGTCTTGCACTCTAACTCGGCGCCTACACGTATACACACTGACGGATTAGGTAAGGTCCGAAGCTAATTTCTGCCAGCTTCAATCCAATCCAAGAAGAAAAGAAAAGCCCTTTTTGTAGAAGAAACACAAATGTGAGGAAATTTAATTCAAATATGCAAAGGGAACTATTCCTTTAGCGGGCTGTGGGTGATCAAATCTTTGGGGGTGGGTTGCGGAATGATCCAAAAGCGAGGTCAAAGATTTCAATCTATACAACATAGAAGGAAAATATTGGGAGCTCTGCACGTACCGCTAAGTAACTCGTCCAGACCACACCTCTAGTGTCGCCTTGGGAGCGTTTTCCAAAATTTCATATAGACCAATCATAGTGCTGTTCGACTACTCTTTTTGTATTAACTACTACAAGCCTTACCACATCGCTGTCAGAGTTCTATCCAGGCAATCTTACAGGAGGAAATTCGACCTAACAAGTCGCTGCATAATTATCCGATTCTTCCTTCGCTCATAGAAATTGACACTTTATTCATGTCCTGTGAGGTCTTAATTTTCCTTCAGAAAATTTTTTTATGAATTTTTAGTTAGCAAGGCACATTGCCTGATACTGAGGTATCAGGTGGTGATTCACCTTCGATCTCTTAATTAACATTTTTTCTCGCCTATTATATCACTCACATCCTTAGATTGTGGAAGGTGGAAGAGCAGAACAGCTTTACCGATCATCACAAATGCTTCTCCAGAAGACATGGCTAGAATACTTCCAGTTGCAGCAGAGATAATTGAACTCTGGAATGCTGATAACTGCTGCTAATCAACGTATGGAACTGAACGTTCCCAAGAGTAGTGCGAAATTCAGGTAGCCTCTTTTTTATGTTTTCACCTTTCTTCGAATAAAACACGCTTTTCTGGTCCCAAAGGCACTGCCTCACTCCAGAATCGCTTTTGAGCTTTTTAGACGAGAAACACCTCCAGAAAACGCTGATCTCAGCATGATCTCTCACAATGCTACAGTTGAACCAGTTTTTAATAACTTGTTTTTGCGGGAAAATCGTAGTGTTGTTGATGTCATAATTACATTAACAACATAATTGTTGTTGATGAACAAAAAAGAGGAAATTTCTCGTGGAAGGCGTTTGGAGTTAAAGGCAGTGTCTCTTCTCAGAATTGCTTCCGAGAGCCTCACATCCTATAGAACGCTTGCCATTGCTATAGGCACGACTAGTGCGGCAGGTGTCTCAACAACAATTATGTAGTTAGACAGGTTTTTGAATCTACCTCGTTACGAGAGTACCATGACAGATTGGTTTTTGAAACTTCGCACAGAGGTCCATCGAAACCATCGTCACATTTACAGAATACCTGCAACATCCGGAGAGTGATCTCGATAACAGTCAACACCACTCCTACTTTGGCTTTACTTCCTATGCAAAAAACTTCTACTTCAAAACCTGCACGGGGAGCACTGCGCATACTTCGTAATGTATCTCCGTAAGTAATTGGGAACGGTATTTTAAATCTGTGAACTTCATTTGTTCGTATTGTGCCGTAATCTAATCTTTTCTCACGGCTGTCTTGAATTGTCGTAATAAATCTATGTCTATCTATTTCTAACACGGGGGTTTTTACTAGCATTCAAAAGGTCAACTATTGAAATGAAAAACCTCATCACCTTGTCTACTTCAGCCACACAGGTTCCGTTTTTCCCGCAAGTGAAGTCCAGTAATTCGCACATATTGGGAGCTCTCCAGCATCGATGTCCCTATTGGAAATATTCATCGTGAATGTCCACAGGTTTTCTAACGTACCAAATCTTGTACTATTTGCCCAATCAATCTGCGTGGAGGCCTTCATGCAAGGCTGAAGGCTCTACAACCACAGTCGTTGAGGCGTAGGACGATATTCATTTATGAAAATGCATATGTATGCTTGAGCAACTGCAGCAAACCAACACTATTGCGTTGGCCAAAACTTATAAAAATTGGCTTATGGGAACGAACCATGTAGTCATGTTAAAAGTTAGTCACGAGCAGTTTTTCATTATCGTACTCACATACGAATCTTTCCTTTGCAAATGAAAGGAAACCTTTCTCACATCAGACCGACAAGGGAACCATACTGAATGACCAAGACCTTTTCCAATGGCACACAACGCATACTGAGAAATAGGAGGCGTTGATCTCTTTTCCGGCAT
Source organism: Ancylostoma ceylanicum (assembly GCA_000688135.1). NCBI lineage: Eukaryota > Metazoa > Nematoda > Chromadorea > Rhabditida > Ancylostomatidae > Ancylostoma > Ancylostoma ceylanicum. Next base: position 1,588,476 of record JARK01001353.1, on the reverse strand, counting down.
TGCTATAATGCCATCAAGTTGTTCCATAACTGATGCATAAATTTCAGTCAACTTTCTTCTAGTGTATGTAAGAAGTTTTACGTATGTACCAGGTTAGTCAACAGAAAAGGCCTTTCTCTTTTTACGATAACCATTAGCCACACTGCGCACATGCCGTGATGAGTTGGCCTACAAATTTCTGCCTGATCCAGCCTACTCGCTGGACCGGACCACTCTCCACCGATTAGGACTTTTTAATCATAACAACATCTTCGAGACCAAAAAGTGCTTCAATAGGCAAGACTGGATGGACGATGCGCTCAAAAAATTTATCGACTACACAACCGCAGTCCTCCGCTAAAATAAAATAAGAATAAATAGACCAGATTCTTCTTGGTGATCATATGATCCTATTAGTGCTTTTGTTCTTGTAAAAAAATTCACTAAGAGTTGTTATAACCCGCTTCAAAGCTACAGGTAGAAATCGAGCTTTAATTTCCGAGCATTCTGTTTTTTAAAGAGGTTACGTGAGCTTGGGCTAACGGTAATCAAGTAGTTTTTTTCATCAGAGTTGATGCTCCAGTAGTGTCTTGTTTCTCATGACAATGTATTCTGGTACATTCCCCACTAAGACTTTCGTTTTAGGATTTTTCTTGAACGGAACTTCAAGGTTTGGAGGCGCTTTGAAAGTTGTTGTGGGCGTACGGTGATTGCGTTCTTCTGTTCGGTGACAATGCGCTACACTGCAGCCAATCTAATTGAAATCAATTCAGACAACTTCATGAACGATAGCGGTGACTCGCTGTTAACTACGTAACAAGCAAGCATATCAAATTCCCTTAAAGTTAATAGGGATTTCCATTGCGTATTCTTCTTCCAGAGCCTCCTGGTACTTTCCTTCCGGAATCCAGAAACGCTTGAATTTTTTGTTTAAGTTTTATAATGAGCTTATTTAACACAGTAGTAACAAGTTCCGCAACACTTCTGTACCACAACTAATCGGATGCCGGAAACGTCTTGTCAGAATTTTCGGCATTTTTCTAGAACATTCTACAGAAATTCATACAAAGGCTGCTCCATAGCCTACCAATACCAAATTTCTTTTTGAATTCTCTTACAGTTATGACCAGAAAGCTCATCATCGACCGCAAGCATGTACTGCAGCGCCTCCTCTGCGAATTGGGAAAACAGCACCGCAAGCGATACCACAGAAAAAATACCTCATACGACAGGCCTCTTCACTGCAGGTGGATCCGTAACTTTAAAGACGACAGTTTCGTATTGAAATGCAGGTGCTGGTCAACCGGTTGGAGCGGTTGGAGAGGGCATTTTGAAGATTAATAAAGTGAACACATGGAGCTGTTTCCATGAGCTGGAGGAGGAACAACGGAGCTATCATGTGTAGTAGCACTACACCAGCAACTCTTCATGAAAATATAGAAAAAAGACGTATGATTTGGATCCGAGCTGCGTTTCGCATGCTAAAAGAAGCACTCCCTACCTTTCGACTTTCTCAAAATTTTTTGCTCTGCTCGACAACTTGTATACAGGAAGATATAAGATGTTGTACATCATTTTCTATTTTTTTATTTCTATTTTCCTGTGGTAATGACATTTCTGGGCCGTGCTAGCTCTCCTCTGATGAAGCTGGATTTCTGATTTTTGATTTTTTTTTTGAATTTTTCTGAGTAAAATTTTTGTGATTTTGAATTTTGGATATTCGATAGAATGGGTGGTCGAGGGATGGGGTTTCCTGTTTGCTTCACATTATCCTTGTTTAACTGCTGTAACTGTCCCCCACCCACCTTTCGAATACCAACATTTTTCCGGAAAACAACGGAAAGCACATTTTGGAACGCAATACACCATAGCTTCCTTTGATGTGACTCCTCGTCCTCTACACCATCATTTCGTGTCCTCTACATCATCATGTCCTCTACACCATCATTTCAACCAGCTGAATTACAGGCTATCTTCGAGCTTGTCGCGGAACATCAATCTTCCCGTAGCATGTATGAGTTATATTGGGCTACTGATGGCCTTACTAGACGAATGCCTCAAATGCTCCATTTTCCCTGGGATGGCCACTACTATAAACAGATTCGAAGTCTATTGGACAAGGCTGGCACCAATTCTTGCTATCGCCTCCATTTCAAAGTGGAGAAGCCATTACTTGAGCGAAGACCCTGTCGGTACATAGCAACATAGACGATTGCTGCATAATATGCCCTACTCGGACGGAGATGGACACATGCTTCAACATTACCAACCAGCAATTCCTTAGAATTAAATTTAATAGACAGGAACTAGAAGAAGCCTGGCTGACCTTGCCGAATGTTCACATCCACTTGACATATGGGGAAAGTGGTGTCATAAGCCCTGCAGTACAAACACCCTACCCAAGTGAAAAAGTCCATAATAGAGAATATGTACCGCACAGCTACAAGAGTAACATCAAGTTTACAGAAGCGAAAATAGTCCTTAGACTTATCCCACCAAATTGCTGCGTCGAAAGAATACCCTGCAATCCATAGTTATCAGTGTCCAAGCGATAGCTGTGGGGAGATTATGTTTTGTCCCCTCTCCATTTCAGATGAAATAAGCCGTACGGTTTTAAGGAGTCTATGTAGGGAGGATCTACAAGATGTGGTCTGGATTGTGGATACAACAAAGAAAAACCGATATGTACAAAAATTCATGCCCCTCCTCCCCATACCGATAACGAGAAGTAGATTCCTTACATAAATCACAAGAGGAAGTGTGGGTTTTTCTGACTCTAGTATTCTTGTATTCCCCTGCCGAAACGAGAACTATCTTCTGAGAAAACAATGATTGATTTTTGATGGAATTACAATGGAGCCACCCATTCAAAGCCGCTGCCGACAAGCCAAACTGTACCATCGGAGATCTTGTCAATCATAATGACGCATATAACGCGTAATTGATAGGTGTACTGAATATGTAAAATAAATTCAAAGAAGCTCGCGTACATGTTTGCGTGCATGCTTGCGATTATCTCCTGAAGAACTTGTATAAACTCATTTTTGACACGAGTTTGAGCGTTGATTTGAACCACGATCTTCTATTCAACATGAACTAGACGAAATGAGGACTTACAGTCCATCCCGATTTACATTCGCATGCATATCCTTCTAGCACTGGTGAGCACATCGCCGTCCCCAGATTATGACATTTCTCACAGCTTCTCTGTAACTTCGTGTTCCAGGGAGTTTCTACGTCCACCACTTCTTCGATAGTGTCTGAATCGAAGGCGACTATTCAGAAGTTTTTTATTCAGTGTTGCATTTAGTTGTAAAGGGTAGAGCATGATGGTGCGTTACTTCAGGACTATTATCGCCACCAGTTTTCATGTTTTGTTAGGTGAGGACTCGGATGTACTGCGAGCTAAAAACTGAACCGTTGGTGCCGTGAGTACTTGCACACCATATTTGGTAATGACATGACATACATATATGGTCACACTAAACCAGCTCAGTAACAACTCAAACCACCTATCCAAACATGGATATGTCGTCATTTTTTTGTAACAACTTAAAGTTGAGAGAGTAGAGAGCACCTCGTAGCACGGTGGTGTTTCTGGTGTGAAACCTCTAAAAGCTTATTCTCAGGTCTATGCTATGGATCCAAAATTAGGTGTGATATAGCTCTTGATTTGCTCTGAAACGCAGTTGAATACGGCTATCCACCAGGATCAGATTGACGTCATAGTTCTCGGGACGGGATTTCGTTCGCGCAGCATTCCAGGAGGCGCACCTGGTACATGAGCAGTTTCTAAGCCTTACAGAAGCGTCACCTTTGCGTTCTTCAAATTGAATTGGAAGCACCAAGGTGTCTTCTCTCTCAAAATACTGTGCGAGTGAAACCCAGTGTAAATTTGATGTCGTGGATCAGAAAAAAATCTTCAAAAAAAAGCCGTTCACACACGCCCTTTACTTCAAAATTTTGGGAAATCTTTGAAGAGAAGAGGAGACCGGATCCCGGTTCATCGGGTGATTTCCTCGATGTCTTCCACACCCACTCCGGAATTTTAGTGATAGTGAATCAGCTTGATTAATTCTGAGGAGTGACCTCCGTGGGAGATCGGAGCCAAACCATGCGGCAGGTGCTCGCTACTCTCTCAAGTTTGAGGTATTACGAAAGCAAGTGGCGCTTCTGTTCTGGTAGGAGGTTTGAATTGCTATTGAGTCGGCTCAGTGACGTTGTAGAAATCATGCCATCACGTTGAATCCAACTGCAGCGGTGTTACTAAGTATGGAGTGCAAGAACTTATGGCACACCCTGTAGCTTTTTACCACTGCTGATACTAAAGCAATTGCTCATCAACTTCTGTCTGTGGTCACCCCGTGTCCATTCACTAGTTTACTGCTCTAATCGGATGCATGGCACGAAAATTACACCTCGCAGCCTCTGCGACAATTATTAGGTTGTTGCAAAATCGATGTCGGATTTCGACAAGTTGACTTTGAGTTGTCGTAACTCGGCAGAAACTGGACCTTTTCTGCCGATTCAGTACTCATTTGAATCGCCACATATTTGCAATCTTTTTGCTAAGTTTTTGTTCTACTAGGCCTGGAGCCAAGCTTTTTGGACCCAGGAAAATAGGCGAGATCGCTTTGAGCTAACCCATTTTTGAAGCTCATTCTTTCTCTCAGGGATAGGTCCCACCGCATGAATTTGTGCTCATCTGTAGGGGAACAGCCCGCTGAGTAAGGCACATAAGGGAGAGTCTTGATCTCCGCCTGCATCTTCTTCCAGAGCGTCTTGAATGAAAAGTGTGGTTTTGAGCCACTGTAAAATACCGGAGCTTAATCGAATTGAATCCACTTGTTCAGTTTTTTCATCACGCTCGTTCCTCCGATGGCGCCAAAATTAATATAATAGTGAACCTCAAGGCCACCTTCGAGATACTGAACAGACCTACTGGTGATAGCTTCTACCAGTGCTTTCAAAACGGCGTTGACGTCATTGAATTTTAGTCCGTAACTCTGACACTGCCGCTATAGTCCTCGAGGAGTATAGCGGCTACCTGAGGTACGTGTCTCCAATACTAACTGACTTGGGCCAACAATGGGCTACCACTTTGTTTATCACTCCTTCCTGCATAGGTTGGCGATATTTCCTTTCCAGGGCACTCTCTTGTTATCGAGTTTGAATTCACGAAACAGATTGGGACGAATTCTGGCGGACGAGTACATTTTGATTCAAGTCCGAAAAGCACAGCAAAAGTGGGCAGATCTGAATAAAAATGAATGTGCGGAAAGAGGAAGAATTGGGCTTTGAAGCAAGTACAAAATTTATGGTGGAAACACCATTTCACATTCCAAAGCATTATTTCAAAGTTCGTGGTCCAAAAATCCGACATCGATTTTGCAACAACCTAATATTTTAGCAGCTTTCGATAAACAAGTTTTTGATGGCATACGAAACATTTGAAATGAAAAGCTAGCAAAGAAGTCCTTTTTAGCACCTCCTTGATAAAAACTCGTAGAATTGTTGTTAGAAATATGTAATTGTCTTCATATCTGCCAATTGTTTTGTGTCTATTCGAAAGTTTTATACTACCTCTTTCTGTTCTTTTAGTCTCATTTAGATCCACACACGATGGTTGACTTTTTTGAAGGAGGATCAATGTGCAGTCGTTCGGTAACACTTGTCTCGAACTGGACCGTGGATATGAACTCGAAAACAAAGCAGCAGCTCGGAAGTGGGTTATCACTAGATTATGCAGGAGGGAATGCTAAACAAAGACGTAGACTACGTTGGCTCAAGTGATTCATTTTTGGAAATACGTGTCCCGGCGCTATGGATTGAAATTCGACGACGTCCACATCGTTTTGAAAGCACTGGTGGGAGCTATCACCAGAAGATCTGTTCAGTATTTCTAATGTGGCCTTAGAATCCCTTTTGTCATTTTTTGGCACTTTGGAAAAAAATGAAGTGATGCGAAAATTGGGCAAATGGGTTCATCCATTCCATCCTCTACATTGTGTTACACAATAGCACAAGACGGCACTTCGCACTTCAAACATTCCGAATGAAGACGCAAGCGGAGTTCTAGACTTTCCTATAGACCTTACAGTGGACAATTGCAGAAGACCACAAAATGAGGGAGTTGGGTCCTTTCATAACGAGGAAGAATAGGTCGTGCAAATACGTTAGTTCAAAACGGTCTCGTCGATTTTGCTCTGTTTCAAACCGTATGAAATCAAAAAAAGGTGGAGAAAAAATGTTGATTTAAAAGAGGACTGAGAAGGAAATAGTCAAGTCAAGTTTTAACCGAATTACGACAATTCAAATTCATTAATTGAAATCCGACGAAGACTTTGGAACAGCTGTCGTGTAAAGCTGGCCTGTTGATTGTCTAGGGTGGTGAGTTCAATCTTCGATCCTTTACTGATCCACGATATCCGCCCGAAAGTGGTGAGGGTGTGGGTGGTAGCAGGTCCAGGAAAATTTAGCCGGACTGCTTCAATGCTTTTGACGGTGAGGCATTGCTGGATCTGGCGGGAATAGGCGAACCGGCGGGGGGTCACACATGCACATTTAGCGGGCAATCAGCGTGTCAATCCCATGGTCGCGAACGGGCCGCGAACATAAGATATGGGCGGAGCAACGCAGCGAACTAGCCACTTGCCGACTCTGAAAGGGAACCACCCTCGCACCGTAATTTAGGCGTGGAATATGAAGGACGGGCTTTTCAACTAGAGCAAATCGGTTGGACTGGAGTAGCTGCGAATTGGTAATCTTTGAAGTTGTTTTCATGCTCGTTGCTCAACTTCTCTTTTGCTTTGGGTGCTTTGTCGGATAGATCCACTTACCATACCTCCATTTCTGAGTGCCTGTCACTACACTAGTCACTGAGAAGTGGACCAGACTGGTAGTATACAACTTACTTCTGTTTTCTAACGCACCTTTATAATATTGCTGGACCCGTCTACCAGCGTTCTCCCGCTTTTGGACTTCAACGCAGCGCTGTGGCTACAGTGATCCTGTCGGGTAGCAATACCACATCTTCTGGGAGCCGGCACTCCTCTACCACAACAATACCTCTGTCATAGACCATTCCCTCATTCTAGGCTACGCGCCCTGTGTTTCGCTTCACACACAAACATATACACAAACATCAAATAATCGAAAGCCATCATTAACTGGGTGAGACACACTCTTTTGTTCCTTATCATAACTCCATTCAGTTGTTCTACTGGTTTCTCGAACGAGAATTTGGGAAATCTTATGAAATAACCTGTTCCTTGGCATTTGATGGTGCTAGGGTGAGGTCGAATATTCCCTCTCTCCTCACATGTAAACGTGATGACGGTGCTTCCATTTAAATGAGCGCACGGAATACTGAACAAACGGAGAATCACCAGTCAAATTTAGAAACTGAGTTCAAGCTGGATGGGCCTAATGCATAATCGAAAACATTTTAAGAAAGACATCGAAAAAGAATGAAACACTCACTCAGTGCTCTCGCCAAAATCCATTTCTCTCAGGTTCTCTGGAAGAATCACCTGCGTGTCTTTTTGGAAGTACTGGAAATCGCTCAGTGTGCAGGTTATCGATTTGCAGAATTCTGCAATGTCATAATCTTTCCAACGAATCAAACCTTTCATATGGGAACCAAAAACTCTCACATGTCGTGTCGCAGCACATTCTGGCCAACTGTGGTGGATCAAGCTGTTCATTTCTATATGAAAATACTGTTCAAACTCGCTATGAACCCGTGATTTTAGTATCTACCAGTCTGGCCGTCCGGCTAACGCCGAGCTTCCAGACTTCTGTTGATGCTCGCTTCACTCGCATACTTCACAATGAGTGCAGAGAAACTCCTGGAAACCTTTAGCGGAGTCCAAATATCCCTCCCGTATAGTTCCGACGCCCTCCTGAAAATGTCTCAAATCCGCCAGCTGTGGCCTTCTTCGCAGAGCAATGCTCTTTGGTAGGGCTTAGGGGCTATGAATATTTTGACGTAACCGATTCAGTGCAAGGCTGTTGTGGTAATTCATATTATAAGAGTCCACTCGAGTATGTGAACAGAAAGAAGGAGATGGTTCATTCGGACATGAATGAAAAGGAAATTTCCCCGCTCAATATGGCTCTATCAAATGTCTGTTATAGTGGAGTCCAGCAATCATTGAGTCGATTTGCTGCTGGGACATGCCAGCATCACATTTTACTCAGGAGGTCAGCCGGTTGTAACGGAATAAACCGCGATGCCTATTGATCATTAGTAGTTCCTTGAATTCGGACTCGACTTCTATGTGCAAATAAGCATCCGCTAAGTTGATCTAGAAGGAAAGTTCTCTGCAGTTCGGTTTGTTGAAAACATTCTCAACTGTTTGCAGCGGATGCTGATGCAACATGATCCCGTCATTCAATCCTGTGGAGAAATCCACGCATATTCGGATCGTATCGTTGCCCTTCCTGACAACGACTATCGGAGCTGCCCCGTTGGAATTATCGACTGGTCCGACTACACATTCGCTTACTGAACGGTCGATCTCGGCATTCACAGCGGCCTGATGAGCAAATGGCACTGTTGGTACACAAAGTGCTTCACGTCGCGTCATACGGCACAGAACAACACAAACACTCGCCGTAAAGAAAATGCTCAGTCCAGGATGTGTTGAAGACACGAAAAGTGAGATTATTGTCGACCTTCTTAAGTGAACACAATCTGTGATGAGCGCTGGAAAACTTACTTGTCATGTGACATAAAGCGGCCACATCAGAGTGTACTTCGCTGACTCCCACGGTCGAGTTTATGGTAAGCTTTGAGCCTGTTGTAGTCCCCAAATCGATTATTCTTACTTTGCCTCTATTATCGAACATCCTCTCGTTTACAAAGAATCTCCTCGTTGATATGTTTTCTCGTATGCTGCAAATACTTCAAATTGTTCAACAATGAGAAATATGATCGTAGTTCAGTGCTGGCCTCTTGATCATGACTATTATTACCACTATTATTATTGTATATTCATTGTGCATATTTTGTATACAGGGTGATCCACATTAAATAACCCATGGCATGACATGACGACATGACCATATGACGCAAATAATTATCCACAACTTTGCGTCAGACAATTCGAATGAGGAGTATTTACCTATTCAGCAGATAGAAAAATTATATATAAGATCTCACACGTCAGGTTCAGAATGACCATCATCAGCTTCAATACAAATATCGAATCTCTTCCAGAAATTCTTGAGGGTGCACGCAATCATTTTAGGTGACCGTTTTCGTCCTATTTTCTTTTGAAGGCAGCACTCACGGAAATTTTGTGTTGATGATTCCGCTAAATTCCGAGGTATTTCAGCGAAGATGATGTCGTTGGCAGTGGTGGAATAGCGTGAAACTCGCCGGAAGACGAGAAGTGAAGGCGTTGTGTTCCATGCGTCCACAGCGCGGACGAGTTTTCCGCTGAGGGTACATGCTCGTAACACTATGAAATCCTGTACATGGTGCACATTCCAAACACTACACTGTGCATACACTGTACACCATTCCATACATTACTACAACAACCGATAAGCCTCTCTTCGCGCCTTGATCGATCCTTTCGTGCCCCAACTGGAAGCAAACGCGCCGATGCGTTCAATCGATAGGGGAATGACAGTACATTTTCACGTGAACAGACGTTTCACACATACAAAAGCATCAATGCACAAACACACAATCACGGAAAGACACAGACAGACTTTGACTTTCCTATACACAAAGACCAGCTGCATGGACTGTGATGTACGAGGCCGGGTTGAAAGGTTTCTGGAATGACAATGGAAACAAAACAAATCGCAACCACCCAATAATTCATATTTTTGCCCAATCCCATGGAAGCTCAATGCCCTTGGTCCGATCTCTTTCAAATAATCGTCTGCAGCTAAGTTTCGCTCGTCGCTTAACCATAACCTTCTCCTATGCAAACGAAATTTGACTTCCGAGGAAGAGCAGGAATACAACGAAGCTAATAAAGAAGAATGAGCAGAAGCTGCTCGAATTTGATATCCACAAGTTTCCGCCGAACTATAGGTGTTACTATAACGGTCATACTGTCAAGGAGATACATAGCTGTTTTACTTGACCGAACGAAGGCAGTTTGCTAGAATCCCCACTTTAAATGCTTCCAAAAATATAATTCAATATGATAAGGTGACATCTTCTGCGATAATTAGCAGAATTCCCTCAGCGTGGGCGAGAACATGTATCAACACCAAAACACCACTCCCCTCAACGAATGGACCTTTTCTTCTTGATTTTTGGAACAGTAGCTTTTCTCCGACGTTCTGCGCTAGGTTCACTTTCTGTTCGCGTGTAGCTACGCTGTCATTTCCCAAACCCAAAAACTAAATTTGGAGAATAAAAATGATGAGGTGGTAAAACCAATATCCTGATGCAGTTTGATTTCCTTGTCGTTTTACCTTCCAAATAAAAAGGTACCAACCTGATCGTCCGGCTGACGCCGGACTCTCAGGCTTCTTTTCGTGCTCGCTTCGCTCGCGTTGCCTTCATGTGGCATCTCTCTCACACCGCACCGGCCATTCCACAATTATCAAAACTCTCGTTTTTGCACATACGAGCTTTGTGACTCCAAGGCGCCCTTTCAACAGCTGTGCAAAAGGCGAGCGACGTCTTACCTTGTGTAGGACTGTTGGTCTCTCACCAGCCATTCCCCACTTTTGGACGCCCGTGCACCCTTATCACACCGTTAGACCCGTCTCCAGGCATATCCGCGCTTTTAAGAGCCGGTGTACCCTTATCACACCGTTGGATCCGACTCCAGGCGTTTCACCACTTTCAGACGGCATATCCGCGCCCCTTCGTCCCACAATTGTACCCGTTTCTAAGTCCCCCCCCCACCTTTGGACGCCGGTGCACCGTTGCCGCAAAAGTGGACCTTTTGCATAGCATTATCACCCCTTCTGGGCGCCGGCCCAGCCCTACGGCGTCACCGCTCATCCGTGTCCTTCTTCACCTACATGGCTCCTTCTCTTCGACGTATGTGAAGGAGATCCTACCCATCTCTTCCCTTTTATAGTGTCTGGACTTTTACTTTTATAGTGTTTACTTTTATAGTGTTCATTCCAACCGTGGTAAACACAACAGTCAGTTCTTATCATGTCTGAACATGACAGAAGTGGCCGAAAACACCTGTGAATCAAGATAAAAACCAAAATTTGCAACCTTTTCGTACATAACTCGACGCGCTGAACACGATGGTATAGGTATTTTCCATTTTTGATGGCTGGTTCTCGTGTACACATACACACAGAGTAAGCGCTTTATTATAAGTAGTTACTGCCTAAACTCTGCCTCTATCAAAAGCTGAGTGCGTTCCAAATCACTTGAACTAAACTGGTTGTCAAAAACAGGCTTCTTGTCAAATCGATTCTACATTTCCAGCCTTCCCATACGGAGGATTTATCAACGCAATGCCATAAAAAATGTCTGGAAAAGAGAAACCATATTGTGGTCATTCCGGAAACTTTTCAACCCACCCACGTATGTGGTCATCACTAGATGATGTTATCTAGAGAGCACTTGTCTGCATTTCCTTCTCGGGAGCTAAACAAAGTAACTAATAACTAATGGCAGCCCTCCTCAAAGTTTTGCCTGAATTGGTGCTTTGAGTGAAATAGAGCTCATACTCATAACGAGATAACCCAAAATGTGCGAGAAATTCACGAGAACGGATCGCTGTTCCTCGTGCGTTTGAATGAATGCTTCTTGATATGGGTGGAACTGTCATGAATTCAGCTGGAAAACTATGGGTGCGCGTTGCCATTTCTCCTCTATCAATGTCTTCTTGGAGACCTATGCTCGACTACTCGAAGTGCCTTGAAGGCAGTGCCTCACCTTGGAGGTTCTCAAGACTTTTGCAGCAGTGACGGAGGCAGGGCGGAGAGGGGGGGGGGGCTTACATAATAAACAAAAACCTTCTATTGGTTTATTTTTGATGGTTTATTTCTAATAATATTTTTCAAATAATTATAAATTATTGGATAAATTGATGTGTTCATTATTTCTATTTGTCGTCTGGGTCCCTAAATTGATGGAGACTCTTTTTCCCATGCCCCCCCGCCCACTTTCTGCGTACGACACTGTTGCACAGTGATAGAATCTGAATCGGCTGCCATGAACAGTACCGTATGTAGCAGTTTTGTCTTCAAGACATTTTACGGATATCTGAAGTGACCTGAAATCACTAAAAACCGTGCGCGCAGGAAGATACCTTGTAGAGAATTTCGGAACTCTCGGCCGAGTGTGGGAAACGATCGGTACCTCATTAGAGACGAAGTGTAGTTGCTGTGATGTTTTTGACATGGTAACATGAGTTCGCTGTATACATCAAACACGGACTACTGTTACAACCCACAGTCGGTTGGGCCCCCGCTGAGAGGTTTGTAGCGCATTCTGCAGCGTTTAGGTAAATAACTGAAATCATTGCATCGAGCTGGCCGAGCATTTGTTAAGGTTTCAGAACAGAGATCAGGTAACGCACTGTCATTCACTGCACATTTATGGGTACAAGAAATTTTCGGCAAGAAAATATAGAGGACTGCAGACGGAGGACATGGCATAGTGGGAGAAGTCGCCATCATACAATTTCTTCTATCCCATGTCTGAAATACCGGCTCTCTTCCAATAGATTTAATGCCAAATGAAGCACCTTTTAAATGGAAATACAAACAATTGCTGCTGACCGGCCATTCTACTATCATATCGTCAAAGCAACGACTAGAAATTCCGCTCGATCATGCCGGCCCAAACAATCAGCATGCCCAATGAAAGATGCGAATCACTGTCTTATCTCAGATAACAGAGCAGCTCAATGGCAGCACGAACGCGTTTCTCCAGCAGTAATACTTCGGTTTCAAACCCCAAAATGGGCGTGGCCTTTCCCCCCATTGCTGCCATCGTCCCCTCCATTGCTGCCATCGTCCCCCCGATTGCTGCTAAAATAGGGGAGCACGTTAATGGCAGCACATGAATCTAGGATGGCAGCAATGTCAGAGCTGGAACGCAGCCATATCCCGCGTTAGTCCTGCCATGGTAGCGGCAAGAACGAAGATACAGCTGCGCTCGTCCTGCTGGAATGGGTACCGAGTGATTCCGGAACGTCCAGCGCAGCCCGAACACGTTTCTACAGCAGTCACACCACGAAGTCAAGGCTTATTTCGTCGCCCCTACGAACTGCGTTCCCGTTTAAAAGGCTGCTATTGTTTTTTTTTTTTTTGGGG
>JARK01001353.1:1555333-1574215 GCA_000688135.1 Ancylostoma ceylanicum | reverse complement strand
GGGATGAACGCAGGTTCAACGGAACCGCGGTTGACCGGGCAGCAAGCTGCCCCCCTAACGCAGCCCAAACACAGGGTTTGCTGCTCTCAAAACTAGGAACGCAGCGATTCTTGATCATGCAGCAATGTCTGCCTTCCATTTCCTGGGGGCGTGGCTCAGCAGGTTCTGCTGCGTTTGCCTTGCCCATTTATCGGAGATGCGCTACATAGCTCAGGCTGGCACTCTCAGTTTGCTATCTGCTCTTGGCTTGAAAGCTTTTCTCGCTGAGAAAATTGCAAAGACCGCGAAAAGTCGCAGTTCGCTTAAGGACCTCTGTCGACTTCCACCACAGTGACCTTTTCTAGAGGGAATCCCTGTTTCTCTGTGGACGAACAGGAACGGTTATTGAGAGTAACTGTTGAAAGAGTTTTGATTAAGTCGTTCTTCTATCAGTTCTAGAATAAATTTTTGTTATATTATTTTGTTTATTATATGTAACCCGAATACGTAGTTTTACAACCTAATAAATGATATGTGCGGCAGTGTATGTGCGCGTCCCTGTATTTGGTGGCGCTTTTACCTTAGAAGCCATATCGAGTGGCTCTGGACACGGCCTCAGCTGCTACATATCTGCAGTCTAGTGATAATCTTTTGTGATCTACCACTGTTGTTATTTCATTGTCAAAAGATTACACGAGTCTCGGCTTGCTTCAATGGCAAAAATTTGTGCGCTCCTAATGGGTTACTTTTCGTCGTCATCGCTAACAGGTCTTTACACTATATATTTCCCAATATTATTCAAGTGAGGTCAAAGCTCAACTCAAACAAGGCGGGTTGAACCGTGGAAAAGTGATACAGTTACCCAAGCTCGAGTTGCAAGAAATTCCCTATATACTTTTGCATTGTTTTCGGGTGCGTGTTCCAAGATAACATTCAGATTCAGCCACCTTGCGTACCTTCACCAACTTACGCCGTGTAAGCACTATCTATACTTGTGTTTCAGAGAATAAGAAAATATGAGGAGATTCATTCTCTCATTTGCTCATATCTCTGGACTTTTTTCTCGCCCTGTCTTACCTCAGCATCCGAGCAATGTGGACAACCGACTCATCGAGAAAGTCCTGCTCGCGAACGAGGTCTGAGTTATCGTTCATTTGACAGTAACTCAACGCCTGAAATTCCTCGCATGTTTCTCCGTAGTGCTAATCAGATTCTTTTGTAGGCTAATGTTAATATCTCTCAGTTGACTCTCTACAGTAGCTCTCAATCATCCTTGCACCGCACTGCCCGCCAGCTGGGCCGCATCGCAACACCTCAGCTAGTGCTGCGCGGCTCAGCGGACGGGTGGTTTTGTGTGATGCGAGGATGATTGAGAGCGACTGTAAAAACCTTAACCTGATTTGAAATTCTCAGACAAACCTTCGGAACTTCCGCGGAGCTTGTCGAATTTCCGAACTTCCGCGGAGCTTCGAGACGAATACGATGATCAAGGATACTATCATACCGAACAGAATAGTTTCATTCAAAATTTGCAGCGATATGTTCTGCCTTGACTTCAGCTGCCAATGCAGAAAGCCGACGAGAAATATGATTTTTTTATAGTTTTCATCTAACATCCACTACAGGATGATCGGATAATTACTTCCATATTCACGAATTTTGGGAAGGCTCATGCTAGATAGATGCACTCCTAGGATTATTCGTAAAACTACAAAAATTCCATAGATTTCCATCAAAAACGATTTTTCCTGTGTTATCACTAAAGAGTAAGCGTGACGCAGGTACGTAGCACAGCCAGAAGGCACACCTGCTGAGAATGTCTCCTCAAGAACAAAGGTATTTGTAGTGCAGCTATGGCTACGCCACGAAGACATTTCTGAGGTAGTTCGAAACCTCACATTTTTGGTCCCAAGATATATGGAGACATCCGTCGCTCAATGTTGCTCGGTGTTACCCATTCACCCGAGTTGCGGTTGATTTCACCTTGAATTAATTACGCCACCCTAGGTTGATTTCGGAACTTCTGAGGAACTTGTTCGGAACTTCCGCGGAGTTCGTTCGGAAATCCCGCGGAGCTTATTCGGAACTGACGCAGGTAACCCGGCGAAAGTTCCGAAAAAGCTCCGCGGAAGTTCTGAATGTATGAGTTTGCATCAAACAATACTTTTAACCTCCTAGCTCTATGATTCTTATTTGCTTACCTTTCTATATGTTGTTGACAATGTAATTGGAAGGATATTATAGCAGAAAGAAGGACCTTCCCTGTAGCCAGGTGGACAAGGCATCGCACAATAGCCCTTCGAGCCTGAAGAGTTTAGCCAAATCTTCCTGCAGGGGGTGCGTGAGGGGGAGGGGTGCGAGGGCAAAAAATTGAGGGCTCCGTCAATTCATGCACCCTAATGGGAAGGCAAAAATAATGCAAATATTATTTCAATGTTTTTAGGTTGATGAGAACACAACGCACGTTTTTCGTTACATCATCTTCGTGCAAAAAATTTCAGATTTTTCCTTCATTGATGTGAGAATCTTATACCTTTGTGTAGCCTTCTTCATGATTTTGTAGCTCCCTTATCTATTTTGAACGGAATCCGTACTTTCATCAATGTTTTACTTATGAAGCAAGGGATGTCACAACTGAATTCCTTAGCAAACTCACTCCCCCGATTTAAAACTCACCAGCATCACAGTGAGGACCCCTTGAGATTCTATCATAAATTTGGCATCGTGCCCTTGGCCAGCTAAGTCACCCAGTTATCGATGAATAAGTACCAGAGGAGCCTGGATGGACGAAGAACTGATTCGGCACATCGGATGCTCACCGCAGTCGCTGTACAGTACTCATCCAAAGCCTTTACGACGCTCAGATGAGGTCGAATGTGTGGCGCATCCCCACGAACGCTATTGATTATCACCGACCACTTCATCTTTTATCCACAGAAGTCTGAACGAATCCATACCGCAATGTTGGTTTTGATATATTTCGATGTTGTGAGTCTTGCTACTGAGGTTTGGAAAAACGCCTAGATCTTTCTGGAATTATTGATCATCGGAGAGCAATAACCAAGGGGGACACATTCAAAGCAATACTTTTCAAACGACATTCTTTTTTTCCGAACAGTCTCGTCGTGAATTATCGTGCGGTAGCCCTTTCCTTCTTTGAAGAATGGGAGAAAGAAAATGCAGGACGAATAGATGCTTAAAGAATGGTAGAAGGAAAATGCTGGACGAATAGACGCTGGACGAGATGGATGAGTACTGTATTGATCCTCGTTACCAGGCCTACTCCGCGCCTTTTTTAACAAAATTTTTTCATAGTCGTTCAGTGGAATACGGGGAACGATATTCCTCTTCGACAGCGTCAAATGCATTTCTCAATTGTTGGGACAGTAACGTGTACCTGAGCACTCAAACAAACCCTTACTACACCAAATAAGGGGCATTAATTGCTAAAAATAACTCATTACTGCCTTTTAAATTTTTGGGCAAGTTTAAAGTGCAGCAAATACGTATACATATCATGAATAGCAAAGCTCTCCCCTATCAACTGTTACTTTATTATTATCATATAATAATTACCTTTAATGATCTTCAGTCAAAAGGTAGTGGGCGTCGATGGTAGTGGCCTTTCCTCGGCCTTGAAAAGCACGCAGCGCGACCACGTCGCTCACGATGGCATCTTCGCCGCAGTGACGAATCTGGGTTTTCTTTATAGTCGTTCATCACATTTGATGTTATATAAGAAAACTAACTAACTACCAAGAAAACCTCATAGTTTGTTGTCCCGGAGAGGATTCCTGCTCAAACGGTGCGGTCGTGCCGCGTGCTTTTCGAGGCCGCGGAGAGACCACCGCCATGGAAGCCCACTGTATGTATTAGGTTGCTACATGAGTTTCCGCTGTTTTTGCTCGAGATCTCTGAACACTTGTAATAGTTGATTACCGATTAAATTTTGCGCATGTCCATAGATCATCACATGATCTCGCATGCATTCCTGAATGTGCAACTTATTTTTCTGCCTTGTATAAATTCTTCAGAGAGGCAAGTTTGGTCACAGCACTTACACGAATTATAGTTATTCCCATGATGCTGCACTAGTCTAACCAAATTAGGGTGGAGAAATCTCGAGTCCATTCTTATTTTCTCTAGTACGTTTTCCCTCCATATTATTCTATGGCGGCCCCAAGCTGAGGCATCAAACTTGGTAACCCAAAATTTCGATTACGCCATTTTTCTCTCTAGCGTTAGGCCCGATTGAGGTAGGATTTCTTCTGCTGTGACTGGAATCATCAAGCATTTGCGGACAACAATCGGAAGAATCTTATGGCAAGTTCTAAACGTTCTGTGAAAATCACACCATTTTACCACACTGCGAAGAGAGAGCCTTGATTTTGATTGTCGTACTCTTTTTAAAGGTGGAGCAGCTCACAGAGGAATTCTTAGCTGTTCATTACGTAGCACAAATCTTCCTCTAACTGAGCCCCTGTTGTCAGATCACAATAATATCTACCGTGCGAGAACCGATTTGCCGAAGTTAGTGACCTTCACAACATCCCGACTCCCTCTTTTGCCTCGAAGTTCACCGAGTTCTAAAGCAGCATAGTCAAACTTCTGCTGCAAAAACGGCAGAAGTCCATCGACCACTGCAGCGCATACATCGACTTATACCTGTTGTTATTAGGTTTTCAATGAAACGTCTTTGTCGAAAATTTCGAAACAGCGGAAACCTATGTAACAACCTAATAGTTGTAAGAAATATCCCTTAGTGAACACCGAGGATGAGCTTTGTGAAATTTAAAACGCTGATTTTAACCCAAGCAATATAGGTACCTCAGGTCAAAACTCTATATTTCACTTGGTATAATACTTATCAAAGGAGAAGTCCACAAAACTCCCAAGGCATTTTCAAATCACGCAACTTCCGATGAAGTTCCTCAAAGCGTACGGACAGTGCCTCATTACCAGGCTTTGTTACTGTTTAAGCTGCTCTAACACTGGGCATTTTCATGACCTCGGCTGCTGTTTGTCCATTGCTGCTTCCCTCACTGGACATCAGGGCACAGCACGAGATGTTCACCACTGGCTGGAGACTACTAAATCCAGTTAGATTCAGAAATAGGCCACTATGTACCCACACATTTTGGGACTTTCAGGAAATACTGGAAATACAGAGAAAAGAAGAAGAAATACAGAAGAAATACATACAGAATATCCTACAAATAGCCTCCAGTGGAGTTTAAGAATGATATTCCATCTAGCAGCGCGTACGATTTGTGGAGATTTAATCCAGCTTATCTCAAAAGTAGGCCGAAACCTTCAAAAAACTAATCAAAACACGGAAGTGTCGGAAACTGCTAGAACTGGGTCGAACTTCTCAGCGGACCTGTCACGAACAGGAAATTGTCACTGGAGAGCATTTTCATCCTAACACGGAAAATTCGTTAGGTAATTTCTCAAGCTCGAAGGAGAGTTTTGTTGAGCTGTCGACTTCAGAAAGTCCGCCTAGGGCGAAGCAATTCTCCCCCAAAGTGGCATCCTTCGTTTTTGGGAAACCGTCTTTACTTTTGAAAAAAAAACCGTCCTCAATGGTCAAAAATGGTCAAAAACCACTTTCTGACCATTAATGACAGTTTATTCCAAAAACGAAGACTGATTCTCGAAAACGAAGCAGGGGGAGAATCGCTACCTCTAAGGCGCATTTCTTGAAATTGACAGCGCATCAAAGCATTCCATAGACCCCATGGTCCGTACTGCAACCTCGCGCGAAGCATTTCTGAACATCTTGGACGCTGAAAACTGGGGATTGCTCGACAGCATAGGATACGAGTTTCACATCGATCTTGCCCCATGACATCATCTCGTGCGTCTACAGCAGGCGCACTATAAAGTGTATTTCTCAGAATCACATGAATTTTTGCAAGAAGGGGGATAACCCTTGTGATGATTTCGACTTTGATTTTTCATTACACCCCACTGACACTGGTGTATTGTACATGTTGACGCTGGTATGTACCAGCGTCAACAGGTAGATTGCAGTAGATAGATCGGGGGGTAGATTGCATATGACTTTGACTTTCCAGGCTCTGACGAAGGCGACGACGCCGAAACGTTAGCCAAAATAAAGTTAAATAACAATCTTGGTCAACCGTTCAAGCTAATCCTACCAACAAACCCCCTAAATCTGCCCAACTCTTACTAAGTCCTGTTCGTCAATGACCATCTCGTGCTGCGTCCTGCTGGATAAAGACCTCAAGGCGGCAAGCGCTCGCCAATTGCTAAATGATCACACTGGTTCAGGTTTGATCGATAAGCTTGACATTGAAGCATGTAAAGGATTCGGAAGAAAAGACAATATAAACATTTTCTTCGCGCCCACCTAATAATTAATAATACTTGAAACAATATCGGAAACAGACAGTTAAAGGCAGCACCCACGGAAAATTTCGTCTCGAACATTCTGAATGTTTTCAAAAACCCTAGACTTGGACGACACTTTCGCAGTACAAGCTGCAATGGAAGCATCCTTTCCCTACTCACAAGAAGATTAAGTAGGACCAGGCGGCTTGTTTCTCAGCTGAATGGACGCCTTTTCGCGGTTGCATTCGTTTGCATCAGAGCACCGAAATCTTTTTAGGGCGCGAGAAGGATCGATTGTCATCTGAACTATTAACTAAGCACCGCCCTTTTGGAGTGAATTCCCTCAGTATGCTCTCAGAATTACACGAGTTTTCCTCATTTCCTCATTTTTCTGTTTTTGGTGAACGTAAATCGTTTTCATCGGTATTCTAGGAGAACTGCAGCTGTGTGGCCCCTGTAAGGACTCGTTTCTATCGTAGCTTTAATTTACTCCAGTTTGTTCCCCGATAGCGGAGTTCACGACGTTTCGATGCTCAGATAATATCTTTGTTTATTGGTATTGTTTTTCCAATAGTTATATTAGGGGTTAACATAAGTCCTTGCGCTTTTTTTTTCGGCTGCACGTTCAAGATTTTTCAGATTTCCGTCGAGAGAACCTGGGAAGTGCTCCATGTAAATCGTATGGTCTGTATGGACGTCATACCTCTGAAAGCTATCCAATCACTGAAGTAACTTTCCATTCGCACGGATCTAGCCACCTTACCCCATGATGACGTCGGACCCCACCCTTGCCAGCATCGCCAAACTGGTCCTACAACACTTCCACTGGTAATGTTATTCTGCGTTTATATTTTGCAGCGCCTTCACGTTCAAGCAGTATCAAGTGCTTGCTGGTCCTCATTGAACACAAGGAGGAAATGGTGTTTTTCCTCGAATTAGGGTTATTTTTCTTAAAGGCAAGGTCCGGACAAAACCTCATCTCCCGGATTTCTGTTGAATTTGTCGCCTACTGCGACGCTTACGACGGAAACAATCGAAAAATCCCTGAAAATGTTCACCAAGAAAAGGATTCCATCGACCAATTTTAGTATGGCGGTTGCATGGCTGCATAGTATGTGCTCTCAAAAAACGCTGTACGGCGCGCACACATGTTGTCTATTGCGGCGTCGTAGGAAAAATTTACTTCCAAAGGTATGCACACACATTGTTGGATAAGGATGGGTTCAGGAAGTATTCGTTATGGTGTCTGCATCCAAGCGCATCATCCGTCATTGTTCATTCAGCACGCGAGCACCTTTGTGAACTGAAACATGTTTTCCCACGGCTAATGTAATCCTCAGAGGTTGTGTCGTTTATACTTGCGATAGAGCTTACATACAGCTCTCGAACTTGAAATACGTACTTCACATATGGTTTGGACTTCAAGGAACAAAAAACCTGGATGGGCAAAATTTTGACCGAACCTTGCCTTTAAGCTTAAATTCGAGTAATTCAATAGTTCTGTGAGAACGCATGATGATATTATTGTAGAGAAGAAAAGAGCTTCCAGAAGGTATAGAACATGTTAGAGAAAAATGGCAATAGGGCGGAGGGGTACGGGGTAGAAAGGTACGAGGGTAGGTTGAAGAAATTCCGGAATGACCACAATATACAGTGCGTTTCATAATTATGGGACACCCGCCACCCCCCCCCCCCAACTTTCCTACTCCTGGCCTTTCCTCCGACTTTGCAATTTTCCTTTAGTACTATTGTGATCAGCACCAAAAATAACCATGGTGCCCAATTTTTGAGCTCACGCTAGTAACTCTGGTTTTTTCAGAGCTTTATTTTTCTCTTTGCGCCCGCGTCGCTGTCACGAAACACCTTCAGATTCTAACAAGTTTATTTGGTGCGCAATCAAATTTGCAAAATCTCCATCATCTATGGACCTCACTGATTCTATACAGTCTACCATTCCAGTTCCTCATAGGAATTCTGGATACATCCGCGTCAATAAATGTAGCACATGCAAGCCTGCCTATCTCAATTTCTCAGCCACTCATTGCTGATGGAGGTGCACTCAGAATTGGCTGACAATGACCCAATGTAGTCCCACTTCGGAAATACAGTTAGCACTGGTCACAAGCTGTTCCGTCGTCTTCGCTAGGTAGCCATCCGAGAAGGCAACACTCGCCCGACATCGAGGTTTTCCCACATTTTCTTACTAAAACCTCCGAAACGATGGATTGAAAAAGAACCGTAACTGGAAGTAAAGCTTAGATCTAGCACTACACCCTGCCTACAGAATAGTGTTCAAAATTCGGATGAGACAACAAAATGTGGTCCGAAGAGGAATAGGTCCATTAATTGAGGTGGAGCTTTGGTGGCACCGATTTTCACTCATGCCGAGAGAATTTCGCTAATTATCGGGAATAGTGCCACTCTATGATATCGAACAATATTTTTGAAGGCAGTAGAAATGGAAATGCGGGCAAAATGTCCTCGTCCGGCTAAGGAAATTAGCTTTTTATCTCCATGATAGTATGATCGTTCTAACAATGGCTTTCCTTCGGCGGAAACTTGTGAATATCAAATACCAAACTCAAAAGTTCTCCGCATCTGCATATTTTTCTATGGTAATATTATCGCACTTCTGCTCGTCTTTGAAGGTCAAACTTCCTCTGTCCAGAGTAAGATTACGGTCGAGCGACAAGCGAAATGCAACTGTTGACGGTTATTTTGTGCATTACAGAGATAATTATAGAGAAAGAACGAGAGATCTGAAAGAGACTTGGCTAAGTTCGTTGAGCTTCCATGGAATTGGGTAAAAATATGAATTATTTGATGGAGGCGATTTGTATTGTTTTTATTGTCATTCCGAAAGTTTTCCAGCCTACCCTCGCACTAATAATGAACGATTTCCAAAATTAATTCTTATCGCTCACTGCTGACTTCTTCTTCACGTGTGGTTTCAGCGCTGAAGTCCGACGCAGTGAATAAAAATGTTTCCTTGTGATCCAGACTAGATGCTTCCACACCATAAGAAATCCATTGTGTTATAGATGTAGACGCATAAGTCATAGATGAAACAGTGGGTGCTAGATCACCAACAGCTGTCCTAGACAAACTCACAGATAACTCTTCGACCTTCCTTGTACTGTTCTGGTTCTGAATCTGATCGTTCCCTGGAGTTACGACGGCAATTGAAAAGATGGGCGTGGTAAAAAATGGTTTGGCTGCTGTCGTGCTCTCTACTGCGTCATTTCCGTTTGTCCAGTACTTCGGAGAAGGAGCGGATGTTTGCTTTTCATCGATATTGGACGAAGGAATTGTTTCTTCCAGTTGAGATGTTAAAGAATTACCTGAGATGAAAGCGATAGCCGGGTTCGTCAGCATTATCAACAACGGAATCGTCGATGAGTTTAAATAAGCTGTCGAGAATGTGGTAGTTGTCATCATACTTAGAAATTTTCTAGCAGTCTCCTGTGTTGCTTGCTTTTCTTCCTCCTCTGTTGAAGACTTCTGGACTGGAGATCTTGGAGATGTTTGCTCTGTCATCGTCATTGTCGCATTCTTTTCTGTCGGTGCTGCCAGTGCGTTTTTTGTTGTTGTTTGTTGGTCAGGCTGAGTTGTTTTCACTGCCGTAATTGTTGATGATGATGCAGCTACTGTTATGGATCCTGTCGTTCTTTGGTGTTCAAAAACATCTGTGTAATTCTGCTGTGGTGTTGCGTATAATGATGTGGTGCTGATTGGACCCAGGAGTTCATAGGTGGTTTTTGTGGATGTTTCCATTCCGCTGTTTGCAGTCGAAGACTTCTGAGCTACTTGTTCTGCAGTTATCTCCGTCGCAACCTTTTCTGTCGATGTTGCCAGTGCGTTTTTTGTTGTTGTTTGTTGGTCAGGCTGAGTTGTTTCCATTGTCGTAATTGTTGATGGTGATGCAGCTGCTGTTATGGACTCTGTCATTCTTTGTTGTTCAAAAGCATCTGTGTAATTCTGCCATTGTGTTGCGTATAATGATGTGGCGCTGATTGGAGTCAGGAGTTCATGGGTGGTTTTTGTAGATGTTTCCATTCCGCTGTTTGCAGTCGAAGACTTCTGAGCTACTTGTTCTGCAGTGATCTCCGTCACAACCTTTTCTGTCGATGCTGCCAGTGCGTTTTTTGTTGTTGTTTGTTGGTCAGACTGAGTTGTTTCCATTGTCGTAATTGTTGATGGTGATGCAGCTACTGTTATGGATTCTGTCGTTGTTTGGTTTTCAAAAACACCTGTGTAATTCTGCTGTTGTGTTGCGCGTAGTGATGTGGTGCTGATTGGACCCAGGAGTTCATAGGTGGCTTCTGTGGATGTTTCCATTCCGCTTTTTGCAGCCCAAGATTTCTTAACCACCTGCTCTGTTGTAGTCTTAGTGGGAACTTTTTCTGTTGATGCTGCAGGTGCCTTTTTTGCTGTTTGTTGATCAGAATGGTCTTTGTAACTCGACTTTCTTGTAGTTCCCGTCTTGTGTAAATTTGTCGTCAAGCTGTGTTCTCCTGTTGTCCACCTACTAGATACAGGTATCACTGAAACCAAATAAGTCGATTCTCGGATTACATCCGTGCTCACCGTAGAGATTAATTGATTCAAACTGCCGAACTTAGTATACGCTGTCATTGTGTACTCGTTCATGCTCAAGTTAGTTCCTAAGACGTTTGATGAAAACTCCGAAGTTGTGGTTCTAGTGGAATCTCCAGTACTAGTCGATGAAATCCCTCCAGGGTAATTCGGATCTGTCCGTCGGCTTCTTGCAGCCGTGGATGACTTTGTGGTCATGGAAATATCAGAGTTTACTTCTCGTGAATAGCTATAGACAGCTTCCTCACTAGATTCGTTGACACAGCGTGCATTCGTTTGCGTGAGAATTACCGGAGCAGAATGAGACGCTATGAACGTATTCATTCCTATCTGGGGTGTATGTTCTGAAATATTGAAATGTAATGCAGTTATTGTTGCAGTGTCTGCTGCTTGATTGCTGGTGAAAGTGCCATGGCTTGAATTCGTCTTTGAAGTCACCTCTGCAGTCCTCCAGGAGTCAGTTGAGGATGCCGCATGATGTAGCGACGAATATTTAAACGTCAGAGACTTTTCAAAATGTGTTAGAGAACTTTTTTCCGAAACTGCTTTGGTTGTTTTTGTGAGGTGGTGTGAATTCGTCGAAGTCGTCGCGATGGGTACTACTGTGACAGTGCTTGACTCTGTGGATTTTTTCGACTGGGATGAAAAGTATTCAGGAACAGTACTAGTTTTGAAATATACCGTCGTTACTGTAGAACCAGAAGTATGTCTAATCAATTCACTTTGACTGCTCGGAAATGGCGTATTCTGTACTGAAGTGATGCCTAACTCTTTTGATGTGCTCTGATCGACAGGTATGGAAGAGTAAGTTCTCGAGTGAGAGCTTTTCCCTGCTGTTTCCCCGCTATTTGTTGCAAGCACACTGGTGTGCTTAGGACTTATAGAGAACAAAGTGCTTAAATAATCAGCACTCCTGCTGCTTTCTTCAGTATCCCCATCTATGAAATCTGTGGAAGTTGCGTTAAATCTAATGTTAGTTCCAGTGGGTCTGTGCGAATTATGCAGCGTTTCACCTGCAACAATACTGGTTCCAGTTGAGGGTGAGGCAAATGCAGTCGCTACCGCTTCAGGACTTGATTTGAATGACAGGGAACTGATTGTAACGGAGAGCGACGTTCTCACCCGATGACTTGTGTAGTTAAGCCGTCCGCTGCGACTTTTTCCAGTCGTAAGCTGCACTGATGGACTAGTGCCATAGGCAGTGACATTTATGGAAATGTCATCAGTGTTGAACTGCGAAGTAGTCGGTGTGTGAGCTTTGGTTTCAACAATGGTAGAGGTTGACATCTCCTGGAACTGAAGAGTAGATGTACTTGCTACATTCAAAGTAGCTGGTTGTGTGCTCGTTTTTTCCTCAGCTGGAGGACTTTGTTTAGCTGGAACGATGTAGTTGCGAATTCCCACGTGACCATCTTGATCTTCATGCTCACATTCCAATGAGATATGACTGTCATTGACTCGATCCTCGGAGCATTTAAAGGAATGCAATAGCTTTTCTTCACAATCCGGTGGTGTAAAATTTGACCAGCAATTGCACATGTTAAAGCATTTGCATAGACACAATCTTATGTAGACAGCATTGTTCTCTGGTTCTTTTTGAATGTCGCACACTCCGGTGATTTGATCATAATCCCAACAAAATCTCAGCGATTCTCCACGGTCTTGACAGAAGTTTTCCTCCCAGTTACTTGACATGAGAAAGCACTCACTCTTTTCTCGAGAAAGGTTGTTCTCGCCATCAAGCCCAGTGGCAGCATCGCAATTGTTTTCGCCACAATCTGAAATGAATCTTAATGAATTGGTATCGGCGAACATAAGCTTCTTGAATTGCATTGTGAATTGCGTTTCCACATTCCCCTCTACTTGATCACCAGTTCCAGGGTATCTTCAATGATGGAGGAGATAGACGTTCTCACGTAAAGTATCAAACTTGCCAATCATGAGCGTGTTAATGTGTTAATGTTGACCCAACTCATGTAAGCTCGAGACAGCAAGAAGAGAGAAGCATCGATGAAAAAGTATGATTTTTGTGCACTTTATCCAAGCGAAAACAGGTGGATAATTGTATGTCTAATGTTATCTTGAAAACATGCAGAACATTCAGAACTTCTATGTACATAAGAGAAGTCTCCTACGGCACAAAGGGTGTTCACGACGACATTTAGGTGAAGTGCATAGCTCATTGCTTTTCTCGAATATAGTTACATGTAAGTATGGATTCCTCGATAACATTTAACTGCAATGTTTCTTTTTTACTGCATGATAACTATGTACCTGGCAGTGGCGGACGCAGAAAGTGGGCCGAGGGGAGGGGGCGTGGGAAAAAAGCGGGCCCCACCGTTTTGGGGCCCAGACGGGGAATAAAATTGATAAAAATAACAACTCAAATGGAAAATGATTAATAATAATTATTTAGAAAATAATAATAATAGACAACAATAAAACATAAATGTAATAAAATAACAAAATTGAAAATGATCTGATGCAAGAATTTTGTTCATAAAGTAACTCATTTCATGAAGTAATTTCTTTTTAAACTCCGGCGACCCATTCTCGGGGCGGTGGGAGGGAGAGGGCGCGTCACAGCGTCCACCACTGATACCTTCAACTTTACGTGTAACACTTCCGATTCTGTAAACTGTTCCGGACATCCATCCAAATGAAATTATCCGCTGTATACATGTAATCACGTTCATTATGCGATTTTTCAGTAACTACAGTGAACTCTAAATGTTTGTAGACTAGGTGCGGGACCGCGGCGCGGGCACTCTGGTTGTCTGCTGCGCCGAAGCAGCGGGCCTGCTGGGCAGAGACGCCGAGAAAAAAAATGTTGTGATTTCCCGCTGCATGAGAGGTGCAGAAGACAACCAGAGAGCCCCGCCGCGGTTTCCGGCCCTTATCTACCGCCGTTTGAAGTTCACTGTATTTACTCAGAACCTCTGCAACAACTATTTAACCAGCTTTTGGAGAAGTAGTTTCAGATTGCATCAGAAACTAGGTCTTCGAAAGCTGGTGAAATACTATTTCGGCCACTTCCTTGCTAAATAGTTGTAAAATGGAAAGCTAGTAAAATAGTTGCTTCCTAAAGTCAACTCGTTAGAACAGGAATGTTTTGTAGACTACATTCATTCAAAATACAAAATCTTTATTGGCGGCGTTCATAAACGTCTCCAAACGATGTGGCACAACCTAGCCACAAATCTAAGCACAACTGATGTCAGAGCAAAAAAAATGCAATACGCTTCCTTGATTCCCATAGTTCACTGTGACTGGACGGACTACG
This sequence comes from Ancylostoma ceylanicum, assembly GCA_000688135.1. Classification (NCBI taxonomy): domain Eukaryota; kingdom Metazoa; phylum Nematoda; class Chromadorea; order Rhabditida; family Ancylostomatidae; genus Ancylostoma; species Ancylostoma ceylanicum. Next base: position 1,560,003 of record JARK01001353.1, on the reverse strand, counting down.
GCAGCCGGTCGTATCAGTTCATTACGTTCCGCAATCGTACATCACTCAACCAAGGTCCGAAATTGTTTAAAGAGACTGCAAATTCGAAAAGAAGTTGCTTTTACAATAGATGCCTGGACAGGGACTCTGATAACTGTGCAGCACGATGCAGCCCAGAGTGAAAGCCCTGGCAGCATCTTCCCTCAATTGCTGCTCAAGCTTTCCTCTTCATAGCAGCAATTGAGTGTAGGATGGCGGCAGCTGGGGGAGATGCCTCCAGGGTTGCTATTTGACGCATTACGCTGTTTTGGGCTGCTTTCGAGCTGAACAGTTATCAGAGGTGTTCTAATTTCGTGTAGAGTTAATTGCTTTAGTTTTTCATCAGAACATTTGCCTTTAATGCTTCGGAGTGAATACTGAGAATATGAATCGAGCTTATTGAATCTGTTCTTCAACCATTTTATAGTCATTTATAATTAATTTCCAATGCTTCCTCGAAAGCTCTTGAACAGAACAATACTGTTGGAACTCGTGAATAAGTAGGGGTAACTAAATTATGAAAACTCAACTTAAGACGCTGTTTTCTCAATAGTTCCTGCATATATCTTTTTCGAGTGTTGTTTTTGTATGTATGCGTATGTAGCTTCACTACCTAATGCTTGAGTGGCGCTAAACATTTGAATACCTATTTTGAAAAATTTTATAAAATTGAGAGGAAGGCTTAGAACTTATAACTCACGCAGTGAGTGAAGGTTATGCAACTGCCGCTCTTCATTGTGTGGGACTGGTAAAATACCTTAACACAAGCATAGGAATCTTTCATTTCTATGTGATAACTGGGGAGAATCAGCGCTAAGCTACTAAAATAGCTGTTTTTGGAGAGAGCTGGTAAATTAGTTGCTTTGGCTTCCTAGTAGAACAGTTGCAAGATGAAAGATGGTCGGCAACTATTTCTCCAGGCTGGTGATGACGTCATACCAGTTTTCTTTTTTGAGCGAAAGTTTGCAAACTAGTATATTTAAGCTTGTTTGCAAGCTGTTTTTGAGAATTCCTCGTTTGCAACTTGCTCCAGGTGTTCTGAGTATGTGCAATACTGCTGACGGGTGTCGAAAACCGACGATCGCTCCGCGGAGTCACCGTTGCTCACCTTCACCCTGGCATAATTTCCTTCGAACTGCCTCAATTAAAGCGATTTGGTCGCCCTTGGTGAACCTTCGACAAATTTCTGCCAAAGCTTTTCTTTTTCAGCAGCAACTGAGGATGGACCGAAGCAAGTGAGGGTGGATGACCTCAAGATCTGAACTTGGCGTATTCCGCTGCTCAGGTTGGGTTCTTGCTGCACAATTATAATGTAAAGCTTGATTGAGCGTTCTTTTTCAATCACTTATGTAATACTCGAGGGGTCAGAAAAGGAAGCATTGTGACTCAACGATGGAAGAAATTTGTGAAGCAGTACCTAATTTAACGTCAAACTCAACTATACGCTACTCTGAACTTTCTGCCCACGATGGACGCGCGGTATGGAGCCGATCCGCAATGGATCCGCGGTTGCCCGCGATAAATCCGCACAAGCCCGCGGTGGCGAACCGGGAGTGACGTCACTCCCACGCTATGCCCGCACATGCCCAAGGTGGATACGCACATGCCCGCGGTGGACCGCATTAATATTGCTCTCCGCGGTGGATCCGCACATTCCCACGCTGGATCCACAGTTGCGCTGATTAACACATCATCGCTGTGGGAACCACCACATGCGTGGGCACCTATGGAACGAATGGATAAGGCATCGGTCTTGGCATCATCAGCCTTTGGAAGGTGAATAAGTTCGAATCCCGGGATGTGCAAACGCTTGCAAAGTGGAGTGGAAACGCCGCCATGCGCACTGGTACTCCTTCGACAAACCCGTGGCGTAGTCTTTTATACGCTATTGAGCTTCCTTAGGGTTCCCACTATAATGGGAGTGGACCCAGATCCTTGGTGTTTTTCACACTACTACCCGCCAGCACAACGCTCCTCCATTGGTGATCTCGTATCTCTGGCGCACCCTTCCCACCATGGAACCGATATCCTGGCATTTTCAACACTGTGGAGGCCCTGTGCACCATCGGTGCATCCGCACCCTTTGTAGATCTCGAGAGCAATAGAAGGAAGTTAAGGAGTGTTCAGAAAGGGTGGTGCCGCTACTCAGCGGCCTCGGTGTTGCAGATCCCCTCTCCCGGCCACCTACGTCGTGGTGAGGACGTAGGTCTTGCTTGTGCCGCTCAGCGTCGCAGTGATCGGGCATCTGTGGGCCGCACAGCACCGCCGCGATCGGGCTTCTGTGGGCCGCACAGCACCGCCACGATCGGTCATCTGTGGGCCGCACGGTAGGGATCTGCATAGCACTGCATAGCGATAATCCTGCTCCGTACATCATGCAGCCTGAAAACTGGTAAACACTGTCTCACTCGTAGGCTGCGAGACTGCCAGCGCAGGAGGCTGGTCCCGTCGCGAAATCCTGAGAGCACTGTCTGAGTCTCTCGCTTTCATCTTTGGCGACTGTATCCATCATCATCGTGACCAACGGAACCAGCGAAGGTTGGGTCCCACCGCGAGTTCCACTACATCCATGCACCTATGATGAAACATCGGCCGACCGTCTCGTAAGTTTCGCCTCATCCTCCAACACGTTCTATCACACTCTATGGGCTGAGCCCATGATGGAAGAATGCGATCACGTGCCGGCCCCCATGTCTGCGCTCTAGAAAATTTTGTTGCACTACCAGGATTTATTAGGTTGAGGAATTATAAATGTCTTTTTGACCCATAAACAGAAATTACTACAGAAACAACACTTCAGCAGCTCCAGCCGAAGGCTATATTCCAGACTAATCTATGACTCTTCTACTTCTTCCCTACAAGGTATCAGCGTTCTCTGCCCAGAAATCGCTGCGCCTAGAGACACGGTAACGAGTCACCTAAATTTCAACCTTAGCACAGGTCCTAACGTTTTTCTCCGCCAAAGGGCGCAGCATCGACAGAGACAAATGGTATTCTGATAGTGCCAATACCGCGCTATGAGGCGGTTGAGGGAGGGATTCCATCTCTTAGTTCTCGGTTTTCTTCTGGAACATTTTCGCAATGTGTTGTAGGGACCATGTCGAGGATAAGTTTTGTAGTCGCTGTATCGACTCTATGTTGATGAGGTGNATCCCCCTATATAATAAACGGCGAAGGTGTTTCGCAATAGTCTGTCTGTCGCCGGGCCCCTCCTGTCCGTGGCCGGGTGACTCATCGCGGCTGGAATGCCGAGGGGAAGCCGATTTTCGGAGTTCTCGAAAAGAGTCTTCGGTTCTGAGTGCTCGGATTAACCAGATAGGAATGGACAACATGGCTGAAGGTTGGCTCCACCGATCTATTGGAGAAATTTCGGAGTCCGCCGCCTTCACCTGTAGATTTCAGCAACTTATTGAAACCCAAACCTGACAGAGTCAAGAGGACACAGATTTTTCGAGTTCTTGAATAGAATATGCGGCTCTGAGAGTTTGATTCAATCAGAAGAGAGTGGACAACATGACTGATGGATGAATGCACCGATCTATAAAGGAAATTCCAAAGTTTACCGCCTCTACCTGTAGAGTTTTGCAAGTTAACCAAAGCCAATGACGATTTACCCGCAAACTCAGCACTTTCTACAGAAAGTGAAGGCACTTTGATGACTAGGTTAACGAAAATGAAGAATTGAGAAAGAGAATCGCTCACATCTCCATATTTTGCGTTTTTTCATGTATATTTCGATAGGCAGAGCAAGATTTATACAAATTTTTCGATACTGCATAAACTAAAAGAGACTGCGCTAAACATCAACTTCTACGACTTGAGTTTAAAAGTTATGTGGTTAGTGGGTCCAGCCAAGCCATTATAAAAGACGGCATGGATTAATTTTAACCTACGGCGATGATAGTAAATTTATAACAACGTAGTTCTCATTTTCATGAAGTGAATTTGTTTTTGAAGCTGAAGATTTGGCTGGCTAGGAAAGGAGCATGGAGCAGACCCGCGGCTCTGAGTACTTAAGTAGCGAAATGTCTAGCAAATGCAGAGCCAAACTAATAACTTAGCAAAAACCTAGAGTTTGCTCCGATGGACATCACTCACAATGTCCTAAAATGAGTGATAATCACTAAATTAACGAAAACAAATGGATAAGAAGGTTCATAGAGGGAGCTACCAAACGATAAACGCGGAGAAGCTGTTCCAGGCATAACTTCTATTTCGGCTGCCAGCTACCGGAGGACCCATTGTACAGCTTACAACGAAAGGTTTCATTTTCTTCATCACTTCTGACGTCACGATGTGGAGAGGACAAACCGGCTAAACCTCATCGAAAAATGAATGAGTGAAGTAGATTCGCAGAAAATCACTGTCATCCGCGAAGCGCGGCGAAGCTGCGCTTCGTGCTGATGACAGTGATTTTCAAGTTCAGCTGGCCTCAGGGTAACGTGGCTTACGGGTCCGAGACAGAGCGCCGCGAAGCGGCGCTCTGGCTCGGGNNAGCTCCGGCGGGAGACCGGATTTTGTCCCGAAAATGATACCAGTATCATGATGCGGGAGACCGGATTTTGTCCCAAAAATGATACCAGTATCATGATGCGGGAGACCGGATTTTGTCCCGAAACTGAAAAACGGAAGAAAACAAAAATGCACGGTGG
>JARK01001353.1:1532936-1550656 GCA_000688135.1 Ancylostoma ceylanicum | reverse complement strand
GCCTTGACGAATTCCGCGCTAGCTGACGACAGTATCTACGAAACAAGCTCATACCGTAGCTTTCACCAAAAACACCAGATACTTGAAGCAGCAGTGAAATGTGTTCTCCGTGTACTCACAAATGTGTACTCACAAGCTCGAGCAGAACGTTGACCTTGCAAACATCGAAACATCCAGCATAAAAACGCGACCTACCATCTCTTCATGCGGAGGACCAGCGGATAGAATAAGTTGGCTCCTAGTAAAGCTCCTTTCACCACTTCTACACTATGTCGGTTCCCACATTGTGAACTCTCACGAGTTCGTTGATGCCATCCAGCATTGTCGGGTTCCAACTTCAGCGTACTATGTGAGCTTCGATGCAGTGTCGTTGTATACGAACATCGACAACAACGCAGCCGTTAGAGCACTGCTTGAACTCCTCAACAACCATAGAGAAGAAGTGAGCATGTGGGGCTTTTCGAACGAAGACGTTGAGATCCTTCTAGAAGCTACGCTAGCTTGTAATGTATTTCGCTTCAACAACACCTTTTACGCACAAAAACGAGGACTTGCAATGGGGATTCGCATTGCCCCTTTGCTCGCCATTGTGTTTCTGGACCACATCGAAAAGGGATAGTATTCTACAAGAGGTACATCGATGATGTGTTCGCGATTGGTTCGTCATTTTCTGCTCTAACTTCAACACTCGCCAAATTGAACTCGATGGACGTGAACATAAATTTCACCATGGAAGACCCCGACAAAGACGGATTTCTACCGTTTTTAAACACTCGGGTTCGATTCTGCAATGGAAAGCCAGAGATTCGCTGGTACAGGAAACCATCATCGAAGAATATCATGCTGCATTCACGAAGTGCCCATCCGACTTATATGAAAGTGAATGTAGTTCGAAATTTGAAAGGGACCAGTGAACGAATTGCAGCGAACGATAGAGAAAGTGACGAAACAATTCAACGGATTCTCTCCGAGAATGGTTATAAAAATGGGAGTATGAACACATGGAGACCTCATTCAGCTCCTGATGGAATCGCACTGGTGTTGCCGTACCTCAATGAACACATCTCAAAACAAGTCAACATCATCGTGAAAAGGTGCGGGCTCCCAGTGCGACTGATATTTCGACCTCCCCCCACTCTCAGAGAAATCCTGACGTCATCCCGGATATATGAAAGTGGATGCGATGCTGAAGACTGTCAGTTCTGCGGTGATCACAAAATTTGCCACTTACGTGGAACGGTATACATGATCACCTGCACAAAGTGCGGCCAACGATATATAGGAGAAACGGGACGACCACTAAGGGAGCGGCTGAATGAACATCGTCGAGCATTCGCCAGCCCACAGTCATACCCTACCAACAGCTTCTCCAAACACCGCACAGCGATGCACACTCGAGAGTCCCTTCCATTACTAGAAGTCACAGTGTTGCATCGCTATCTCGAGCACCCTGTCGAAAGGAAGATCATGGAGGCCCGAGAAATAAAGCGGCACCATCCGGAGATTAACAGTAGGGATGAGCTGGCTGAGGCACTATCACTTATTGCTTGACCACGACCGCTCTACTGGCCTGGGTGATGTAGTTGTTTATGATACTTATCATTGTCCAGATTGTTTGTCACAATGTGTATTGTATTCTCACTTCTCATCCTTCTCCCGCTGAGATCGGTTTGTCTCGCATGTAAATAACTGTTACACTTGTAAGTATTGTGGTTTATTGTATTAAGGTCTGACGAAGGCGCTCAGCGCCGAAAGCTCACTGAATAAAAAACTAACAAAGAAGCGCTCATCGTTTACTGATCAAGACATAATGTTCACCTTGTCATCAACTCAAGCCTGGGCATCTCACGACTGCTATTCATCTCTGAGACTACCAAGGTGTTGTTACCACTTTCACCCTGGGTAATCTCGTGGAAAGCTCACTGCACCGTCGCATACCATTCTATCTTCGTTTCGTATGGCGAAACTTGAAAATGAAGGCATGCACGTACTGGGCTTTGAGCCCTACATATGGGCGTTAGATGGGTTGGATTCATGCGTTAGTGAAAGTATTTCTTCTGTTATTATGCCTGTACAGGTTGTTAAAGGTCCCTCTTCATTAGTCAACCTTTCGGCAACACGCCGTTATCAAGGCCTGACAGTGGAGCAATTTTTATGAATTTATGATTTACACCATCAAGCACCTTCTCTGAACTGTGCATTCAATTCATCTTGATTAGCTAGCGGTAAACACCAGACGTGGGAGACGAACTCACCAAATATGCCACCAAACGAACTCACCAAATATGCCAAAGGGCGTTAAGTCAATCGGCACCGCAATATGGAACTGTCACCAGCGGATGAGTGAGCATTGCTCAGCTCATGCAATCGGTGACAATCTTATAGCTCGCATAATGGTACGAACGGCATCAAGCCGCTGACTATCGATATATGCTCATTTCTGTTGTTCATTCTTGGATTCCGCGCTGAAATCCAGAAGTCCTCAAGAGTCTTCCTCGCCGAAATTTCTGGTTTGTGAGCCAGGATGGTGCACGCTACATCGTAATCTTTTCCATCGTGGTCTTCGCGTCTGTGTTTTGCAAGTGGTTTAACCAAGCATTCCCGCCTTTTACTAGCCAAATGTTCATTTATTCGTACATAGAGGGGTCGACCGGTCTCACCGATGTAGAAAGCATGGCAGCTCAAACATTCGATCTTGTAAACAACCCCCGTTTTAGCGCAATCTCCATTTTTACCGTACGGGCGTATGATACAATGTTCCGTATCGCACGTTCTGTCATAAAGCCTATTTCGGACTAACTGCCGCCTGATATTGTCATCAGCAATGTTGATCAGAACAGCATCATCTTGCAGTTGTGCCCTCAGTAGACATTTGAAGGGGATACATGAGGGAAGTTTCTTACAACATTCATTAGATTCGCCCACACTGCCAGCTTTGCGATGTTTGTTTCGTGAGACGTTTTCGTGTGCTATAGCTACGGCCAACCTTACAGATTCTTGGCGTTCTGCCTCACCGCTAAACACTTCCGTCGCTGTTTTGAACATATTACGTCTACTATATTACTATTATTATATTACGACTATAGCACTTTTCATAGTCATCGAGTGAGCCGACTTAACATGTACGAGGATGTTCTTCGAACTCTCCTTTCGATACCACTTCACATTAACCATGCCATTCGAAAATTTCAGCTGTGTATTGGAAAGGAAGGCATCCTTCTCGGGGATGGGGGGGAGGGTTCTCTCGTTAACTTTATGTACTATGATTACTCGTTTAGTATTCTGGAACATTCATCCATTTCTGATTGTGTAGATGTGATAACGCAGCAATCGTCGATGTAACGATAGTACAGTAATGGTTGTCGTGAGAGCATTGGTTCTTCTATTTTACCCATGAAGCAAACAGCGAGTGCTCGTGCTAACCTTTGCCCCATTGTAAGCCCTCTAGTCTGCGAGAGTTACCTCCCAGACCATTTGAACACGTTACAATTGAGACATTTCTTGACAAGAGTCATGACGCGTGCTCTACCGAGCCCATATGTCTCCTTAGTAGAAATGTTATTATATTACACAGACAACCGTCTGGAACAAGAGTTGAAAGGAATAGTTTTCCTCGGGACGCTAGGAAGTGGGGTGGGGTAGTCACTTGAAGTTTGTGCAATGTAATCACACTTTTGGAGACGTTAGAAAATTAGGAAACAAGCGAAAATCATTAACTGTGCCCAAACACAGAACCCCACCTATGAAATGCGTATACTATTCTGGCAGCCTAGCTAACGTCGAGCTTCCTACCTTGACTATAGCTCTGATCGAAAATTATTCATCACATATCGTCATGTAAATTACTCCCCGGTGTAATGTCCTCCCGTTCTTTATCACAGCACTTATTTACTGTATCTGGACGTTTCCCACACTGTAGAGCTAAAGCGCACTGGTACTCCTTCGACAAACCCGTGGCATGGTCTTCTATACGCTATTGAGCTGCGGCGCACCCTCCTTACCCAAGGTTTTCCCACAATGCTGAGCGCTGACTAATTTTCTCCATCGGTGGACCCACACCATTGGGTTTTCCACAAAGGGAGATAAGGAAATTTCAGAAAAGGTGGTGCAGCTACTCAGCGGCCTCGGTGTTGCAGATCCCTCTCCCGGCCACCTACACGGTGGAGCTGACGTGGGTCGTGCGTGAGCCGCACAGCCGATCGGGCATCTGCGGGCCGCACAGCAGCGTCGCGATCGGAGATCTGTGGGCCGCACAGCATCGTCGCGATCGGGCACCTGTGGGCCGCAGGGCACCGTAGCGATCGAGCATCTGTGGGCCGCACAGCACCGTCGCGATCGGGCATCTGTGGGCCACACAATGCCGCAAGGGAGCTGCATAACACTGCATAGCGATAATCCTGCTCCGTACATTATGCAGCCTGAAAACTGGTAAACACTGTCTCACTTGTAGGCCGCGGGACTGCCAGCGCAGGAGGCTGGTCCCGTCGCGAAATCCTGAGAGCACTGTCTAAGTCTCTCGCTTTTAACTTTGGCGACTGTATCCATCATCATCGTGACCAATGGAACCAGCGAAGGTTGGATCCCACCGCGAGTTCCACTACATCCATGCACCTATGATGAAACATCGGCCGACCGTCTCGTAAGTTTCGTCTCACCCTCCAACACGCTCTATCACGCTCTATGGGCGGAGCCCATGATGAAAGAATGCGATCACGTGCCAGCCCCCCACGTCTGCGCTCTAGAAAATTTTGTTGCACTACCAGGATTTATATATGAGGATCAATAAAAAAAGACCAGTGCATCATAGGATGTCGCATATCGTATGTTCGCTGGAAGAGATTTGACTGAGGAAGGCAGAGCAAAACTAGGCTGTTATAGCAGAACACGTGCGCACTGGAATTGATCCGAGAAAGGAAGTTCTACGGAAGTGTGATACTGAGCTTACTCGAAACGTCTCTCTTTCTCAGTTAGACTTAAATGTTGACAATTTCGACGAGCTGGAAACCTCATCGGACAGCACTTCTAGCCACTTGGCACCTCGATAAAAAATGGAGTAATGCGCAAAATTTTTCATATTAGTCATTTTGAAGTAAATTTTGAACCTACCTGTGCGTCCATGAGATGGTCTGAAGACCCAGTACTTACTAGGACGTAAATGAAGCTCATTGTGAAGCAGCCGGAAACAAAAAGTGCTGTCACTTAATACAGGCCGATGTAATAGGCTATTTAGTCCTAAACTCTTGAGACGTTACCGATACCCAGGAAGTGCTACGGGGGTAAAGATGGCTAGGAGCAGCTCGATAGACTAAAATTCGTGTAAATACCTTTTGGATCTTTTCTAGTTTACGTTGGAGCTTTTTCTGTGGTGGGTTCCACACTTCAAAACAGTACTCTACGTGCGGAAGGACACATGCTTTGTGAAGTCACAAGAGGATTCTGGGTCACTACATTGAACATTCCTTAGGATAAGAAACAGAGTCGAAAAAGTTTTTTTGCACTAAATGTTCAACGTGAGACGAGAAGTTTAGTTTAGAATCGAAAACCATTCCTAGGTCCTTCACATGATCGCGCATTCCAGTTCAACACCATTACAGATATACCTGACACAAGGGTCGCGCCAAATGTGAAACACAAAAGTTTCACTTAAATTCAAGGTGAGGTTCCATGTGTTGCTCCATGCCAACATCCTTTCTACGGAATTCGAAAGCGCTTCTTGTATTTCAGACTTGTTCTCTGTACTGTACGCCCCGTATATCTTGATGTCGTCTGCGTACATCTGGATCTTGATTTCAGGGTGGGTTTTCAGGCCAATGGGAAGATTATAGCAGTAGATCAGGAAGAGCAGCGGGGATATCACCTTGCGACAGGCCACTAGGGCAGTCATACCGTTTAGAGAAACTGTTTTGAACTTTTACATGCATATGTCTATTGAACAAATAGGATTCAAGCCACACCAACAATTTTTTGTCCAGGCCGAGATTATCAAGCTTGTAAAGGAGTTTTATATGATTTACTTTATCAAAAGCTTTTGTAAGGTCGAAGTAAATCACGTCAATTGAGCGGTACTTCATACAATACTTTATATGTTCCCCGATTTTTAAACCTGGGAATCTTGATAATATGATTTGAATGCTTCTGTTATCACCAGGTTGTTAGGTGTAGGTTATTGATGGCCTGACGTTGCGACCTGAACGTCTTCTTCGGAGGCCTGTAAGTGGTGTAAAGTTCAATTTTGCGTTCTTGACCACCAAATGTTTTCTCCACCCATGGCTAGTGCGACATCGTTCTGGACCCACCAAGCAAAACCACTTGTAGACATTAGACAACCAACCTTCGAGTTCACCGCTCTTTGCGGATGTCCGCACCGATCACACACGCACACTACGGACAAGACAAGTGAGTGTGACCCTGCACCCTAGATGGACGAAGGGCTTGGGTATCGCAGCAATCTACAGCTCACATAGCGATACAAAGGGTAAAAAGTTATTAGTAATAGAGAGGCATTCATTCCGGTTATTCATACTCGGATTTCGGGCAGAAATCTAAAATGCTTCTGATGCCTTTCGCGCGGCGGTGTCCGTTTCATGGGTTAGCATCTTGCAAATCACGTCAAAATCACTGTCGTTTTGCTCTTCGCGTGTTCCCCAAGCGCAGGCACTAAGCTTCCTCTTCGTTTACTTGCCAGATGTTCTTTAACGCGTATGCTGAGCAATGGGCCAGTTTCCCCTATATACAGAGCTCCACAGTCCAAGCAAGTTATCTGGTAAACAACCCCTGCTTTCGCACAATCTCCACTCTTGCCATAAGGACAGACGATTGGTTGGTCCAGAACGATGTCGCATTAGCCATGGGGGGGGGGAGAAAACATTTGGTGGTCAAGAACGCAAAATTGAACTTTACACCACTTACAGGCCTCCGAAGAAGACGTTGAGGTCGAAACGTCAGACCATCAATAAAGAGTACCATCTAACAACCTGGTGATAATTCAAATCATATTATCACGTCAATTGATTTGCGGGAACTAAAGGCTGAAATCCTGTCATAGAGGCATAAGCCACTATATCACAGTTGGTGGACAAAGTTTGTTGTGGCGGCCGCGTCGCGGCACCGCACACTATCCAGAATGTCACTGTGAGGAACTAAAACATCCCCTTTGGTTGGTAAAGCATGAATCCTGCAATGAAACCAAACAAGGCGGACGAAAAACACAATGCCGTGACGGTTGCGGCGCTCCAGTGCGAAGCCGCGACGCGGCGGCCACAACAAAATTTGTCCACCAACTGTGATATAGTGGCTTATCATAGAGGCTATCCGTCAACTGTGTGAACGTAGGTGCCCCAGAGATAAAGCCATGCTGCTCTTTTGGAATAATTTTCATCTCATCGAGCCAACAGAGAATTTTGGAGCGAACAATTTTCTCAAGCACCTTGATGGGAGTTGGACAAATGCTAATAGGTCAATAGCAGGATAACAAACTGGCGTCAGTTGTTTTAGGAATGGCCGTTACTATGGCTTCTTTCCAAGCTTCAGGCACTTTGCCGTGCATCAATGAAATATTAAAGATGGTGGACAGGGGTTTATACACTGCGACAGCGCAACGTTTGCAAAAATTCTGGAGTATACCATCAAAAGAGGCGGCCTAAGAGGTTTTCAGGTTCTGGAGGTAATCAAGGACGTATGTTGGTTTAACTAAAACTTCTGATAACGGAAGTAGTGATGAGATGTCGATGTTAGGTGCGCGAACATATGAAGCATCTTCTGTAGCTGGACTGAACACACTCGCAAAATAATCATCTAATGCCGCTAACTTATCATGATCTGTGAGAAGACTGTTGCCATGCTTGTCAAATAGAACTGGAAGGGATCTGGAACCACCCTTGAACCGTATCTTGGATCGCATAAATAAGAAAACGTTTTTCATGTTCACGCTCTTTGATCGGGATCGTTCGCGGCATCGCTTCAAGTGGAGATCCAAATCAGAACAAACTTTCTAAACAGTGCGTTCGTGTTGGGATTATGAAGACAACGAAAAAGACGCTTCTTTTGAGCGAAAAGATTGATGATATGTGCGGGATATTTGTGCTTGTACTTTTCAGAAACAACCACTGGAACAAATTTCGAGAAGCAGAAATAAATGACACAGCACAATCTAGTATAAACGTCATCAATTGAAGAATATCGTATACGTTCCACTAGTCAACCCGAGTGAGATATCCCGTCATTGACCGGGAATCGGCTTTGTTGAAGTTTGGCAAAGGAATAGGGCAGGGCTCAAATTGGGTGAAGGTAATGCGGAATGAAACCACATTGTGGTCCGAATTTCCGAGCGGAGGTAGAACTCTGACATCAGAAATGATGAATGGAGTAGCCAAGACAAGGTCAAGAATCTTATCACCCCTAGTAGGGGCTGCCCCATGTTGGTTGAAACCACAGTTCGAGAGAAGCTCTATGAACCTATTTCCAGAAGAATTTGATGCGCAGTTGCCATACCAGTCTGCTCCAACGTTGAAGTCTCCGAGCAGTACACAGTCAGTTGCAGAAAAGATCAATTATCATGTCTGCAAGAGACTCATCATCTTGCGCAAGAGAGCTAGGCGGGCGGTATACCAAAATCAAGCGAACATTACGCGCATCCGGGTTCAGAATGTCCATGCATAAAACGTCGGATTTCAGAGTATTTGATGTCAAAATTTGTTTTAATACTGAGTGTGTTTCAGAAACACAACAAACCCCTCCTCCCCTTCTTGCCTTCCTATCAAATCTGTGAACTACAAAAGGAAGATCGGCCACGAGCTCAGAACTTTTTATCATTGAATGACATCATGTTTCAGAGATGAAAAGTGAATCGGGATCATACGAGGAAAGAAAGAGGTGGAGGTGGTGTATCTTGTTCATTCAGCAGCGTGCATTCAAAAGGTAACATTGCAAGCCTAGAGAGGGTCCATGCGGAACTAAACGTTTGCCGATCCTGAGGAAGTCGTATCGAGTGGTAGCTCAGACGTTTTCCTGAGCTCCCCTTTACAGACACCACTGCCTTGAGTCAGCATTCCCATTATGATCGCGTGCCTTCTTCCTAAGATCGTACTCCTTTTGTCGTTCTGCTCGCGTCATACTCCTCCGCACGAATACGCGGGAGAATTCAGAAGAGCGTAGCCGGTGTGCATTAGCTGAAACTGTGGACCAGTGCGAACGCGAGGGTAATAAGACTTTGAGTAGACGAGGCTTGGATTCGTCATACCTTCCCAGGCGGTACACGTCGTTAGGTCGGCACTGTACTCCCAGCACATCGAGTATCTCGCTTACCTTCTCTTCATCAAGGGACTGTCTTGCTGACGGCCTTGACTCTCTCGGTTCCGCTACTCCTGCAATAACAACGCTCCGAGCTCATCTGTCGGCTTCGACGCAGTCCGCGATCTCGCCTGGTAGCCTGTCAGCTAGAGTTTGCATGAACTTGTCAATAACAGAATCCTTGTTTCTGGCGATCACGAAATCCAGAATCTCCTTAGTCGAAAGCTTGCTACAATCAACATCAAGAGCAGCCGAATCAGCAGTATAATTACAGTTGACATTCTTCTTCTTTTTGCTGCTCACTGCCCTAGTAATTCTTTGCGACATGGCTGGTAGGTCACAAGAGCGAGAATCGATGAAATCTGGAAACATGAGGACTGCCGGGTTGAGCAGGAATTCACGAGAGTGGGCTCTTAGGTTGTAAGGCCATTCAAAAAATTAAAGGCAGTAATTAGGCAGGGTCTGGAAAGACGAAAGCTATGAAGAAATCGTACTTGATAACCGAAAAAAGAGCGGAAAAAATAAGTTTTAAGAGAAGCGACGCCACCGACCACTCGCGGCGGGGATAGTGAAGTGAAAAAAATATGAAAAAAATATGAATAAAAATGAATAAAAAAATGAATTCCTCATGAATATCTAAAGGATGGATTACTATTTATAAACACTATACATTTCGCTCTTACAATCAATTGATTGAGAAAATAATGATACTGTAAATTAACGTGAAAACAATGTAACTAGCACCAACAACAACAAGAGCTATTCTTTTTCTTTCCCCAAGCGTAGTGGTAGTGACCTGACGTTGTACCACTGCCTGAAAATTACGCAATTACTTGGAGCAATACAAACAGAAAAGCTGATTAGGAAACGTACGGCTTCTGGAGGTAATGCGAAGACCTGTGTTGTTGATTCCTGATTTTCTTTGAGGCCTAGTTTCCTTTCTGCCCACTTCAATATGAGATCGATTGAGCGCTGGGATGATTCTTGACCTAGTGTTGGACATTTTTCACTAATAGAGACGGTAATCACAGTACAGCTATCCTTCTCTTCCTTCCTCCGTAACCATAACCAGGGTCAAGCGACCGATCTCAATTTCCCAGAGGAATCATATGGGAGGGGATGGAAGGGGGTGGGAAGGGAAGTTATATTGGAGGGAGAGGAAGATAAGCGCAAGCATCGGGCTCAAACGCTCTGCGGCCACATCAGGAAGGTGTATGGATAAGAGCTGGAAGCCCTCTAGATCTTAGAAAGCTTCCCGAAACCGTGATATTTTTTTCTTTTTTTTTGTTCAATTCTTAGCAGCTGATGTGAAGGATCGCTTGAGGAGGCTGTTTCGTTTCTAAAGGCCTATCCCATTAATTCACACCAATTCACGATACACCACTATCACAAAAACTCTCGCCCGATTCTGGAACAAAGAGCTCATGCTCTTTAAGTCTCATGGAATAAGCTTAACACGTTCGCGACCACACGCACGACCGGTCGTGCACTCTCCGTTTAGTGTCAGATCATTGCGAAATGTCCACATTTAGCCAATTCCTTTGTAGTAGCGTAGTTACAGACACTTCACAGTATTGCACACGCAGTGGGCAAAGCAGACCTTCTCTCTAACTTTTTCATTAGATTTTTCGAACTAGAACAGCTAGAAGAACAATAAACTTTTAGAACGTTTTAAGAACGACAAATCAGTAGACAACGGAAATGGAAGGGACCTTCAGGAACAACGAAGGAAAGGACAACTCTCATGAAAAAATCTTGCTTTTTCTATGGGAAGACAAAAAGTGCTACCGCGAGGGACCACGTGCTCGACCGGTCGAGCACGGGTCCCAGGTACGCAAAAGCGCGTCTGTCGCGAACCTGTTAACGAGACCTTCACAAGATACCCGAAAGGCAGAGGCGCATGCAGAAAATGAGCGGGAGGGGGAGGAGAGGCGTAGGAAAAAATTGGGGTCTCCGTCGTTTTGGGGACCCAGACGGAAAATGAAATTTTAAAAAATATTAATCTTAATAATAAATAGTAAATAATCAATATTTAAAAAGTGATAATAAAGATAAACAAATAAACTATTACAGGAATTTTATTTGTATTGTAAAGCAATTTCGAAAATTTGGCGAGGTTTTAGAAAGCTTGTACGTGGAAGAAGCAGGCGCAAATACTCGCTCTGCTGGCTAATACTGTTCATTTCGGATCGTCCTATTTATGGTAGAAAATTCCAAAGCACGTTCCCAGTGTTACGCACGACTGGGCCCATCTCTCAGAAAGTTGGAAAGTTTGGAGGTACTCTGGATCTTAATACGGTCAAACGTAACCGAGAGGAAATGAAGAGTAGCGTTGACCTTGAAGCACTTCAGAAAGGAAGAACCATTATATTTTGGCAGAAATCCCAACAATGATTTATTGCTGATACAGTGTTTGTTGCTAAGGCAGAAATGCTCCGCCGAAGGGGGAGCGGGCATGGAAAAAGCAGGGTCTCTCTCCAACTATAAAGAAAATAACCAAAAAGGAACCAATACGAAATTTTTAATTTTCTGAGAGTGCTTTGGAGAAATATGGAGACCCATTCTAGAGGGAGGGGGGTGCCTCTGAAGCACAACGATGTCCACCATTGTGGTGAGATGACTTCGGGTTGTTAATCGTAACAACTAGGTGATTTGGTAATTTTTCCTTCCTTTCGAGTATTCACAGCTCTTATAGAAAACTTTGAGCTTTAATCTATCAGAATTTTGGAAAGAAAATGAAAAAGGTTATAAAACATTTTTCCGACAATGTATGGACCAGTTTCGTCTGCGGCCGAGCTGGCTTCCCAACGTTCGAAAATACAACCTCTGGGACCTCGCCTTGAGGTCCACATATGGAAACGTAGGGTAATGAAGTCGAAATTTTCAAAAACTCACATTTTAAGACAGTCTGCCTTGGTTTGCTTTCGTGATCCTCGACATCTACTAGCAGCGCGTACCTCACTCGTCTTGCTGGCAGTGTCAGATCAACAAGTAGCAGGAATACGGCATGAATAAAACATCCGCATATCCATAAGTCCAAGAGGGTGGCCGAGTGGTACGGTCGTGAGCTGACCAGCTGCAACACTCGAGATTCTATCCAGTCTTTCCTTTTCTCTGGGTTTTAGTAAAATAATGCTCATATTGTCAAGAATGGAGGGGGTCCGGTCAGTTTACAGAAGTACACTTACCAACACAAGTATAGACATAATCGCAGCCAAAGACACCAATATCTGAAAGAAATCGTCAAGTCTGTCACTATTCTTCACCTTACCTCTAACTAACGCACCTGGACTTTCCTTCTTTTCCACTGTGCGAAAAAGACTAGAGTAACGATAAGTACGGATGGCAAGAATACGGACAGCAACGCCGAATTCCACTCGGCAGAGAATTGCAATTTCAACGTTGACAACGGAAAGGGCGCTAGAAACAGTGTTAGAAGCAAGGCCCAAAAAACTATAGGTGTTGATCCGTAAACTCACAGAGCTCTGCTCCAACTAGTGTGGTTTGATGATCCGATCGCAAGTCGCGGAGCTTGAGCATTGTTAGAACTTCATCTAGAGATTATACTGTGAAGTATCTGTTTTAGATGATGGGAATGATTTCTGACCTCCAGCGTTTTCCGCTTGCAGTTCACAATCGAACGTTTCAAATGGGTGTTTCCACTCAACTGCTGAGCAGGTTATAACATCCTTCACACTGCAAATACGGAGTGAAGCAGTACAAGCACACCGCACTCACCACAACGTGGAGCATTTAACTTTTTGCACTTTCTGAACTCAATGAAGCGCTTTGGAACTTGGAGCAACAGTTCCCAACTGACACTCCAACGAACTGTTCCAGAACATTTAATGACGCTAATGGGCGAGGTTTTTCTTCGGGTGTCATGGTGAGCTGTTTATACTTCACCACCTCTTTCTACAGTGCTCTCTACCGATATTTTCACTGGAAGACCCGGCCTAAAACGCAGTTGGCTAGCGTGGGTCGTATGCCAGAACTATCGGTGGACTAACTGAACATCTCCACGATCAACGTTTTCTGAAATACGGCACTGGAAGAACGAGAGGGTCTCGAAGGCAGAAAGAATAAATGAGATCGTCTACGACAGCAGAGTCATTTATAGTGCAGGAAATGTGTCGGACTCTATCCATGCGCGACTTACGTCATGCTGATGTGGTCAAGATTATTTAAAGACTGAAGAATAAAGAATGGACAAGCAATTTGTAAGTTTTGAAGATTTCATTTTGCATTTTGTATAGCTATTCGCAATAAATATCCATAACAAGCCGGATTATTTAGTGGTGAGATTCATGAATGAAAGCTATGATCTTCCTGCCCATCTAGAACGAACGTGTTTCCCAGGCTAAAGTGGGTATACTTTGTCCGAACGACTCGTCGCTGTCAGTAGTTTGTATATGTAAAAGTGAAAGTTTGTATGTTTGTATGTATATTCCGAATAGAAATCGCGGAGGGTGAACCGATCCGGACCAAATTTTGCATGCAGGTCCATCATGGGCCGGCGGAGGTTATAGACTACCTTCCGCCAGGGATTATCAATTAACTTATCGATTATATCGATTTTATTGATTTTTCACTCTCTTTGGACAAGGACTGGTGAGAACAGGCCTACTGGGGTTATTCAATACGCTGAGCACGAATATGACAACCATTTTGCGCCAAATTATCGATTTATTGACATTATTGATTTTTCCCCAGTTTCACTCGGCTGGGAGGGGGGGGGGGCGGTGAAGATATGTCTACTAGGGTCCCTCAATATGCTGAACACGAATGGCTACCATTTTGCACTGACTATCGATTTTCATTTAGTGATTTATATTCTATTTACCCGCTTCCCGAAAGGAACGGTTAAGCTTACTGAGTCAATCAAACACGCCAAACACTTGACCGTGAATATGGCAACTGTTTAAAAAAATTGTCATCACAATAACCTCAGCGAATTTTAGCTTAAAGCAGCACCCACGGAAACTTTGGCCTCTCAAGTTATCACTTTCTCGGAAACTTCAGTACACCCCAAACAGTTCACTCACAATAAAAGCTGCGGAAATGACCTGCGTTCAGCTCAGTAACCACTGCTTCTACGTGACAGCGAACACTTTTGACGAGTTTACCGCCCGTTAAACAGAGGGCGTTCCTTAAAACGACCTCGAATCAGCTGTTTCATTGCATTCCCAGGACCCAAATTCACTAGTTTTTTTTCACTGCGAGTCATTCTCGTGATTTTTCAAATATTTTTTGTTGTTTTCATGCCCTTCTAACATTTTCCACGCGCATTCGATGGTGTTCATACCTACCTGGGTAATTTTAAGGCTAGTTTTGTCAAAATTTAAATTTTATGCCATTTCTCCTCTATTAGAACATTCCATGAAGTTTTCTTTTTCCAATGTTAGTTTTGTTAATCGCTACACATTTTGTGGGTATTTCTTCTGTTGTATTCGAAAAAAAGCTGTATGTAAGACCAAAATCTCGAATGCGCGAGCAACCATCGGTTTGAAGAGACGGCATCGATCATTTGATATCGGCCCTCATCCCCCCGCCTGAGCAACTCGACCACCCCTGTTGTCCATAACCTTTTTATGAGCTCTTAATAAGGACATATTTGGCGTTCGTGGAAAGTTTTAGCTTTATGAAAACGTTAAGCAGCCCCGTTACATTAAGTGTATGCTAAAACCTTCGAGACGAAAATTTCCATAGGTGCTGCCTTTAAGAGTCGGTGGAAACGGATGACTCGAGATTGTGTACTGATCATCAAAATTATGGGATTTTGTGATAAATAAAAAAATCTTAAATCGATATAATCGATAAGCTAATCGATAATCGCTGGCTGAAGGTAGTCTATAACATCCGCCGGCCCATGATGGACCTGCATGCAAAGTTTGGACCGGATCGGTTCACACCCCCCCCCCCACGATTTCTATTCGGAACAAACATACAAACATACAAACTTTCACTTTTCTATATACAGTTACAAATAACAGCAGACACAACGGAATATGTGACACTTTTCTCGAAGAAAATGTTCACTTCAAATGAGCGGGAGGCTCAGAACCTTCCCGGAAACGTTCGGAATCCCGTCACTGCATTGCGACAGGAATGGCAGCCTGTCGTTAAGCTCTGAGGTAAATTTCCGAGGTGTTACACTGTGATTTCTAAATACCTTCAATAGTTCGCTCCTATTTCAATTGTCCACCGTCCATAAGTAAGCTTGAACCAAGTGATTTCGCGGACAGTTCACTATGTAGATACTGCTATGAAAATTTCAGTTCTTTACTCAACAGCTCATCGAAGTCTTAACCAGTGGAATTGAGATCGTACCGGGAAAGACACTTGAGTGTTGTCGTGCCTGCCTTCATAATTGCTGTCGTTTGATTTTTAACAGAGCAAATATACCGGCAACTTTTACATGCGGGAAAGTTGTTCATTAACATAAAACATTTGAAATACCTCGAGATTTGCTGAAATACTTCTCATATGAAACTAGCTCCATAAAGATAAAAATATTTTCACATGAGTTTGCGTAATTGCCTCCATAATGGAGTTATTAGTGCACAAATGCTTCTTCTGCATCTCTGCAGAATTCTGAATGTTTGTACATGATCGATTGTTCATGTTTACAAGCTTAATCATTGAAATTTGAAACAAAATCTGACATTTTGTCTGGCGCCCTCCCACAGAACTGTGTGACTGTATGATGTGCTTGTATATAAGTCCGCTGTAGATCGCCATGAAAGCCTTGGAAACGAATCCTCAAGGTAGCAATGAAGCCGTTTCTGCAAACTCAATCAAACCCCCAAATCAATGTGGTGGTTGAGCGATGACTGCAATGAGAAAAACTCGATTTTCGGCCAATTCGCCAGTTACACAGAAGCTAAAGCTAAAACAATCAAGATAGTCAAAATTAGTTATTTGATTGACTAACTATTAGGTTGGTCCGAAAGTCTTGCACCAAACTTCGCACAACTTCCACCATCCTGATCGAGGACGTATGTTCAACGCTTCACTAGACTTTCCATTCTAGAAGTCCAGAACTGCGGCAGCTGCAAGTCGAAGAAGCTTGAAATCTCGTTTTCCAGTTGGGTCTGATTATCGAACTTCTTCTCTCGTAGATGCTGCTTCTAGGCTCGAAGCAAGCGATGGTCCGATGGAGCCAGGTCTGGAGCATACGCAGGGTGTGGCAGACCTCCCATCCAAGTTCGGCAATTTTCTGGCGAGTGAGCTTTGCCACGGGGAGTTGGGCGTTGTTATGAACTAGAACAACATGGCCAATTTTCCTACGCTTCAAGCGAATCGCGTCTGCCAGTTTCTGTAGTTGATAAGAGTAGACCTCAGCGGACACGGTGTGCCCAGACGGCAACAGCTTCCAGTGCAGCATTCCCTCAGAATCCCACCAACAACACAGCAAAACCTTCTTTAAGTGGTGTTTTCCTCCCGGCACTTTTGGAGGTGGTTCGCCACGCGGGAGCCAACTTTTCTGTCGTGTGTGATTAACGTACAGCACCCAACTCTCATCTCCAGTAACGATTTGTCGAAGAACGTCCCTTCTGTGTGGCCGCAGAAGCAAAGACTTACACATACACACACACACACACACACACACACACACACACACACACACACACACACACACACACACACACACACACACACTTGCGGCCAACTGCGAGGCACTCAATTCGTGGGGACCCTAGTCGACATTAGTTTTCTGTGACCCAGCGCTTGGAGATGCCTGATGATTGTTGTACGGCCGCAGCCAAGAGTCTTCGACAGCTCACATGTAGTTGCACTGGGCTTATTCCCTGAGAGCATCGCGCAAAGCCCCATCATTGCAGTCAGTTGGGCGACCAGAGCGGGGTCGATCTTCAAGCGAAATATCTCCGGATTTGAAACGTTGAAACAAACGATTGACAGTCCAGCGAGATATTACATCTCTCTTGAATGCAGCACAGATATGAGTGGTGGCATCTGCTGCGTTGTGGCCCTGCAGAAATTCATCGTACACGATGGTACGAATTTGGATTTTGTTCATCGAAGTCATTGTTGCATGCAAGTGAAACGCAAGCGCTTGTATACCCTTCTAGTGGAAACTTCTAAAACATTCTACCATATTCTATTGCTAAAATATTCTGATTCAATGACTACAAAATTCTTGATCAAAAAATAAATTTTGGTGCAAGACTTTCGGACCAACCTAATGCATATTTTACCTCGACTTAAACTGAGAGTGACACTATCAGCTGGAGTTTGCAACAATTTGTACCGAAAGCAGCAACAATGACTTATTTTCAGCAGCAACAATAACTTATTTTCAAACACGGAGAAGATATCAAAAATGAGACAGCTGGAGGAGTGATTGGGAAGAGAAGATGAAAGTTCTCCACGGTTATGGTTGTATGAGCCTTTTCCGGGGGGGGGGGGGG
>JARK01001353.1:1508805-1524672 GCA_000688135.1 Ancylostoma ceylanicum | reverse complement strand
GTTGACAAAACTCTAGGCTGGCGGATTAACTACCCTGTCAATTGCCTGTAGTTCTTCAACATAGATACCTGTTCGATTCTACCGACCAAACTGGTGGGTTTGGGGCTCAAGAATGGTAAATTTTTTTCGAAACCGCTCCCGTTCATGCCACTACCACCAAGATGTGAAAATGGTTAAGAATCTGCTAATAATTTGAACACAAAAATGAGGTCAGACGCTAAGAATAGCAACATCCAGACGGCGAAGACAAGAATATTCAGCAGTAGCCTACGGGAAAACGAGGACGTATCCTCCTGGACTAGAGAAATGAAAGCCATAACTTAGCCATAACTTCCTGAAGTGAAAGGCCACTTTAATCAGAGGAAAAGTGTGGAGCGAGGGGAGAGTTCTTTAAGTGTAGGAAAAACCAGTTCCAGCCAGTTGACCGAAGTCCACGCTATTTGCTTAAGAGGATTTCTGAAGGTCACGTATGCGAATGACTCAATGACTTGTTTCTGTAACTTTTACATTTCAGCTGACTTCCTGCTGAAGCAAGAATTGGAGTCCAATTAATCCTGGGATCCCGTGCTGAAATCCTGAAAAACCTGGCATATAAAAAAAAGACATCCAAATGTTTACGTGTGGTGGCTGACGCGGCAGTTGTAGGGTTGTTGTCAGATAAGGAGGAGAAGTAATAGTTTCAGAAGATGTCACAGCTGTTCCCGCCGGGGAATTGAGTCGCCGACCAAACCAACGCTTACGAACATCATTCCACCGACAGAGGCGGAAAAGAGGCGACGAGTGGACGAAGCTGTCAGAACTATGAATTATTGACTGTACCTTGAAGTAGAAACAAATCCGAAGGTACTCTTAAAAAGACCGCCTCTTCTATCATGTCTGAGGATGGCGAACAAACATCCCTGATTTAAAATAGGGAGGACGGCTATGAGATTCTTCTTAACCCGGATAACAGTCCAAATAAAGGAATGGCCGAAAATGACTGGATAACGGATACTGGATGACAGATAGCGGATAAATGTTAATGCGCAGAAATTTACCTCCCACCAAGAGTGATAATGACTACAGACAGCCACATGAAAAAAATGCGTGAACTACATATATCCACTGCACTTATTTTCGCCTTACCCAGATCGCACTAAAAGTGCGAATAGCGGTCCGGTGATGGGTATAAGCCAAAATCTCCTGATAACAGCAAAAGGAATAACGGATAAGATCTGAATCATTATCCTACAGCCAGAATTTTAACCCAGAGCTAGGTTAACATGACATTTCGAAAGAAACGAGGACAGTATAAATGAAATATTAGGACTGTAACTTTGCTGCTGTGGACTCGTTTAAGTAGCAACATCGAAAGAAGGTGCTAAGCGTCGAGAGCTCGCCAGACCAAAAAAACCACCTCAGAAGCCTTAAATGCATTTTGTTAACGGAGAAAATAGGATTTTCATGAGGGCCTTGATAGAAAAATTCAAAGCCATTCCACTACCACTATCCACCTTTCGAATTCCATCATATGTACATATTGGGTTGAGCAACAAGTTCGCACGATTTTCGGAAGCACTGCTTCTCACAGACAACATCCATCACAACAAGTGTTCTGTGTATTTAGCCCCTTCCTCCTCTACTAATGTTAGGCGAGACAGAGCAGCACCTTAGTTCTATCTCCAGAAAATACCACATTGTTAGAGACTATGTATACAATATGTGGTCCTTGTCTGCAGCTCTTGACTGACTGGCGACGGCGGCGTCTGTACGAGGGCGGTTTGAAAAGTTTCCGGAATGACCACCAAGAAGTTGTTCTTTTTCAAAATTTTTCATGCAATTGTGTTGGCCAGTTCTTCACATGAATTGACCATAAATCTCGATTTGATGCGATCGGGGCTCTGCTTTTGACAAGTGGATCAACCTGTGCAACTTCAGCTGCGCTCAGTTGCAGACAGACGTGAATATTAGGCGTTGATTAATTCTTTCAGTTGGAAGAGGTAATCGAAAGTAGACCAAATAAGACACAGGTGATGAAATTGTTGAATCATCCCCTTTATTTCCCTCTCACAGCATCTGAGTTTCAACAACCAGCCACAGCAGAACGCGAGCAAATAACAAACCATGCGCGGAATGCCGAAAAAAGGTCACCATTTAGGAGAATCTGAATAAAAACGTTGACAAGGTTTTGAAAGATGTGATAAAAAATATGTGCTAAATAAGGGAGTTGAGGGCATCTTTTACGAATTATTAATCTCTATTTTACCTGACGAATTGAGTTTGAAAAAACATTTTCAAAACACTGTGCCGCAGTTGCCCAACCAATGACAAAATGCAATCTAACATGAAAGTCAGTCAGTTATTTTGAAAGAATGAGTTCCACTTCGATCCAAATTTGTGATCCACATTGAAGATTAGATTGCGCACTTCAAGCTGGTCACAACAAAGGCGATGAAAACAGTAGGTTAGACATGAAGATTTGTTCTGAAGAGAAACGTAACGTCCACGGAGGTGGGATGGTGATGTCATCTGTTTCTGAGAGTTTCAACGGAAGGATGGGGAACCTATCACAGCTGAATATTCGTCAATATTTGTGGAAGCTGTGGACGTGAGAACTCGAGCGACATGCACGAGTTCGACCAAGAAATAGGAGTTGTCCCTCCATGCCAGCATTACCACTCAGATAAAAGTTGTGATTATAAAACCTAAAACTCCACCTCATTCCATAATTTTCCTGTCTTAGTTTCCTCGTACTTCTATCTGTCAGAGCAGCCTAAGCTCTCCCTTTCTGAGAAGAGATACCGACAAAGTGATGAGTTAATCGTGGTCCAATCCATTTATTGTGGGTACTCCAAATAAATTCATTCCAGGTAAATAATGAAAAATGAAAACAGGCCGGACTACGTGTGCTGAGCTTCAAAGGGATTGGGTTAAGAAATAAGATATTAATTGCATCCGATTTGTTTTGTTTTCATTGTCATTCCGGAAACTTTTCAAACCGCCCACATAGAAGTGGCTGAGAGGAGTTGCCATCTATCCGAGCATCTAGATTATTGTTTGGACAATTATACCTACAGGAGTCGCGCGTTCTCAATGTGAGGAGTCATCTCACACTGAGCCTTTGGATGTTTTTTTTTTCGCGGAATGGACCAATTGGAGCGAAGCTCCAGATCAAAATTGACCTCCCTGAAGCGGGTATTCGCTTCTGTCCTGTCTTTTCAGCAGCGCTGGTTTTTCTTTAGACGCTGTTGATATCTCCAGTCTATTGAACTGCGTTAGATCCATAAATGAAGTCCAGCAGTAGGAGGTGTCGGAGATGTTCGTTCTCGTCGATTTAGAAGGTTACATCCCATGCGAAAAACACGCGGAAAACAGGGTAAGGCAGACATTGAGGAAATATGTTAACATAGTCGTAAAGAGTGAGACACGACATATAGAACAGTTCATCACAGTTCGCAATTGAACGAAATTCAAGTACCAGTAAAAAAAAACACGATGGAAAACCGCACGAACCTATTGCTCAGCCCAATACATGCACTAGGTGACAACAGCACGCTTACATACATATTTATGGATACAATAAATTAGTCAAGTAATTAAATATCTATTAAAACAAATGCCGAGATGAAATCTATGATCCGCTGCAGCGCAAAAATATTTTGATTATTTTGTTGTTTTTTTTTTCACAGAATTTACACTTACTCGGTCACGCACGGCAAGGTCTAGGAATTTTCATTCATTAAATTATTTACTTATTTCTTGCATAAAGTATGCGCCAAAAAACAAACCAAGCCAAAAAACTTCGCTCCTAATTTCAACCAGAACAATAGAAGGATAATGTTCCTGGAAGAGACAATGCGCCAGTACGCTTGTGATTTTGCGAACTCAGTAGATATTGGCAAAGAGAAAAAGTCGAAAATCAATGTTTTTTTTTTCTTGTAGCGACCTTGACGGATAGAGGAGACAGTTATTGTTAGGGTCTGCAGAGTAATACGTAAGAGGGCAACCACACAAGGCGTCAACGAGAAATCACAGTTATTTTACGGACTTTACCTACAGAGATTTGTGAAAACATGGAAAAATGTGAAGAACCACGATAGAGTTTGTGATGATCAGACTCTTCTACAGTCTCCTACTCACTTTCCTCTCTCTCTTTCTCTCTTCTACTCTCTCTATTACTCGTTTTGACTCGGTGAAAGTAGTACACAGGTAGCAAAAGACCAATCGGCAGTGCCATTACATAGAAACGCAACGAACCGCATGTTTTCCATAGGCATGGAGTGAGCGTGAAATGCCGACGTACTCGTAATTTGCGAGGACCAGTCGCTGTGTCCTCTGTGGATCATGTGCTTGGCTGCAGGACGAAATCACACGGATATTTGTCCCCTTATGTTGCGGGACTTTTTGCGAACCTTCCCGTAACAGCAGCGAAAGTATGGGCTGCTGAAGTGAACTCGTTCGGAGGAATTCTCAGCACATACTGAGGGAGAATTGCTCTGAATGTTATCATGCTTATTCTGAATCTCCTGTGTTCACGTGCACAAAGCAGCGGAAATTCCAGGGCACAGACATACTGATTAGTAGAGTAATTATAGCCTCTGTCCCAACCATTTACTGCATCGCGCAGTCATCAAGAGTTGAAAGAGCATGAGTAGAGCCATATTTAGAAAAGGGTTTAGCATAGATCCATATACGCAAGGAGAACGAATTCCGCACAAAATATGTGGATTTTAATTCGATTTCTGTGGATACTCTGATGATCCCTGATAAACGTGAAATCTGCGTGGAGAGGAAATAGAGAGAAACATTCTCTAAAGAGAAAAACAATCTCTAATGAGGGAAGAACCTGTTTCTTTGGCACACAGAAGTAGACTTTCCAGCGATTTTATTCACGCTTACAAACTGTACACAAAGCGAGGTGCAAGTATCTAAGGAAAACTCGAAATTTATCTTTTCCAATTTCTGATATTTATAATTCACTTCCTGACTAAAAATATTAGTTGGCGCAAAAGTTTCACCGGATTTTTTTTTCCAAAAATCTATAATTATCCTCAGATGCAGTGTAAAATGTAGATATCGTGAGGACTTGTAAGAGAATTCCTGCACTACTCAGCTGTGAGTATATAGTATAAAAGGTGTCCATTGCCATCGGGAGGCAAAAAATACCCAAAAATCCATAGACATCGCATTTTCCTTTTCCGTTTTTTCCCGTCATTCTAAAATAAAACCACAAACAACTTGGTTCAACACCTTCCTGGCATTCAACCCGTATCCAACTCGCCATTTGGGGTTCCCTGTGCACTCATTTCGTTACCTGACAGGAGTTTAACCTTAAAGAGCGAATTCCTCGTTCAGCAGAAACAATAACATCACCTTCTGGAAAAAAAAACATTTTTGCATGAATTCCAGGCATTGGGAATGGAAATTCTCGGAGGCCGAGAAATCTATTGGCGACAAATGCTCCATTTCTAAATGCGCCCGTAGAACGATGGTGCTGGCACGCCGCTTCCGGAAAGCCGCAATATCTGTTGGAAATTGGCCCTCTAAGCTCAAATATGGCAAGTTGTAGCTCGACGCTTACAAGAGAAGTACACAAAGCTAAAACTGCGGATCGGAACGAAACATCCGTACTTGAAGCATTGTCCAAGATGATGTCAATGTATGCATATCACTTTTGCTCCTGATGCGCTCAGGACAGCGCGTCAAAGATCACCCTATTGCACTACCCTAGGAGCCCATCTAGAGCTTGCATTCGTAAAACCTTGACCAAACCAACCGTGCTTACCGTGGTTAGCTATCACTATGGAGTGTTTGGAGATGCAGGGTACGAAAATTTGCTGTGGTAACCTGGTTTCGCCGGGTTATGTGTTCTTGAGTCGTAGCTTCAGGCAGTGGTGAGGTAGCTCCGCGGATGGCGCATCCTAAAACTCAGAAATGCGAGAAGAGTTGAACCGGCGAAATAGAAACTCTCGTCTTTCTGTCTAATAGTCCGATGCTTTACCCCTAGAATAGTGCAATAGAGGTGCTGTCCTGATCGCATCAGGACCATTGAGCAAAAATGATATACATACATACGTTAACCTCAACTTAGTGCTTCCGAAAATGGATGTTTAGTTCCGATCCTCGGAGTTAACCTCATGCACTTCCCTTGTTAAGCTTCGCTCCTGTCGACTTCTGTAGTTGAGCCAGAGCTCTGTCTCACTAGGAAATGCTTGAGACGAATAAGACGATGTGGAAGAACTCCTGTGCAGCTCCAGCATCATCAAGTAAATGAGGTCATCCAGCCAAAAAAAATCATGCCGGTCAATAAGTCCAGAAGATCCTGCTTAACGACAATCCAGTCACCACAGTACAAGCATTGTTAGATCAGCTATTAAAAGCTTGGATGGGAAGTTCTTCACCATCCTCCGTGCTATCCAGGATCAAGGGAATATCACCTTTTTATCTTTTTCTAAGAGGTACATTTGTCGGGTTTTCCACTGCCCAGAGCTCATGTAAAAGTGAGTTTTGCATAAAATGGTGACAACAGCCATGTAGAGCAACAATCGCTTTGGAATAGCTTAGCACACTTGGAAATAACCATAAGCCAATTAGTTCTGTTGAACTTTCGCACCAATTTGGCCTCCTTGGCGGCTTTATTATACTAGGTTTGAACCTGGTTTGAGTATCAAAGCTATATAACCAAAAGTTAAAGAGTTTGGCAAGTATAATTTGAAAAATTAAACAAAAAAACAAAGAAGTCCAATAAACGGTAGAATTTTTTCGCAACCAGATGTCAGAACATAATTAAATATTTATGTAAATACATGCATTATACTCTAATATTTCGAGTTAGACTGGAAACACCTCTCTTGCAAGTAATGTGTTGATCGAATAATGTATTAGATACAGTGGGCGTCAATGGCGTTGACCCGTCTGCGGCCTCGAACAGAACGCGGCGCGACCGCGCCGCTCACGCTAGAATCGTCGCTGCAGTGGCTTGTCTGGGTTTTCATGATAGTTGTTCATCATATTTGATGATAACTAATAAGAAAACCAACGGACTATCAAGAAAACCCCATAATTTGATGTCCCGGAGAGGATTCTCGCTCGAGCGGCGCGGTCGCGCCGCGTTCTCTGTTCGAGGCCGCAGACGGGTCACCGCCATTGACGCCCACTGTACATTCGATATTCGAATTTTCTATTTCGAAAATGTCGACAAATTGAAACATTCAGGAAAGAGAAAGCCTTAACCTTTCGCCAAGTTACCACTGTGACTGTCTAGCAGCCGGTTATATGGTAAATGACTCACCTTCAGAGTGAGAATTTCCATGAGTGTTGCCTTTAAAAAAATAAGGGCTGTGAAGCTCTGATTTTGGATAGTTCGATTTTTCGGATGGATTTTTGCATTGTTATTCGAATTAATTGAATGCATTCGATTTTTATTCGGTCAACACTCCACTTGCACACCACTGCTAGATGCGATTTCAAGCGACGTACGACCTACAGTATGCCTATCGTAACCGTGTGAAAGTGGGCCTCGCACGGAACTGTACAGCCGCGCTCTTCAAATATTCTCGCGGCTAATTTTGTATTCGCTGCTGTACAGAGTCTCCCTCCCCAGATATGAGTTCTGGGGGAGATGTCTTTAAATTTCTTCTATATAAGTACTATTCTATCTTGAGATGCCTACAACGCAAGCTCTGCTTGATTATTTCCCCTGATCTTTGGTCATATCCTTGTCTTCGCGCCCTTTCTTACATGCATATGGGGCTATATGCAAGGCATGTCAGCGGTATCCCCTGTAGGCATCAGCTGAGCCCCGCCATGATGAGCGCGAGCTGACCTCATCGCGCCAGGTTAGCACGAGCGGTACATAAGGCTGGCAATGACAGCCAAGACCGATAATGACGGTTTCCTTGCTATTGTAGATGGCTGCGAATGCCATCAGCTTGTGTCTCATCTCATCTTTCCAAGTTATCTCATGGTAGTACTAGTTCAATGCCACGAGCGTCAGTTTTCACATGTTATCGTCGTAATAGCGGTTCTATTAGGATTTAGGCAGACGATGTTCTCTCGAAACGGTTTGCGAAGCACATTTCCGTCCCCTGGCGCTATTGGAGTTCGAGCTTATGGAGGTACGCCTTAGATGGAGTTGTTCGAGTTCTGAGTCAATAAAATTATTGCTGTCCACTATTTCAGCAGCGATCGAGGAACGGATTCGCGAACGACGACTGAACAGGCTTCATTTGCAAGAGCTTCGAAGACAGGAGCTGCAGAGTGAAGAGCAACGAAAAGCCAGAGGTATAAATTTTTACTTAAATTAATCACAGGATGAGAGGTTGAGTAGGGCAACCATGCAGTCTTACCGTACATTTTAGCCGTTAAATTAAGTGTGCCTTGCACACAATTTGTGGAAGTGGAAGGACGTGACAGCGAGAGAAGAGTCTTATAAACTTTTAGGTGCGGAGCGTTATACGTGGAAAGGGTGGTGCGGCTGAGCTCTGCGAGTGGTCATTTCGTCCATTTAGCCAATCACAGAGCCTGTCCGCGCCGCCCACTCCCTACACGTTAAACTTTTTGGTATATGGAGGTAAAATTCGAGGAATTTGCGAGTTTTTGCTGCTTCATGGGCGAATCTCCTCATGAAAGCATAGAGAACAAATCGGCGGGTACTATTATACTTCAGTGGCCCACTACCGACTCAAGACTCCCCAGAAACTCGATAGGATCGATAAAATCGATATTACCATGCGAAATGAATATGATATTCGTGATCGGCACCTCGAATTACCCCTGCATGAAAGATTCCAGAGAAATCCATGATTTTGAGTTAGGGGTGGATAGTGGTGCCGCTTAAGTACAATGATACCGGTCGACGTAGTATGTTTTTGCTGCTAGCTCGGCATCCCGTTCATGTTGTTGTTGCGGATAAAATTATGCACATGTGGGTCCCGGGTTTCCTATACAGTTCTAGGGGAAAATAAAGAGGGTATTTGGTGTAGCCGGTACATGCAGCAGGTTTCACCTAATGTCTCGGGTATCTCGTTGCCACCTCCATGATGGCAGATTTTTCGTTCACCTCATTTTCATAAAGTGAGGGGTGAGGGTGAAGTAATTAATCTAAACCTTCTCAAATTTTTACCTTGTTATTAAATCCGCCTTATATGTAGTGTTTCTGCACCAACAGAGATGATAGGCGTATCTTTATTACGGTTGGCTTGAAGATTCGACGGAAATATCTTCTTAAGAGGCCTGAACGGTCTCCAAAACTCCTTGGCAGACTTATCGGGAGGGATAGGATTTTTGGCAGACCAGAATAACCCTGAGAAAGATATTCCCGTCGTGATGGCAGGCTGTCTATAATAAGCACTCACCTATCCACTTGGTGGCGCAAAAAGAGCAGGCTTGGAGACCAGTGTCTTACATGGATTTAACCTTCCCTTTATTCTAGATCCATGTTCATTCCACATGTTTCAAGATATACCAAAGTATGTACATTTACCCTCTAAATACTTCATGATAGCATTACAGAATGTCTACGCAACGACAATAGTCAATTCAACTCTCAAGATTATGGTGGGCAAGGCGGCAGTCAAAGGCAGGAGACGGTCCAAAAACCAATAGTGACTCTCAGAGATGCATTAGTCCTAGATTCTCCAGGGTGAGTACAATTAGGTTTTTCTATATATTGGGCAATTTCTGAAGGATTTTAATTCGGTTTGTTCTAGCAACAAACTGTTTTTCGCTGAGGAGCCACAATACGCCCCCATTCAGATGGAGCAGGGAGACTCTAGCGGTATGTGTAATTCGTAAATTCGTCAAAAGGATTGTCTAAGGCACCATATTTAGGCGATTACAATTACGAACCCGTGTCTGAGACGCTGTTTGACTGCATTTCAAATGGAGTTCTTGACATGGACCGTGCGGGAAGAGTGATTTTCGAGCAGAAGCTGCGCGGTGATTTTGATCAGGCGCAGTACGATGTGAGTGCAATTTTTCTTTTCAATTCACTGTGTTCCTAATTTTCTAGGATTTCCTTCTTATCAGGATTTCGTTAACTCGGAAGGTGCAATGCGGGCAACTCCGCGATTTGATATCGACGACGTGCAGGACCTATTCGACATTCAGGTGTTACGGCAGAACATACTGGCTAATAGACTAATGGTGAGTATGGGGAGAAGTAGCGTCTGTCGGTAGCCATTGTCACTCCGAGCTGTCATCATGTCATGTATACGGTCAACCCATGTAATTGTTTTGAGTCTATTTTCCGGATGGGTGTTTACAGTGTTTGGCTATACTCTTCACGTCGTATATGAACGTTACGCCTAAATTGGGAACGACACTGTCAGCGGTTATAGCCGTTTTTGAAAAAATCGACGAATGCCGTGACTGCAGAATCGCGGCGGGACCTGAACGAGAGACGCGATCAGAGCATCCTCCAAGTGAGGGTGTGGAATAGGTCCCACAGCGATTCTGCCGCCGCGCTGCTAAGATATTGTGCACATATAGTCAACTCCAAAAGTCCGTAGACAAGAGTTGGGACCGCGTTTCCTCCGTGTCTCTGCCCTGCATGCCCCGCTGAATCCGTGCAGCAGACACCGAGAGGGCCGCGCCGCGGTCCCAACTCTTGTCTACAGACATTTGGAGTTGATTATAATCGGTCTATGTTTTTGAGGAGGACTCTGGAATTGGCGGCGAATAACTTTAGTAACTAACGACTTCACGGAATTAGTAGTACGGATTAATAACAAGAATTCATAAAATAAGCTGGTTCTAATAAATAGTTGATAGATTGTGCAACTGTATCGACCCATGTATGTTCACATGTATTAATATCCCCTTAAAACAACAGCCCGAGCGTCAATGACTTCTGAGTCATCCTCTATCAAAATGTCTCGCATCATCCACATTACAGGGAGAAATAACCCTAGCCCACCTGCGAAAGATTTCTCAAAGTTCGAAGTCCATCGCCAGAAGTGTTCTCAATAGCAGCATGCCTAAAGTGGACC
Source organism: Ancylostoma ceylanicum (assembly GCA_000688135.1). NCBI lineage: Eukaryota > Metazoa > Nematoda > Chromadorea > Rhabditida > Ancylostomatidae > Ancylostoma > Ancylostoma ceylanicum. Next base: position 1,513,702 of record JARK01001353.1, on the reverse strand, counting down.
TCTTGAACATCTCACAGCCTTGGGTGCTCCAAGCATCTCCTCCTTTTGTAGAGGTGAGTAATTCAACATTTTCATACATTATCTATCTTTTCATTAATGCAATACTTTCAGTTGGATCTTGTGCGTTTGGCTGAGCGTTGGTTCCCGCGAAAAAACGACAATACTTTCCAGCAGCTAACCTCCTTGTATCGCTTCATCTTGCTGCATGTAACTTTTGATGACGATAATGACTCTCACATAGCATAGTGGACAGTGGCATTCCCTTTAGGTCACCGATCCACGACATAAAATAAAGGAGTACGCCGTTAGAGTGATGAAAAGTGGTTCACGCAACGAAAATCTGAAGGACCTGCCAGCGGATGTTGAAGCTACTCTGATAGGTATGAAACTGGCACGTCCACCTCTGTTATCTGTGAATTACCATTGTTTTAGGATTTGGTGAGGAGATTACTGGCTACGGAAGTGGCGAACGTGGACGGAGAAGAGTTTTGAATTTGAACGGGACCAGGTGACAAGTTTGATGACATCAGATCAAATTTATTGTTTGAATGATGTCGTTTTAGTACGGACAGCGATGCAGTGGCTGCTATGACGCCCCGCGAACGAGACGAATGGCAGTCACATGTGCTGAAAAGTTTACAGAGAGCTTTGTACGTCATTCCTCAGTGTCTACAGTTTATCTCTCTCCTACGTATTTCCTAGAATCGTATCAAAATTCAAACTAAGCATATTATTTATAGGACTGACGTACGATCCTACAGGTACGATGCCGCTAGGGACCAATGGTTCTCTAACAATGTAAGATTCGAAGTTGTGCCATTTCTAGATCTAAGTTATCATAACTTTTTTTTTTGCAGAAACAGAAACAAGCTGCAACGCAAGTGAAGGAGAGCGTCGCGGCCTATGACACTGTCAACACGGAGAATCAACCGCCTACGAATTCGTTTAAGTTTTAATGGGTACATAAATCCGCAATGTAAAGTAATGTAAAGCAATGCAACCAATCATTCTTGCCTCACAGAATGCCTTTACCACCTCAGCCGCACCGCAACACTTATAAGTGTAGGTCGCGCGGGGCGACAGAGCAAGCAGCGGCTTTCTGTGATGCAAAGATGATTGAAAACCTTTGTAGACATTCATCCCTAGTTTTTGATCCCCTTGATTCTGAAGTGATTACATGAAGTGATTACGATTTCATATATAGATATATAGATATAGATATGTCAAAGCTGTACATTTGGGAAGGGTTACTACCTGTTGTCTACCATTTCCCGTTACCTGTATAGTGTATATGTGACAACTACCGCAAGTTGTCTCTGTTAGTTGTAAAACTATTAACTGTTGGAGCTTGTGCATGTTTTAATAGTCTCTATTAGTTGTAATACTCCATATTAACTACTGAAGCTTCTACATTTTTCAATAAACGATCATTGTTGAGATATGTACATGAATGCATTAGAACAACATATTCGCACGCAAGGACTAGTTTTCCAGAGTGCTCCAAATCTCAGGAGAATCTTCATTACAGGACTTTGAAGTAAGTATAGTCATGGTCATTCTGATTCAGTGCTCTTCCTTATCCGCCGTATCCCTATATTTACCTTCACCTATCACCAACGCGAGCTGGTGCAAGAGCGTGAGCGTAGCGGTGGTGTTCGATAAGAGTTTCATTCCACCAGTGAATGGAGCTATTCCCGGCCGAAAACGGTTATCCTCACTAACAAATGAAACCACTCTAGGCTCACACCGCTACGCTCCCGCCATTGCATGAGCTTGCGTTGGTGATACGTGGTGATATTAGTGATATGGCCGCAAAGGAACAGCATTGAATCAGGATGACCACTACTATAGATTGAAGGCTATGCTTGTATATGAACTGGAAGGTTGTGAAAAACTATAGGTTCCGTACTATTCGCAGTCTAGAGTAGTATGAATTGCAGTCTTAAAAATGAAGGAAAAATGCGGATATCTATGAGATATATAAGCTGACCGGGCGGTGCAGTCATTTGGCCGCTGTTCTTTGCTGTTTATGTTCTCTCAATGGGCGTTTCTCACTCCGACTCACTGTGAAGATGAAGAGACACCCATCAAGGTACTGCCGATTGAATCGATAGTGTTGCAAGACTGTAAAGATGCTATCCGTGATACTTTCTCGGATCCCTCCTCATCCCGATAAGGTCTCTTACTTGCAGCACAGGCTGAAATCATTGGCTTCTCAGGCGATCTAACATACATATGTTATCTGATGTTGGAGTGTGAGGACGATCTGTGTGAAATCGTAGACGATTTCATTATTTGATGAGATTGTCGGTTTTCACGTCCACCTTATGTAGATTAATAAATTGTTTTAACCATTATTTGTTCTGACAGTCCTTCACACAAACTTAATGACAGTCCGGGGGGACATTTGCTCCGACCCTACGCAGGACAGCTATGTATGTACATGGTAAAAATGCAATGAAAGAGAAATGGGTAGCAAAGTAAAATACGTACAAATCTATTCGTAAGGAAATTAAAGGACAACATGTGAAAATAATGCGTATTTGTCACCTATACATCAAGCCCTGATCAACAGAGAGCCAAAGTCACTCGAATGGCTTACATCCACTAAAATTGCCATTTGATTGGGTTTGCTTCGCAGATTAGAGAATTAGTATAGTAACGGGAACAGACACACATACGAAAACACAAGGGACTTTGATGTACAGGGCACTGGGTATGGTCAGAGCAAATGTCCCCCCGGACTCTCATTACGTTTCTGTGTCCATCACACGAGAAATAGCTCACCCGAGGAGGCATGTATCAATTCCCCGGACTAAGGCCGGGCGCTCATCCTTGATAGAAAATGATCCCCCGTGAACGGGTAGCCAGCTTGAACGGGTGCTCAATTTTTATTGAGAACGAGCGCCAGCTCTAAAGAGAGAAGCACAATCACTCCTTCTACCCTTAGAATTGAGGTTGGAAGTCTGGTTGTTCGGCACACTGCCACTTCTCGACAACTCGATTGTTTCTCCCGTAATCACGCCCACAATCGTGCAATTTTCGGTCAAAAGCTAAAATTCGTTTACTCAAAATGCTTTAGGGGTTTTCTATTTAGTGCTGCGCCTACGTTTTGTCATTTGTTTGTTTTTGCGTGGATACTAAGAGATATTCCCAGTTTAGGATCCTATGACTTCCGCTGTGAGAGCCTCAGGCTCCAGCCGTCGTTCTTTATCGGCGCTTGCGACCTGTACTTCACTCTCTCAGGCCATCAACAGCATTGACAACAGCAAACCAGCAGTCATACTTGATCTGGGAAGGAGACTTACTAAGTAAGTTCAGTTTCTGCTCGTATGAAGAGATCCAGAATCTTTCCATAGCTACTTTATGTACCAGCTTCCATCGGATCCTAAAACAAGATGAAAAGTTCAGTCCGGCAAGCAGGATGCATTACCGTACTTTTTGGGCGTGAAATCGGATGGGTGTTGTGTGTGTTCACGCCAGAAACACACGACTTGTCGACGAAATGCAAAAAAAACGAGAATTTTGAATGTAATTAGTAGTGTGTTAACTATATGGAACAACTTGGCTATGTTATTGACAGATTTCCCCGCTTCCTTAGAAGTGTTTAGATTATCACTTGAATATCCAGAGTCGTTGCAACGTGTCGTTGGTTCACACGGCGACACCTCCGAAAAGAATTGTTTTTTGACTTTAATATTCCATGCTTACGTCAAAATTTCTAAGAATTTTCCTTGCGGCAGAAGGCAGAACACAACACTGAAGCAAAATGTCGCCGTCTAACTAAGCAGATCCCTCCCCTTCGGAGCATTTTTAGTGCTCCCCCATCCCATATGTGTCGCATCATCCGTGGTTGGAGCACTGCAGAAGCACTTCACACAGAATTGGAAGTCATCTGCAGCGGATAGCGGAACGGATTTCTTTGGCCTCCACTTTCTGGTCTCGAGAGGGCATTGCACATGTGGCTCCCCTTTGTGATATTCTAGCTTGTATTCTTAAAGATTCCGCTGGGATGGTTTCCGATGTTTCGTATTCATCCCATTCGTAAGCGAGATTTGCCTCGCAGAATTTTGCGGCGGTTTTCTTCTTGAAAGCTTTTTTTTTATCTCCTCGCTCGAATATGAATGTACCTAAAAAAAGGTGCGAGTACAATTTTATCTTCATGTTCTTGTCACATACTGGGCAGTCTCCCTTCATTTCCGTGCTCCGAACAGCACTCAGTAAGAGTGTGCTTCTTATTTCAAAAGGCGAATGAGTTACACAGATACCCTACTGGAGACATAGTTTAAAACCGCAAAAAAGTCACCTAACAACCAAAAAAGGACCTCTTTCGTCCAAAATTATAGAAATAAACATCCCGTTTTTCTCCAAAAACTGCAATGGTGTGCGATTCCGCGTGCTAGTGCATCGCAGACGCCTGATTGAGGGTTCGATGTGCAGTTACACACGATACACTTTCGATCTCACGCCTAAAAAGTACGGTAATGCACCCTGCTTACCGGACTGAACTTTTCATCTTGTTATAAGCAAAATCAAAGTTTGCAAGCTCCGACACTGTTGCGCTATCAAATTATCCTTGCTGTTGCTTTATAGAAATACCAGTCTGTCCGTCCGGCTAACGCCGGACTTCCAGACTTCTACTGATACTGATGCTCGCTTCGCTCGCATACTTTAAACTATACAAAAAACCACGAAAAACGTTTGGGAGATACGAATCAATACAATCAGCCTTCTCCCGTCTCCGCATAGTGATTCACCTTTGTTGGCCCTGCGGGCTATCAGTGTTTGAATGTAACCGATGCTACGCAAATGACCATTTGGAATGACATATGTTTATCTGGCTGTTGTGGTAACTAAAGTGATAAGGGTCTACCGGTGTATATAAGCAGGAAGGGGG
>JARK01001353.1:1464271-1498324 GCA_000688135.1 Ancylostoma ceylanicum | reverse complement strand
CCCCTCACGACCCCCCTCCTCTTTCCCCACTCTCCGTACGACCCCCCTTGATAATTTATCGACACACGCTTGACCCTGTTGAAGAAATAATGAGCTGCAAAAATCAGGTCGGAACGAAAATAGCAGGCGGAGATTTTTGTGGGAAAGAAACAACTTCTATATCTTTGACGTATAATGGAGGGAAAATATGATGGGTTCTCTACGCAGTCATGGATGTATTCGAGCCATATGGAATCTTACTATATATGAAAGATTAACTCATTATGTTCCGAAAATGGGGCTGTGTATCATCGTTAAGGAAAAAAGGCGTAACCAAGCGACTTCGGTGCATTCGGGCCGTCTTTCCACGCTCATCTATTCGAATTTGTACGAGGTCGATTCCGTAATGCGCGGCGTAGTTGTGCGTGACACGGCACAAGTTCAAACAGATAGGCGTGAACGGACGACCCGATCTACCAATCAGAGTCGCCTGGTTACGCCCCTTTTTCCCTCACGATGATACTCGTCTCGAAAATAGGGGCTATTATATTTAGCGCGTCGACTCCAATGCAGCGCACCGTCTTTGAATTTTGAAAGCGGTTATTTTGAGGGTACAGGAACAACTTTTACATCTAACAAGGCCTTACTGTAAAACCAACACCATGGTCTATCGAAATCAGGTGGGAAAACTGATCAGCAGTTAAAATTCTGCGCAATAAGAGACCCTTCATAAGATACTTGGTCACCTGATGAAATGCCTCTCGATGGTTCCAAACTCGTCTTGCTTTTCTGGATGTCTGCCTTCAACCACAATAAACTGTCCGATTACTGAGACCTAAAATACGCGTATAGGGAAATGTTCAGCGTAAGCTGAATATTCATAAAGGAGACCGATTGTTTTAACTTCTGAGAGGATAGTATTTTTGTACAGCTGAATGACACCGTGGTTGGATAAAGTCCATGCCCTTCAATGCTGAATCTCGACATAGTGAAGAAAACAACTGTTTGTCGAGTCCAAGCGGCATAATGAAATAGGAGCTACCACAAAAGTTTCAGGATTCGAGGAACCGTCTATTTCGGGATTTTGTCTTAGAGACGACTGATGTGCTCATTCCTCCTATGCGTGATCACATCGAGATTATTCTGGGAACATGGAACCGGATATCCTGTTCTTTTTTCTGATTCTTTTTTTATGCAGCTTGCGTATACTGATATGAAGAAATAGATAATATTGACATACTCAAGAGTATGTATCTCCTTGAGATAAGACATGAATGCAAGATTTGCGAGAAACCGGTGACTGTTTGAAGCAGTCGTCCCTGTTACAGAAGAAATTGGGGAATCTGTGGCCAAATTTTAACGATTTTTTTAGTTAAAAATGCAGTATGCGCGAACGTACGTAGGAACTACATAGGAAAATTCAGAAGTTCAAGCATTTACTTGATTACTTCTCCGTCGAGAAGTCACACAATATCCGCGGTAATCCAAGACTGAGAAATCCGCAGTATCCTAAGAGAGCATTCAGGCTTTCCTTGCCGCTGGATTCTCTTCGCTACATTGTTTTTATACTATATTTCCTAACATTTTTGTACGACAAGCCTGTCAGGTAAAGGTTAAATCTTTCTAGAAAAAAATCTAAGTCCAGCATTATCAAACGAGGTATTGTTCAAAGATAAGCATGAAAATACTGCAAAGAAACAAGCAAACGTTGTACAGTGACTTATGTGTTTCTGTGTACTCGTAAACTACGGATATATCAGACCACGTTATAAAAATTTGTCGTGGCTGCTTTTGATTGAAAAAAAAAACTTCTAGAAAAATCCAAGTCAGCGGATTCCTTACTTGCCCCTCATCCCTGCCCCGAATTTTGCACTCGATCTGCAAAACATAATATATGAGTCAACGTTGCTAAGTATGGGCACCTAATGCGATTTAGAGGTTAGAGTTTGAGGAACTTGGGAAAGTGACATTCCATAAAGGATTGCTCGTGATTCATGCTCTCTTCATGCTCAAAACCCACTGATTGAAGAGGATTTCGCGAATTATTTCTTCTTAAAGCATGGAATTGTGACCTTTTCCCCGAATGTTGATCTTTCCTTGGATTTTCATCCCTGTTTTATCGTCCACTATGTTGCTTTGAAACTCAACTTCAGATCATCAGCCTTGTACTGTGAGACGTCCATTGTGGCGTTGAGTGAATCGTCGGTGACATGGATCGAAGAAACATTTCCTCCGAATGACGAAGAGACATTCCCTCCGAATGACGATGGAAACGACGGGAACGACGTCTGAAATACAGCTGTTGTTGATTCTCGTTCACTTGCGTGGTAGTCTAAGCACCCACGCAACCCTGTGATTCATGAACCCCGTCCCGGACACGTGCGCTCTGTGGGAATGTTCCAGGAAACAGCTGTTCCTGGATGAATCAGCCATATGAAATGCCGTCGGCTATACATATTTGATTGATGCATTTCGCTTCTGTTGCTCGACACAAATAAACGGTTTTTGAGGTTAGCGTGGGTATGAGTATTATGGATGGCGCAAGATTGCGAAGGACTTTTTCGTTGGCTTTATTTTTCCGAAACTTTATCAAACTGTAATATAACCTCGACAAACGATAGTTTTCATGATTACCAGAAACTTTACTTAGGACTGATCCAAAAAAAAGAGAATAACCCAATTTGTTTAATTATAGACTCAGTGCCCGATTTAAGAAATTCAAAAGTTGAAGAAACGCAAAGCTCTCAACCTTTTCTTACAGTTTCTGCATGGTTGAACTCCTCGTTGTTTGCCGAAAATTTGAAATCTCAACGTATATAAAGTCGAATTTTTGAATTTGAACATATCTAGAGCATTATTCGTCCTTAAGTATAGCAGGATCCTGTGGTCATAGCCTGAACAGGGGCTTAGTTCTCTGTCTCTAAATGACGGGGAAGTACGAGACGAAGGGGGCAGCTGTCTTCACGTCGCATTTTTTTGGCGGATTTTTCTTGTTAAACAAGGCCTCCTGGAGCTGTGGCAGGATGCCCACACGGGAAAACTGCGACGTGAGGTCATCCACCTATCCTAAGTTATTGAAATGCAACACTTTGAAATTGAAATTTGGCAAGCGCCGGAATTGAATGAATCGAAAAAAAAACGAAAAAAAAAACAAAAAAAAACCGTCGCCAAGCAAGTCGCCCAAAAAAAACTTCTATGCATCTTGGTCGGTTTTCCAGCAGACTAAGCAACATTTTGGAGCAAACAACGATTGATTGAGCGGTAGTAATCCACCCCGCATGTTGGCACCTAAGGTGCCACCCTGGTGGGACCTCTCCCGACAAGCTGGCAACTTTAGATAGACTAGGCGTGAGGTGTTGTGCTGTGTGTTTAAGAAAATGACAGGATTATCCAACGGTGTGGTAAAGATGCGCCGGCATCCAAATGTGGGGAAACCCTGGAGACGGACCAACGTGACAGAAACGTTGACAGGAAAACGCCATTTAGTTGGTCCTAGTTGTTGATCGAATGTAGCCGATTGGTTAGAAATGGTCACCCGAAATGGTTTATGTTCAGGTGGATGTTTTGGCATTTCAAGCGAGAAGGAGCTACTGGTGCATAAGCGAAAAGGAAGAGTGGTCGATTCAGACACATTTGGAGAGAAAAAAGAAAGCAGTGGGAAATAAGGGCAATTTGTACTGGATGCGTGCGACTGACGCGCGTGCGACTATATGATGAAGAATAGGGGCCAGTCGCATCGCAATCGCAGCTCAGTCGCACGCGGTTACGGCCTCTCGAAGGTCGCGCGTTCTCTTCATTGAGAATTTCATGCCGCATTGACCGGTCTTCATAGGAAATCTTCCGTAAATGGATGCGTGCGTCTGAAACTCGCACGCAAGTCGCATCTAGTATAAATTGTCCTATAGTGTGACGTAGGCGTAGGGGATAAAATGAATCATGTAGGGAAGAAAGCCGCAATGGATACGCACCCTAATCACACAGCTAGACCAGTCCCCCAGGCGTTTTCCCACTTCTGGACGCCGGCACACTTCATTCGCACAGTTGGACTCGTCGCATATCGCTATTGCCAATTCTGGGCGCTGGCGCACCCTTATCACACCGTTGGACCCACCTCTAAGCGTTTCCCCACCTTTCCAGGCCGGCGGACCTCCATGAAAGCGTTGGGCTCCTCTCATGGCGTACTGGTAGCAAATGAAGTTGAAGCTCCCAACCTGGCGGCACCTCGGACATGCTCTGGGCATGTCCGAGGTGCCACCAGGTCGAAGCTCCTATTTTGCACACTCTCTCATCGCTCTCGCATCCTGCGTCTCTTCTACAACAAGGTGGCGTCTGAGATGCCACCAGGGTGGCACCTCAAGGTGGGAGCTAGCTCGCTCCCAAACAGGTCGCGACCATGTCGGTACCTCAAACTCCCATTCAATTTTCACGGGTGTTCGGAAAGGTTTGCACTGCTTATTGAGCAGGGGGTTAGAGTAGGTCACTAAGGAAGCATTAGTTCCAAGTACAATGGAAAACGCTGGAAATTCCCACCGATTGAGAAGTCTCTTTCTCCTCAAAGCTGCCACCTAGGTGGCACCTAGGTGGCACCGCGGTGCCACTCTGAGTTGCCAACTTTCAGGGTGGATTACTACCGGCCATTATGGTTACAGTGCTGCTTTGGATTCGTGGATTATCTGGCAAGAATCATACAGAACGCGAAAAAATCAATTGAAAAGGGCTTATCTATGTTTCTGCAAAGCAAAACCAAAAACTAGCACAGAGTGCTGTGTGAGAGCTTGCTAGAGAGATAGTTGGTGACATCCTAGCTAAATGATGGGCTAATAGGGTCTGAAGCAGCTTCAGTGGCCAATTAGGAAGTGATGTCATGACCAAAAAATATGTTTCAAACGTTATTGCTTGTGGTTAGTGGGAAATTCTCAAAAATTAAAAAATGTGTGTGCTTTCTGAATTATTTCATCAATCCTAACTACAATGGCCACCTTCTACGTAGATATGTATATCTACTCGATGAGCTCGCTTTGCTCTACAAAAAGGTTAGCATATTTAGATGTCACACTTCATCAAAAGGAAGCTATAGAGTGCAAAATAATCCGACAGAACTTTTGGACCAGTCCGACAGTTACGACTACTTTTCATTTGTAACAACAAAATCTAGGTGCAGTGATAACTCAATCAGTGCTGAAATTCGCTTTTTCCTTTTGAAAAATTTGGACACAAGAACAGCGTTTGAGAACCCTAGAATTGATTTTTTTCGCGGTAATTTTTTTGTTGAATCCTGCATCTAAGCAATATGGCGATGCCTCCAACTAACATTTCTTATTGGAACCATTCCATTCTCCATTTATCCATTTTTCCAACTGTTCTCCAATCAATATTTGCATGAAAAGTTAATGGGAGATATCCATTCCAAAACCTGGATGAGGGGAGAATAATATTCGAAATTTTTGAAAGTGCTTTCACCAGGCTAGAGAGGCGAAATAGTCTTGAAGGAGTCTGCTCATAAATTACTTTTCATGGGGTATTACGATGTGGTTTATGGAGGAAGGGGGGTGGTTTTTGGAGAGGTACTAGAGGAAAAAGAGCGAGGAAAGTGTGTGGTGTCTGGAGGCCGTTGAGAAAGGCACACAAATACTCGACTATTGCCGCTTTTGGAACAGGCTGTATTGACCAGAGCTTGGCTGTATTTGGTGACAATCAATGCATTTTTTTTGTGTAATTTTTATTTAATCGTGGTTCTTATTTCTGTCATACCGACTTCTTAACCAAAGGCCGAAATGTTTAGGTCCAATGGTACATTTTTTTATCCATCGTCGTACTTGTATGGATTTTTCCTGTAAATTTCGTTAACTATAATTTTGCGGAAGAGTTATGACGATTAATTGGTATATACAGGAGGATTTTCAGGATGTGGAGGGATGCACTTCTGGAACGGGCGCTGCAGCCAAGCTTTGTCATTGGCCAGTTCGATGAAATGGCCAATAACAGAGGTCGGTGGCCGTGCTCTTTTTAGATGTAAAGCTCATACTCGTATTTTCGCCTTCAGCAACCTCCAGAATTTCGAAGCGTTCATGCTCCTAATTGTTCCACAGTAATAGTCAAAGTAAACAAGCTCACCGGAATAATGTGGGTGGTGGTGAAAGGTGATGCTTGTGGAATGGTGCCAATTCGAATCCTTGGGGTTTCCTCGATCACCTTCTTCTCGTACGTTCTATTGTAGGATGACGTTTGGTTGTAGGTGGTCATGCTGGCTGTCTGCAACAGAGTGGTCAACTTGTCCTCACACAGGTGAAAAGCGACAAAATCACGACGAACGCAGCACATGGGCTCATAAAATTGTACGCTACGGCTTGTGCAGACGAGTGCCAGCCCGTAGTGACATAATCCACTTAAACAGGCAAAAAACGCTAGCAGAACAGCTGCATGCGCGTGCGGAACTACTGCGTGATGAAATGCTAATACGCCTGCAAGAGCACTGAGTCATGGAACTTTGAATAGAGGAGGCATTTCCGCTGAAACGCATTGAAAACAAGTTGGGCAGAGAGTAAAGTCGTGCTAGGGGGTCCTATGCAGAGGGTTAGGTGAATCAGAAAGAGAAAGTATTGAGAAAAAACTACAGAAAAAAAAGAAATAAGGCCTAGAGTCAAGACAGCTTAGAGAAGCGATAAGCAAGGTGTCAGATTTTTTTAGAGGAATTAGCTTCACTATCTGCGAGGAGAAGAATACGAAGCAAGAGAAAAAAATAGTGGTTTTAAATAGCGTGAAAAAGGACAGGAGACAGAAAATAATGACCACCCAACAACAATGGAAATACGTATTCATTTAGTGTCGAGTCAAATTATCCCAATGACGCAGTAATCTGGAAATTTTCAGGAAAGGCAAGAATCTCTCGTAGTCTGTTTATTTATTTGTTTATTAATTTATTTATTCGTTCATACATTCAGTGTGCTCCAGTGTGCTCCATTAGAGAGGAGGGGAAGGAATGTGCGTTATTTCTTGCAAAATTCCATTGATTATCGTGCAAATTAGATAGATGAACTATTATATTATTGGAATTGCATTGTTCTACTGAGAAAATGTAGTGATTATGGGCTAAGATAATTTCTCGCAAATTAGAAACAATTCCGAAAAAGGTCGCAGAATCGTGGTATGGTCTCTTTGAAGCCTTGTAGATGCTGTACTGGATTTATGAACAGATGTGGATTCTAAATAGTTTCTCAAAATTATTTTAGATTTACGAAGAATTCTCAATCTGTTACAATACTTTTTGGAGTTCGATTCCAGAAGTTGACGTAAAAAAAGAATGAAGAAAAAGGGAGAAAAGGAAAAAAATTCAAAGACCAATCTTTCTTCGGATTTTTCAATGGTAGTCATTGGATTTTTTTTACGAAAATGCACAATCTTAACTACAAAGGAGGATTTCACCTCGAAGCTTTTTAACTATGGAGTTTTATGCATTCTGCATTATCATTATTTATTTTATTTATTTAGTCAATCACGGAATAGATAGACACACGTGGCTTATACTGATTGACACGACGTAATCATAGCCGTAAACCATGCAGGTAGACAGGGAATTGTCCCCCCCCCCCTCAAAAAAAGTGCTGCTACTTGTGTCCTTCCAAAAGAAGACATGGATAAATAAACACATACATAAGTAAGTGAACAAACGGATAAACAAATGGAAAGATGGATAAGTAAATTGGTAAATAAAAATGAATGGACAAATCACGGATAAGCAGCCGAGGCAACTCATCTTTGCTGTTACACCGCCAGTCCAGCGTCTACGAGTTCTCTGCACTTCATTCAGCACTTCTCGGAGCACTATTTAGCTCACAATGCTCAATTAGCCGTCGGACTCGCTGTTTGTGGAAAAGAGGACAGCGCTAAAAATTGCATGTTAGTCGGGCACAACATGGAAACAACTACCGGTCAAGTTGGGATGATTTTACGCTGATGGTTTGAGGAAAAACCCGTGGAAAATTTGGAGAACCCTCTGGGAAAATAAGCGAGTTCCAACCGTGCTTTCTGCGGTAATCATTGGATATAGCCGGAATTTACCCGGAACGGGGATGTTCACGTGTTTCGGATTTGGTTAACATTTGTATGGGGTTTCTCCACCTTGCGAAACGAGGTGACACACTGCCTTTAACGTGAGTGTCAAGTATGCTTAGCGATCAATGCAGTAGATAAATTCAAATTCGAAAATTCAATTTTGAAAGAGTTGGGAATTGGGATTTCCCAAAAAGAGGGAGAGGTACAACTCCTTTTTTGACCATGCGAATTTCTTGGATCGGATTCTGCTTTTATAATTAACCTCATTGGGTTATTCGATTCTTATTCGGTCTCAAATAATGTGTCAAGACGTTTACCAAGGGTATTCTCTATCTCTAATGCATCCAGTCTCTGAACCTCCCTCTAAAGTAGATCTCAGAAACGAGAGTCAGCCGCTTTCTCCTTCTTGGTTTTGTTCAAATTAAATTTCAAAAACCTGTGGACTAGTGATTGATCACAATCCAGAGTCGCTGTCTGAGAGCAGTTCAGAAAAAAAAAATCACCCGAACTGCTTGTGCAAGTTTACCAGAAAGATTAAATGCTCATAAGGGGTATATACAGCAGACATTGACTAATCTTCTCATTTTCCAGTTCCTTTTAGATCGATCGCTGGAGACTCATAGAAACTATGTAAGATTTAGTCAAGTTATTTTAATATTCGATGCCTGCATTGATTTCGGGTTTGATAAATCCAAGCATGGATTATTTGAAAATCAGTGAAATGTTTGCTACTGAAGTGGAGGCCAAATGCGGTTGGAAAGTCACAGGGAAAGTACCACATGGAAAAACACAGTAGGTTCTGTAACCTGATTGAGGACTATATTACCTTCTCCTCATTTTTGTTCTTTGCTTTCCTTTAAACTAAATATAACTGGGTAAATAAATATAATAATAAATATAACATCTCTGAAGCCAATCGTAAAAGCAAATCAGAACCCAGTGACTAGGCTGTTTCAGGTTTGGGTTTTCTAACCCTGATCCCAATCAACGCATCTAAGACATGAGCGTGGATGCATTATTGATATTACTCAGGATAAACGTGTCGTCCCCGTTATAACGACGAGTAATGGATGTTTAGGTCTCAGGTTACGTTTAGGTTACTTAGGTTACACGTCTACCCTGGGTAATCTCAATGATGCGTGCTGGTCCTGGCTCTATTCTAAGGCTAAGCTTCGCGAGGATACGTATGTAGCTTTTTTCGGAGGAGCAGTCGACTCAGTCGTCTTTACACTTAGGAGCGAGTGAGAACCTATTAATCAAATCAACAATGCGGAGATCGGTTGGGAAAATTTAGAAACTTGGGGAGGAGTAAGCTTTGCTATCTCCTTTTCAGGAATGATCAGGTTGGTCAGGAAGTCTTGCATCAAGTTCTACACATTTTTCAAACAATCATAACATTATTGTTTATAGATGGAATCTGGTCTGTCAATTTTTATATAACAGATGAGAAGTAGGGCAACATTCTACCACATTCTATTACCAAAGAATTTCAATTCAAGATCAGGAAACCCTGGATAGAAAAAATGTTGGGGCAAGACTCTCGGACCACTTTAATCCCTTGCTCTCCTTTTCATGCAGTCGAATTTTTTGCTTATTCGAAATCAAATATTCGCCTTCGAATTCATCCTAGTGTACCTAATCCACTTCCAAGCAGAGTCCTCTTCGGATTTGTCAATCAGTGAGATAAATTACCAGTAGTTCAATTCTGTCAAATGGTTCTCACTCGGTGATGTAGCCAGAACTATCGATGTGAAGAGGAGTTAGGATGGAAGAACGTTGCAAAAGCGAGAAAAAATACAATATATTCACTGAGAAGCTGTCTGAAATATGTATTGGTGCACAGGTAAATAGGAGAGGCGCACAGGGAAGTCAAATCACGGCAGAATCCGGTCGTTAAGAGAATTGGTCGACCGTAATACTGGAGGAAGCACCCCGTAGCCGAGCGCGTAACGAGCGACGGAATGACTGCTGGCGGTGATTTGAGGTGGACTATAGCGGAGTAGCGAGACGACGACTCGAATGGGGCCAGGATGCAGATTTCGAAAATGGCCGTTTTTTGCCGCTGAACGGGCAGTTTCCAGAGCAACTGGCCGCTGGGCTAAGCAGTGCGAGGGCGAGGCTCGGAATGATCGGCCGCCAGAGACAAACAGTCGCCACCTGACGTGCCATGTAATGCGATTTGAATACATCGAGAGGCGTGAGCCGGCGCCCGGGTGGCGAATGTTCGCGAAGGTCCGCGAACTGCTCGCGCCCCCCTGCCTCGAGGGCGACCCCGGCGGAGCAGCCGGCTCTCAAGTGCCCGGACGACCAAGTTCACAGCGGGGACGCTCTCTGGAGTGCCTTGTTCTGCGCTCGCCTAAGGCGCCGCCGCTGCTCCGTACTATAAACAACACTTATCAGATGGGCAGTTCCTCATTGTGGCTATGTACTCTGCAACAAATACAGACAAGGCATCGCACAGATGAGTCGTACCCAATTAAATCCGTTTCAATTATTAGAACTTGGGAATGTGCGTGAATGTGCAGCGGTAAGCTCTCGGAGAAATTCTCCCTCTTCGATTTCTCGTAAGCCCATGTAAGGTTTATACACAGCATAGAATCAAGCAGTTTTCAACCTGTTCCATTTTATCCGCAGTTTGTTATTATGGCCTACACAGGAAATGGTGACATTGTCGTGCAAGTCTTCAGACATTCACCGAATCGGAGCGCCCTGTCATTGAGGCTCCAGTTGCTAAAATGGGCGGGGTTGGGGTGTCATTTGAATTGCTGAACTGCTGCTGTTGGGCTGCTATTGGACTGCTGTTCACTTTTCTATAAGAGCCAAATAGCCATCCGATACTCACCGGATAGCAACCGAACAGCAATTCAAATAACCCCCCAACTTCGCCCATTTTAACATCTGCAGATTTTAGCTCCAGAGCCTTCGTGACAAGGAGTTTGAATTCGGCGAATGTCTGAATCATTAAACTCCTTACACGTTGAACCTTAATCCAGTACAGAGTAACCCTAAAGTCTTTGGCCGACTTTCAAGTGCTGCAAAATCTCCACATGACGAGAAAGGATAAACAAACTACCGCGATTCGGTCAAATAACGGACAACGAAAAACTGTCACCTGAGATCCCAGAATTCTCTATCTGGTTGATGTTATTGATGTAGGTAGTATGCACCTGGGTTATGTAACGGAAAAAAAGGATGAATTCTCCCGTAATCTTATTCTAAAGGTGCACAAAAGGCCTGTAAAGCCTTGCCTCTGTCAAACCGGGTACAAAAGGTGTTTTTTTTTTCCAAAGGAATATTTCGATCGAAAACTGGCCATTCCGCTATCTCGCCGAGGATCTCACATGGCCAAGTAAATTCAAAGTCGATTCTGTGCAAAAAAATGAGTAGTTGAGATTGTCCATAGGCCCTTCTATTGGTTATATCCTCGAGAGTATCCTAGAGTGGAAAGAAAACAAAAAAGTGCTGAGTTTAGTGAGGGAAAAATACACGCTAGGAAAAAAAATGCCGGATGATTTTGCACCAAGCTACTACTAAGATCATGACGTAGAGAGTGACAACTGGGGAGAGATAGACATTCCAAACTGCGGGCAGGTTCAGCGATCTACAAGGGCTCAGAATTTATATCAAGAAGTTGAGAAAAACTGGAAGAAACTAGTTACATAGTGGAAGAAAAGGACGTAGAAAAGCGAAAGGATGCGATGCTATGGTAGAACATTTAAAAAATAAAATAGACATATATAGTCCACTCAACTGATAGGCCGGCCATTTTCAACCAATATCAACAAGACTTTGTAGTGCACCAGAAGCGCCACCCATCCTCCTTTTGGTCCTGGATCAGCACACCTATCATTGGGTTAGTCGCTGTGTACTGGCAGTAGTGTCTGCTAGTTGCCTTCATCAGCCATTCGGCACTCATGGACTCAACTTCTTGTGGTCAGCGGAATGAGCTCCACAGGTATGTCGACCTTGTGAATGCTTTACTCGAACCTTCCTCGCGACAGCTGACAGCACAAAACAAACGAAGTGTTGCAGTACATCTCAGCTATGTTGAGGTGTGGAAGAAGCAACGCAACTGCGAGAGGATTAATCTAGAATAATCCGGAAAATGACTGGAACGCGAGTGTCCGCTACCGCTGGAGAAAAAAAAAACGATCGGAATAGTCTTGTGGTTGATTTCTGCATTGGTGCAATAGCCATAATGAGGATGTGGAGCAGAATAAGTCTATCAAAAATCTCACAAAGTGCTTTCAATCACAAGAATTCATTCCAGATGCGTACGTTAATCGCATGTCAGACGTGCACTCATTTCCAGAGGTTTTTCCATGAGTAGTACTCAGCGCGAGATATTCGCTTCAAATGAAAGTTTTGCGAGTCATCCGCGTGCATGCGAAAGCGTGCGTCTCACATGCGTTCGAGTTGCGTCTTAGCCGCGACTTAGTCCAACCTCCATCATGCAGTCCTCGCGCGTAGAACGCACGCTCCTAGTATAAGCTGCTTCTCATGCTCATGCGACCTGTGTTGCATACTCAAGAACAATTTATATATTTTTTGATCCGTGAGTGCATCTATGTGATACATGAGATATCCAGTCGCAGCTGCAACGTAGCTGCAAAGTAGGTGAGACACATACGTACGTACGCTTGCCAGCACGCGCCTATTACCACCGAAATTGCGATATTTTCAGTCAGAATTCCATGCCTCGTTTACCAGTCATCATGGAAAAACTTCCAAAAGTAGCTCTGTAGTAAGTGCGTCCAGCTAACAGCTAGTAGCTTCCGTAGTATGTGCGTCTGACGCACGACTGACGCACGTATCTAAGACAAATTGACTTAACATGGATAAGAGCTATTAGTTACATGTCTAAAAAATTCTGGAGTGGTCAAGCAATATTTTTCCAGAAGCTCTCACCATTGGAAAATTCATGAAGATTCCACGGGTTTGTTTGGGAAATCCACTAGTGGCCTAGCGCTCGAATATGAGTAGCTAAAGTAAGTGAATAGCATCAGTGGGGATTTACTCAAGTGGTAAAGAGAGAATTATTGCTAAAGAAACAATATTTCATTAAGTTCGTCTTCAGAATTTTGATAATCGTTCTCCTTTCTCTAGCTGATTGTGAGTTCATAATTTTTTAACCTTTCGTTTGCGACGGTGTCAGATAGTGGCCTTTGGCTGTGACGTAGAGTATCGGCCGAATAAAAACCGAATAAATTTGATTAACTCGGCTGACAATTCAAAGATCCATCTGAAAAACTAAACATCCAAAAAACACAACGTTCTGCAACCCTCATTTTTTCCACTCCAAGCTGATGTAAAGCTCTATTTCTCCCTAACATTCCAATCTGTCGATTTATTCCAAGTCGAATATTTGAACGCCAAGCGTACCTAATGCATTATTCGAGCAGCATACTATTGCGGAGTATGCATCATGCAAAAGCAATGTCTACTCATCTTTAATACCAATTTCAGTTCTCATCAAATTCATAATTGTTGATTTATGGCGCCAACCATTCGTTCGGATGTGCGAAACCCCGACAGGTGTCAAACTGCTAGGAAGAACAGACTGCTGCAATAGCATTTTTCTTCAATGAATGCTCTGGCCATCACTCGAGAAAACAGGTGGCCTCTTGAAAGTTGGAATAAGATCCTGCAATCATCATCGTGATAGAGGTTATCACGATTGCAACCTTGAAGTGGGTAAGGGGATCAATAGATTGTGAGATGTTTCGCCATCGTTTTGGATAAATAGAACCTATGTTAAACCAGCTGGTAAAAAAAATACAACATAATGGAGATTCTAGGAATATTTTGTTCGAAATTGGGTTGTAGAGTATACAGTGCGTATACGGGGCGTGAATCATCATGAGGGAGAAAAGGGCGTAGCCTGATTGGCGTATTCGGGTCTGATTGGCGTATTCGGGCCGCTAACCACGTCCATCTGTTTGAACTCGAACGACGTCAATCCAGTGGCACATGGTCTATTTGTGCTTAGCGCCGTATGCGCCGTACGAGTCGAACAGGTGGGCGTGACGAGCGGCTCGAATGCGCCAATCAGAGTCGTCCGGTTACACCCACTTTTCCCTAACGATGATACACACCCAAATTTACGTATTCACTATACTTGAGATCGAATAATGGATAGTTACTCGAATTCGGAAATTTAATCTTGAGTGTTCTATTGTTTGAAAAGAAGGGGACAATGCAACCAATGCAACATTCCAGCAATGATAGGAAGACATTTGGACCAATTCCTTTTTGAACAGTTGAATTCTTTGGATTGGCTTCCAAATTAGGAATCAATTTCATCGAGGGGTTTGATTTTTATTCGGTCCTAACTATAGTATCTACGTCGAGGACCATGTGCCGAAGATATAGAGAGGATGACATAGGTGAAATAATATATGCATAGATGGACAGTATAGATTATAGAGATTAAGATGGGGGAATTGAGGTAAACACTGCATGCAAAACCAAGTATTGAAGAAAAGAAATCCAAATAAACTCTCATTTTATCTTTGAGACTGAATTTGAGTTTGAAAACATTTCATTCTTTGAAAATGACATTCACTTCGAAGGGAAGATTTATACTTTTCATCTTCGTTTTTCAAAGCGTTTTTAATCTTATTCAAAACAATTTAACACTGCCAACGAGCATTTCACACCAGCTTGTGCCTATCCTCCTGCTGAACACTTGCCTAAAGAAACTTAGCTTAGCTCTGGTACCGTTTTTCTCCTCAGCCATCAATTTCCGCTTTTCTTTGTTGCGTTTTTCAACAGAGCGCACAAATTGTTGTTTTGAATCATCATGAGTCACAGCTCCTTGGCTTCCGAGACTGACAGCGGAGTGCGGGATGGTCAATTTTAGAGTGAGTCAGCCCTATGCCTTTTTGAACCCGCTCAACATGATTCTATTTATGAAATGCACACAGCCGCGTGTCACGGAAGTCTAATGCCCACACATAGCATAAAAAGACTAATCTTCTCGTGGCTTAATGACCACCTACACATGGCACTAATCAGCCACAAAATGATAATCAAGTATCATTCAGCAGGTGAACAAAAATGACAGAATGAACAAAAAAATGGAGCGATAACAATTGTGAGCATGAAATGAGAAATTAGAGTCTTTGCCGATGATATGTACATATTTGTACCACAAACTTTTCCTGATAAAAAAAAAGGCTATGTATCGTCTCGCTTGATATCTTCAGGAGTCGTGAACAAAATATCAAGTAAACATATCAAAGTTACGCTAGAATCGTCTGCGAGAAAACTTGCACATACAAACATTTCCAGAAAAATATTCCACTATGATACATGTCACAAGATGCAGTAGTGATTATCATTATGCTTATCGTTAGATCATAAATGATTGAAGATAACGCAGGTCAAAGATGAAATATCCAGACTTTGAGGATTCTGTTATGTTCCCTGGATTCATCTATTTGTCTACAGAAACGTGCATAGTGGTTTAGAAATAAGAAGAAATAGTGAAAAAGTAGAAATGCATATGAAAATCTTGAAAACTGCAACTGCAAAAAAAATGAAATTAGAAAAGGCGTTCAGGACGAGTTACACTAAGAACATTTCCAACTTATTTATTTATTTACTTATTTAATCTTATTTAATTCACCGAAAAGGTGTGCCGGACATTACAAGCACCGAGCAAAAAGTGAAAAATGTCGAGTAATGGTAAAGCAGCTCTTTTGCAGGGTGTAGTGGTAAAATAATATGTAAGAAAAACTGAGGTAAGTCTTGACTTGGTTGTGAGGTTGGCTAATTGTTAGGTTATTATTAATTTATCTCAACAGAAAACGAGCACGTGGACATCATAACCACCAAAAGGAACCAATTTTGTTGTTTGGAACCTTTCTGAGCCACAGGAATAAATAAATGTTCCTCTACTCGGTCATAGTGCAGTTAACGTCGATTTTTTCCCAAACACGGAGTACGACTATCAATTTCCTGGTGGCAAACTGTCCACTGGGAATGAAATGGCAGACGGGGCAAGGAATAACAAATAAAAGTACACTCATAAATGATCATATGCAGTGTTCTGCTCCCAAAACGTTGCAGGAAGAGAATAAGAAGAGGCGAAGAGAGGAAGGCTAACTGAACAACGGACCTACTATCTGTTTTCCAAGTATTCTACCTTTTCTCAAGCTCATCTCCAGTTAATCAAACAAACTAAGAAGGGAAAGTAAGGAAATTCTGAGCGACTTTTGGCGTTCCGCAGAATTCTGCTAAACGCCAACATTTCAGTAGGCACTGAGCAACAATGGCAGCCATTCCAGAATAAAGAGCTGACACGTTGGAAGCGGATGGGTCACAAAGGAATAACGGTTCGATAGTTATGTATAATGACAAGGCGTGATTCGCGCTGTTAGTTGAAAAACTCGCTGATAAAGCGATGGCAAGAAGGTGACGTAAGGAACGACCGGAGCGCCCACTCCTTCCAGTCGGAACTGGCCCCTGGTTATAATTTGATACAGTTCACTATCCCTCTCTCACCGTCCCCCTCTGCTTGCTGAGAAAGTTTTTTCGGGGCTAATTTTGAGATTGACAGAGATTCTTAGCTGAAGGTTTGAATAATTTTAATTTTATCCAGAACTACATACAGTCGCGTCGGTAGAATGTGAAAATATTCGCGGGATTCGCGGGATTCGCGGGATTTGAGATTGTTCGCCATCACCTATTGAACACAGCGGTGCGGTTTAAAAATCTGCAAAATGCAAACTAGCGTTATAGAAAGCAAAAAGTGAAGAAGTTTTCCGCGTTTGACCCTAATTAGTGGGCGGGGTCAAAGCAATTAACAAACTTTTTCAAATATTTAGTGACAGCCGCAAAACTGAGGTGTGGCCGGGACACGAACAGATGCAGAATGTTATTCTGCATCATGTAGTCTTTTGTATTTTGAAGAATCCTCACTTGGGCGGAGTTATACAAAAATCCCTCTAATCCCGCAAATCCTGCGAAAATTTTCACATTCTACCGACGCGACTCTATGTCAGAGTCAGCCTTCTACGTGCAAAATAGTATCGTTCTCGCTAAGATTTCGTATTTTCAAAGGGTTTTTGGGATAAGGCGAGAAATCCTACATTCGCTCCTCACTCTCCATTTTTCAATCAACGAGGGGCGCTATCATTCCACCTAACCTCAGTCATACAACGAATTTCCAGATACCTCACACTTTCTATTCAAATTGTGAGCATCAACAAAGAGCATCAAGTCAGAAAGAGCTGTTTTTTGTCACCGTGTTTGTCGAACGTTTTTGTACAAGACGGCTTCAACGACCTGAGAATACGGCATTCCTGACCACGATTCTTTTCTTGCAGCGCAATGATTTGTTGGAGTTTTAATGAACTATCTTACAATATGCACGGAGTTCATAATTTTGTACTGCACCAAGCTCAATACATGTATAATATGTTGCACGGAATCCTCTAGCAAGCTTGTTAATATGAATAATTTGAGATGGCCAAGAGTGTTAGTTATCTTCATTCTGGCTAACGTTTCGGCATAGTCGCCTTCGACAGAGCCTGGAAAGTCAAAGTCACATGCAATCCACCCTCTCAAACACCTCATCCCACTACTTAATGCCAATTTAACAAGATGATAGGACCAACAACAAGCGTAAGGAATTGAACTAATATGATGCTCACCATCGTATCCGTAAGTCACGATAACAGCGGACTACTTAGTTTTAGCCAGAATAAAGATAACTAACAATCTTGGCCAACTGCTCAAACTGACTATACTAACAAATTTTCCACAATGCCAAGATTTAAAGACGGTCGAACATGGGATCTGACTTTGCTAAGCGCTACAGCAGCTCAAGTATGTGGATAGTTACGATTTAGGGTTTGCGAAAATTTTGGATGACTTACGGCTTACGAAAATCAAGGTTTCTATCGCGCGTACTCCTGATCAGGGCGCTACGCTACTCCTGAGCAAAACTGCACTAATCCCTAGGAGAAAATTGATAAAACCCCTGCAAACATCCCAATGTGTCCAATTTCGCTCAAGAAATTCAAGGATAAATTGCAGAAGTCCTGGAAGCAATCATACCAGCGCTGATGATTGTCTTCCGCGTTTTTCCTCCACCATGGAGCCCTGAAAACGCACTCAGAAAGAACAGAGGAATTGTGAACACTTGCGTTTGCTGTGGATAATGAGATCATTCCAAAGTTCACTTACGCTTTTCTTCTACAATCAACTCAAGGAGTAATATTGGGACAGACAAAGTGCAGAACCAGTTCCTTCGAGAGATATCGGTCTCAAAAATTACTTCATGTCCTTTCGAGCACTGTGGAAGGAGGATTCCCTTGTCCTTGCGCTTGGGCTCAATCAACGATCGTGTTTTAGGAATACATACATAGTAATCACCCTGTTGATCTATCTCCATAGTTTGAACTTTAACTCAGGATTAACTGCAAGTAACTAGTGCCTAATAATTATCCCGCCCCTTCAGCCTCCGAAGCACTGCACATTGTTCTTCAAGACACTCTTCTCCCAGCATTCCAACGTCTTCGATGGCGCAGCTACTTTCACATGCATTTTAACAAGAAAAGGAGTAATTCCACGATGCTTGACTACGAGACAAGCGCTGATGACGTTATGTGTGACGTAAAAAAGTTCCCAAGGGATTTTTCGAAATCCAGGAACACGGAAGGAAAGGCTATGCATCGTTACAGAAGGAAGACATTGGTGTTCACTGCAGCGGTACGGGTAGATGACAATGGCGACAGTGGGTATGGTGCAGGATACATAGAATTTGCGAGTAGATCTTGAGGGCAAATATCCAGTGTCTCTTTATTACAAAACACTCACGGATGTACCTGTGTATATTTTCTGCCTGCCTGTGAATATTGAATTATGTAGACTGAAGAAAACTCTGTCAGGGTGAAGTGAAATGCATTTGCTCTTTGAAAAATTTCTAGGAGGCCCCGTTCTGAACAGTTTTCTCACGTAAAGCGAGTGGAAGCTTCCTGGATGAAATCAACTGCCATGAAAATTACTGGGATGGTGATCTCCTTCTCAGCGCACATATCCAGAGAGAGTCATGTATAGGATACGTCATAAATATTGAAGTACTCCTTAGAGATGTTCCTTAGAAATGCGGGTAAAGTCTCAACAAACATGAATAACCCACTTCTATTGAAAGTGAGTTCTTTTAAGTGAAAGCAGCCACAAATACGCCAGTAGAGAGTACCGTCGGTGCGTAGCAATGGTTCACGTTCATATTTCTATCATAAATAGATTAGGTTAAATGAACTTGATGCTTTTCTCAGAAGTAAGGAAGGTCTTAGCCTCAAATTTTCACACAGAGTCCACTCTTGCGTCAAATCTATGTAGCAGTGGCGAGAGGGGCGGAAGGGGGGAGGGGGCGTGGGAAAAAAGTTGGGGTCTCCTCCGTTCTGGGTACCCCAATGGGAAATAAAATATTAAAAAAATACTGATTTTAATAATCAGTAATCAATAAAAATTATATAAAAAATAATAAAAATAAACTAATGAAAATAAACTAATACGAAATTTTTATATGTAGGTATTGTCAAACAATTTCAAAAATTTGGAGACCCATCCTTGGGCCTTCCCTGTGTCCGCCGCTGCTATGTAGGGGTATTTTCACCATAAGTATGCAGTAGTTCTCCTCATAATTTCTTCACTTCTTCTTACCCATTTCTCCACCTCAATTCCTATCGCAAAATGATGTCATAGTTTAACAGAATTTGGTTCCAGTGTCACAGCGAAAACGGTGCAGGCTTGGCGTTAGTGCTCGAATGAAGGACTTCTAACTGGCACGCGGTTGTTTTCATTGCGCATTCGAAAATTTATTTCCAAAACACCCGCAAAGCAAGCCAAATATGCTCGAGTTTGCCAAATTTTCTTCATCCCAGTAGATTCCACTGGAATTTGCACGTAAAATAAGCGAAATCTGCTCGAAGTTTCCCACCTGACTGAGAGAAGGCACCTTGGCAAGGAGGAGTTGCAACACCTCACTATCGAGCTTCTGAGAGCTGATTTGTTCAAGGAATGAAAGAAAGCAATCCTACGTAAATAGTTCATTAACGTTATGGGCGCTAGAGTGTTGACCGAATAAAAATCGAATAAATTCAGTTAGTTCGAATAACAGTCCAAAGTCCACCCAAAAATCGAGAATTGCAAAAATACAAAGCTTTACAGGCTTGTTTTTTCGTTCACCCAAAGATGTAGGGTTCTTCCTTTCCTGAACATTTCAGTCTGTCTTCTCATTCGAAGTCGAATATTTGAATAGCGAATGTATTTAATTCATTATTCGATCAACGCTCTAATGGGCGCTCATCTTGATAACTGTCCTAATGCTCATTCAGATCGGATCTAGTCCTTCTGTAATAATTGTGTGCTCCATGTTTCGTTTTACCTGTTTCATTATTACACTATGGACGTTCCCTTAGACATGAATGCTCGATCTCATGTGATAAACACAGAAACTCAGGCTGATCTCTCCCTCAGCGTCTTCATGACTGCTTCCGCGCACCAAGGAACCCAGTGAATGCATCTATTGAGCAACTATAAAACTGCCTTTACTTTTTTGCTTTCTATGTACTTTTACTTCCATGTGCGCATAAAATAAAATAGAAATTTTTTGTGCGTTGTTCTGTTTGCATAACCTTTTTTTGGTGCCTCAATAATTCTGGTGCACTTTGTAGTGGATGTTTTGTTTCAGTTTCCTTACACAAGATCAGAGAACCAGGAGAATTATTATTTCAAAAGAAAGGGTG
This sequence comes from Ancylostoma ceylanicum, assembly GCA_000688135.1. NCBI lineage: Eukaryota > Metazoa > Nematoda > Chromadorea > Rhabditida > Ancylostomatidae > Ancylostoma > Ancylostoma ceylanicum. The sequence continues at coordinate 1,477,532 of JARK01001353.1, read as the reverse complement.
AGCAATCAATGAACAGCTTGAGACGTTTCCTTGGGTTTTTTTTTTGTAGTCCATGGTTTTGGTGATTCTACCTACCCGAAGAGATAACGAATGAAGCATTCGGTTTAAGACTCATTCTTTGATAGATTGTTCGTTTTCTAGCTCAGACAATATACCAAATGTGTACTGCTTTTCTGGGCAACCTATAAAGTACCATATAAATTCTTTAACAAATAAGGGGTTAGCAGTTGTCGGTATGCTTATGTAAGACCGAATAACAATCGAATAACACAGTTGATTTATTAACAATTCAGAATCCGATCAAAGAAATTCGATTGCTTAGAAAGAAAACCACTGGCTTTCAACTTCATCCCTTAATTCCTCAAGAGGTGTGTTCCTTCCACTTTTCTGGAAATTCGAAATTTCAACTTATTCGAGTCCGAATTTTCGGATTCGACTATATCTAATCTATTATTCGGTCATAATTGTAGCTTGAACACCTAAATTGCATTACATAAAATAAATAATAAGCCTAAATCCTAAAAGTATCAAGCCTAAATTACATTACACAGAGCAGAATGGGCGTTGATTTCATATTTGTACACGTTGCATCTGTCTGTATTTCTGTTCTGTTTACATATCCAGTGTTCCTAAAAAGCTGTCACAGAAGTGGTCATATAAAGCATCCAACAACGTTTGTGGAAGAAAAATGAAATTCTCCATGGGACCGAAAATCTAGATTATCTCTTGCCTTTTGCCCCTAAAAGTTCAGTTGACCTAAAAAAGTCAATTACCCTAAAAATGACTTGCTGAAAAGTCGAGAAACTTTGGCAACTTCCCTGGTTACTGGCTTATTGTTTTGTTTCCTGGTAGCTACTTATTTGAATAAAAATAACACGCGCGCTCCTGGCAGACCCTTGAAATTGCGGACATCTTTCGTTTCGACGAATTTCGATCGCCAAAAAGCAGATGTAGGCCAGTCACCGCACTTCCTGCGTAACTCTATCCGAAGGTGGACTCCGAGACCAAAGATCGAGAACATCGGCTCAGTCCTACGAATACATGTGTAAAAGAAGATGTGAATAATTCTTTTGGTCAGAAAAGAAATCCACGAAATATTCTAGCCTACCTTAGTGGAACGTATTACTTTCGCGGATCTAACTTCCAAGACTATAATGATCCACGATTTCAAGGATTTAAGGATATGCATACTTTTCCTGTTTTCAAATTAATCATTTATTCGGCATTTAATCTGCACGAAATCACACACACCAGATGGGAAATCACAACGAATTTACTAACTTCTTTATTCAATGGAGTAGACGAGAACGATCTTTTCTCTCTGGTCATCGTCGGCCAAGCCTCATGAGGTTGCCGAGGTTGCAGTCCTCGCAGAGCAATTGTCGCCTCAGGCCGCGTTTTCCGAGTCTCATCATATTCGACAGGTTATTTCGCTTCAGAAATCGGACGTCTGGCCGCATCCTAAACAATTCTTTCTTGGAACGTCGTGGAATTGAAGTTTCGTTGTTGAGCTAGTGAGAGGACATAAAAGGGTCTTCTTTGTGCAAGGATTTCGCTGAACTAAATCCTGAGATTCTACATAGTTACTCTTTATTTTCGCTTTTTTACCCCTCCATTGTTTTCAACTTTCTGGAGCAAAATCCTAGAAACTGCGAATTTCAAGATTAGCGGAACTAGAGCAACCGCCGTCAGCACCCACGCCAGTCCAAGGCAAACAAGAACGTTAGAATGTGCCTGGATGGAGACATAAATGCCTTAAAACCGACTGTTTCCCCTGTTAAGGTAACCCTTGCCTAAGCTACACAACACTACTTGGCCTACTTCTCTACCACATCTCCCACAAACGAAGAGAACAGTAAAAGTTCTCTGGGAACTCGGCGTTGACGTTCTTGGAGGAACAGAGAGCGTGGAAAATTAACCCTTGGGGTGTCCGTAAACAAGGACTCAGACGTAGTCTAAGGACTATGACCATTTTATGCCTCTTAATGGGTAGATGTTTGTTAATTTTGATCACTTTTGATCACTTTTATGGCAAGGAGACTCCAGTGAAGTTTCTAGAAGGGTTAAGCCCAAGACACCTGTGAGTTTTGCCTTTCAATTAATATAAATGATGTTTTCCCAGGGTAGAATACGCTTATGAGCCTACAGCCTCTTATAAGGTTAGTTGGAGGCCAGCGACCGGACCTCCCCGCTAACCTCTTCTACAGATCCAAAAACACTCACAGTTCTGGTCGGTCGACATCCTCGACAAGAAGCTGCGTTGAAGCGAGGGAGATGATCCAGAAGAGAAGAAATAGAACCACCGACTGCCTCATTCTGTGTGCCCTGTAATAGACGACCATAAACGAATGCATCAGATAGAAGCAGCACACGACCGATCCAGAGGAGATGAGCGTGAGTGAATGCGACTGGAGCCAGCCGGGACGATGTGACGACTACATCGGAACGGAACGGAAAGTACACTGAGAGCTGAGTTCCCGTATGAAGAGTGAGAACGCATATAATGAGCAAAGTAAATTGTCTTCTACACTCGTGGTAATGGAAACTGGCGATAATGACCCTACGGGAGTGCAAACGTTTGCTGCGGAGGCGTCGACGAGCCACGGACGGATGTAGCGCTCGAGAGTCTCGCGATTTTTGATGGATTTCAATGGCTTGCTGCTCGTGTCGGGCGAAAAGTGGATTTTTGCCATGAAGAGTTGAGGTGCTTTTCTGGATAAGGAACGTAATATCGACTCTTTTATATTTACAAAATAGTACGAGTAGTAAAAATCGGTCAAAATAGCAGGATATCTGTGGCAGTATCATCGTTCGTTTTCAACAGAGGAATTACATGCATATTCATTACCATGGTCTAACCCAAGAGATAGCTCATTTCCTCTGAGCCTCTCAAGAGATTACAGACAAGGATTGATCAAAAACAACAAAAACAATACAAAGAGCCTTCCAGAACTAGTAAGTAGTTGCAAACTATATTAATTCGTTGTAATCACCACGCTAAAGTAGCCGACAGGTCCTTATCCTGCAACAACTCAAAACCATTGAAGCAAGTTGCAAACAAGGATTTACCACGAACAACTTGCAAGCATGCTTTTATGTTGCAAAGCTTGCAAACCAGTCTGATGCCGCCAAAATCGTGAAAAGATAGTCGCCGACAAGCCTTCTGCAGGTATTTTACTAGGAATTAGGAAGTGGTAAAAACAAGTATCTAGCGAGTAGAGAGAGTACAAACAAGATGTAGTAAAAACAAAGAGCTCAAACAACTATTTGCCTGGCTTCGTAGTGATAATTATCATAATTACTGGCTAACACTTACAGGGTGGCCTTTTATGTAAGATGAAATGTGTAGAAAATCGAAATCAGATAAAAGTTAAACTGTAACCGTTCTATTGCGTAGGGTCCCGGGAAAAATACAAAAACAAAAGACCTATTTATTTAATCAGTTTTATAACTATTTTCATGAGTCATCGTCAGAGAAAACGAGAGAAGGTTTGAGTACCACTCTGCAAGTAGTTATCTTCTACTTGATTCAGGACTTTTAAAAGATGTTGTTGTGAAGTCGGAACAGTGGTTAGAAATAGCACATGTTAAGCACTTCACAAGAACATCATTGAAGCATAGCAGCTCCTCCGGTATTTGTGATGATTTCACTTTCTTTCTGTTTCTGTCAACGGCGCAGAGGGGTTACCTATCATCTTAGTCGCTTCCAGCGCCAGAAACACTACATGACCGCCAGAACGATATTCTTAGAGAGCATATTGTTCTTTGGATCAATTATTAGTTTAGTGGTGGACCGTATCTCCTCTTCCAAGATTTTCCTCTAGCTTGCAGGATAAAGAATGCAAAGGGGTGTTGCAATGAAAAACGATTCTCGAGTCCTTCAGTGCAAGTTAGTGGTCAACTTACTTGCTCAATTTCAAACCGTTCGATGTTACCACATGGGCACTTGAAGATGCAAACATATGCTACATCTTTGAATTATTCAGAAGAATTGAAGGATGAATTCTACGCCGATGTCTGCGGCGCATCACTTGCATCTTCCCTCGTGATTTCCGAGGAGGCGCTTTTGAAAAAAGAGATAAAATTGAACGGGCGTAGTCTCATATTGTTTGCTATATTGTTTTCTGTTTGTTACGGAAAACTGGTCCCATCTATGCCAACCACTGAGGTGTTTAAGAGCCATTTCAAGCGGTCAATATATTTCATGCACCCTGTAAATCTGTCTCAAGTGCGAGTATATGTTTTCACCAGTTTTCATTTCTGCAACAATTTGGCAAGCATCTGGTCAAAACAACTGTTTTGCTAGCCTTTCATTTCAAACCACCACTGTTTTACTATCTTCTAATTTTGCACATTTCTGATGCGATCAGAAACCAGTTTCCCAAAATCTGGTCGAATAGTTGTTGCAGCCCTGACTTTATTAGGGATTGGCAAGAGCAAATGTTTAACCAGATTCTTCTACAACGACGAGTGCATCAGATTTGTGATGGTATTATCGTAAGAATTCGCATTCAAAACTGACATTTCACACCCCTGTCCTCTCTTCAAACATTGTCTTTCGGAAGTTGGTCAAATAATTATTAAGGAGCTTCTGAGTGAAAAATGCAAATCTGGCGTAAACCTCTGAGGGTTTTCAATTCTTAAACGTTCATTCTACTGTGATATCTGAGGCAGTCTAACTAAGACAATTTAAGAATATCCCCAGACTTCGCCACGACCGCCGGCGATCCCCACATGGATAAAGTGAAGGAGGAGACTCCAGGCGAAAGAGGCGATGAGCTCCGTTTGGCAACGATCCATGGTGATGTAAAGTGGCGATCGATACGTATCGTTTCCACGACCTCTTATGTAGCCGGTTCATTTTGATCCAGTTTGAAATGGCGAGATTTGGGGATACACTAAAAAATACAGTGGCGGTCAAAAGTATTGCAACACGTGTTATTCGTACAACACTTCTTTCAGGATAACGCTCGATATCGTTAGGACTATGGAATGTGTTGAAACCAAACACATTCAGCCGGAGTTAGAGTAGCAGCAGGACAGGGCTGTCCTTCAAACAGCTGATAGAGTGGGCTAGGAGACAGAGAGATCCTCAGAGGGCCCCTGCTAAACTAATCTCAAGTAGGATGGTGAATACCAGTCAGTGATCGGTGCACATATGGATATGAGCTTAATATGTTGCAAAGAACCCAATTTGTGGTAATACGACGACAATAGGCATCATTCTGTGAGATATTTTGGATAGCAGCAAATGACAGATTTCGGCATCTGTGAATAAATTCCTTCTTTGAGAAAGTATTTGGTGGAATGGTGGAATTTCAACTTTCTTCTATTCCGCATGAGTATCTACTGCTCACATAAAAATTTCAACCGCCTAGCACTATCCTGAAAGAGGTGTCGCACCTCCCCACCGAGCAACCAATTGTTGCAATATTTTTGACCGCCACTGTATATACAGTGCCGGCCAAAATTATATAGCCTTTTCAACTTTCCTCCATAACCTATGTCAACTCAAAGCTCGGCTTAACGTTAAGCCTTAAAGTTCAAATTTTTAACTTCAACGAATTTTGGGTCTCTACAACTATCATAAAAATTTGAACTTCAAGGCTTGACGTTAAGTCAAGATTTACGTTAGCAAAGGTTATGGAGGAAAGTTGAAAAGGCTATATAATATTGGCCGGTACTGTATATATATATTTATTATTTATTATTCGCATAATCCTAACAAACATGCGTTAAAACTTAGGATGTATCTTTTGACCTTTTCTAATTTGTTTCCTGGCGGTAGAGGCATAATTGTGCCCCCTTCAATACCGGTGCTTCCTCCAATTTCCCGCAGGCGAAGCCGCGGGTAGTAGTTATGCCTCCAAGACAGCTCTCGCACTTTAGACAGTGTATGAGCAAGCTCAGGTCATCAAACGTAATCATTCTTATGAATGTCAAGTTGTCAAGTCACACAGTTGCAGTTGTTCACCATGCTGGGACGTACCCATGCGAGCGCCACAAAGGTTCGGAGTTTTAACGCTCGACAGCGACTTGAATATAGAGCATGTGTGCGGTTCTGGATACTCATGTTATGGGACATATGAATACCCCTTTCATCTTGAACATGACAAGGGAATACCATTCAACCGGATAACAGCCAGGTAACTTCGCAGAAAATCACTGTCATCCGCGAAGCGCGGCGCAGCTGCGCATAGTGAGGATGACGGTGATTTTCTAGGTTTCAGCGGAGCGGCGCATTGGCTCCTATGTAAAGAGTATGATGAGCGTGACCAATTTCTTCCCACGACACCGGGACATTGTCACCGTAATCAGATACAATTGGTTTCACGGGGACTATAGTTGGGAAAATATAAAAAAAAATTGCGTACATATGCAAAGCAGAGAAAGAAGGTTATCCGCACGGATACTAGACGGCCGTCGCGTTTGCAACCGAGTATAACGAATATGAAAACAACGGATACAAACCTTGTGCGAGCTTGCTCGATGTCCTCAGCTTTACCTCGACTTTCCTGGTCGAACACTGTTTCACATGACATAGCAGCGATGATAGTCAGCGCCTCTTCCAAACACGACAATTCGTTCGAGATCATGAGAACTCTGAAGAAGAGATTGACGTCTGAAAAAAAAAAAACTAGAACTTCAGTCAATTACCTGGCTTGATCAGGTGTGAGAGGGAATTTGCACAATATTCGTCCAACAGGAGTGAGCATCAATTCTTTCCCATCTAACACGGCTGCTCCAAGACCCTAGAAATCAAAATTTGCGAATGAGTGCGATTGATGTAGTTAAATTACTGAAAAGTACAACAAGAAAGCAAACCAGAAGTTCGTGCTCAGCAGCAGCTAAACTATCCATATCGGGTTGTTGGATCAACTTCAACTTCCTTGGGCGCCGAAGACCTACAGCAAGCATTTCCAACAACACCTGAACAAATTAATTTTTCCAAACGAATATGAGCGGACAAACAGCAAATAAACAAAATGGAACCATATAAATGAGAATAAAAGCAAGAACAGCTATACGTATTTGTAAGAAATGAAAAAAAAAACCGATGTGTTTACATAAACTGAGCTTACCGTAGCTAAATTACTTCGCAGTATTTCGGGAACACTGGAGGGCTGCAGTTTTTGGAAACATTCGATGGAGTAAAGGCTGTAATGGCAGATTCATGCTTGCAACACATCATTACTGTAACCATATCAGATACCGATAACACTTTCCAGGGCCGTCACGACCAGCACGTCCAGCTCTTTGCATTGCTTGGGCTTTGCTGATGTCATGAACTCGAAGCACGTCTACCCGTTGAGAAGCAGAAAATGATCTTAAATTCTTAGTAACCTGAATAAAGAGAGAGGTTTGCTAGAAGCATAGCGGGAAAATGCTGATAAAGAGCAGAGTAGGATCTAACAGCAGCTGTGCAAGCATTTCACCTTGTCTGAGTATACAGAAACTAAGGTCCCACGAAAAGCAAGAGAGGATCACTACATCCGCATCACAATTTACACTGGCGCTATAGTCCACGTGGAGTATAGCACTTTGCATCGCCGTCGCCGGGGGTGTATCATAAGGGGGTGTAACAAGACGACTCTGATTGGCGCATCTGAGCCGCTCGTCACACCCACCTGTTTGACTCGTACGGCGCATACGGCGCTGAGCACAAATAGACCATGTGTCATGGGATTGACGTCGTTCGAGTTCGAACAGATGGGCGTGGCGGGCGGCCCGAATACGCCAACCAGAGTCGCCCTGCTACGCCCCTTTTTCACTGACGGTGGTACACACCCCGTCGCCGGCGACTGCGAAACTGGTGCCCATTGATTGTGGGCGGGGCGTCGCGGTGGCCGCCAACATTGGCGATGGCGAATCGCCAATAGCCAACATTACTAGAATGAAGTACGTTGTGGAAATGACTTCTCAACGAGAGAGCACGGCTGAGATCTTGGACAAAAAAAATGTTTGAAGAGAGCGAAGCTGATGAAATTCTGCGCCAATATTCGGTGAGAGTTGATCTAGAAAATTGACAAGTGATCAGCCAAACAATGAATATGATCAACTAACAGCACGACTAATGAAATATGTATTATAGTAATGATAATAATGAGTTCCTATCTCGAAATGCTCACCCCTAAAGAAGAGGGTAAATGGAAATCAAAAGAAAACATAGTAATTGATGAACTACTCAACTGATGAAGAAAGCAAAATTCACTTTCATAAAAAAGCAATGTTCTGGATTTTCGTAGGCATCTAGTTTTTCCTTCTGAACGACACGTTTACCAAATAGTGCACTGGTGAAGAGGAGGGTAATAGAACCGTCTTAGTTCAAGACAGAAAAGAATAAAGTGGAAGCACGTATAACCCGCACCTTGTTTTGACTTTGCCCGAATCAATGACCACCCTCACTCCTGGAATTGTGAGAGAAGTTTCCGCGATATTCGTAGCTATCACAACCTTACGGTGACCCTGCAAAGTAAAACAGATTTGAGTGAGCTAATAAGCAAAATTCGCAGTCGTCACATCATATCACCCACTAACGATAAGGTTGGAGGCAGTACTGATGCTACACAATAAATAAAATTATAAAATGTGATGTATATAATTGAAGAAAAATCTTGACCCTAATCCCAACACTCATTTAGAGCAGATGTTTAAATCGTATATCGTAGACTTTGTTCCTACATCCAGACTGCGTCGCTGCAGCGCAAGTCCTTCAAAGGGCGGGATGGCACAGACCACATCCCATGAGACCTTGAAGCAAGCTTGAGTAAACTCCTGGTAGACAACAATTTTTTTACGCCCAATCCTGTTAAGCAAGGCGTCGCTCTTGGTCAGATTACCATTAATACAGAATTCCCCGAGGGTGTAGAAATAGAAATGCTTTTGGAAGACCCATGAATTATACGATGAATTATATTAAATTATGAATTATATGAGGAATACACCATGAATGAACCCTGTCTTACTGAATTGCGAGAAATTCTAACGCTAGTAGGGACCAAAAAATCACCATCATTTTACACAAATGGCACCTTTCAGTCGTTCCCCGATTTTTATGGGATCGCTGGAATTATCAGGTTGTTACATAAGCTTCCTCCGTTTTGTAATTTTTGACAAAAAAAGCTTTATAAAAAATGAGTAGCCATGGGTACCACTTGAGGTATGCGCCACAACAGTCGTTGGCCTTCTGCCGTTTTTACAGCAGAAGTTCGACACCGCTGCTCTGGAATTCTGTGAACTACAAGGCAAAGAAGGGAGCCGGGTAGTGCTGGAGGTCACAGACAGGCAAATCGGTTCTCGCACAGTAGACATTCTTGTGATTCCTTAACCTGCACACGGTTAGAGCAGGATTTGTGCTACATAACGTAAAGTTGAGATAGTGTATACGAGTTTTCAGGCTGCATAATGTATGGAGTAGGGTTATCACTATGTGGTGCTATGCGGCCCACACCGTCAGGTGCTGTGCGGCCCACAGATGGCCGATCGCGACGGTGCTGTGCGGCCTACAGATGCCCAATCGCGACGGTGTTGAGCGGCTCACAGATGACCGATAGCGATGGCCCACGTCATCCCCACGACGTAGGTGGCCAAGAGATGGGCTCCGCAACACCGAGGCCAATGGGTAGCTGTGGTGTCTAAGCGGCCCTCCCGCTTAGATACCACCACCCTTTCTGAATACTCCCTAACCCCCTCTGTTAAATTTACAAAGGGTGCACCGATGGTGCGGGTGCGGGCGGGCGCACCGTGCAGGCACTCATTAGTGTTGGAAACGCCAGGATATGCGTCAGCGCCCAGTACTGCGGAAAACACCGAGATACGAGATCACCAATGGAGAAGGGCTGTGCTGGCGGGCAGTAGTGTGAAGAACGCCAAGGATATGCGTCCACCGATACAAAAAGGTGCCTCAGCCCCAGAACTGTGGAAAACCCAAGGATGTGGGTCCACCGATGGAGAAAGGTGAGTCAGCGCTCAGCATTGTGAGAGATCTTTGGGAGGGTGCGCCAGAGCTCAATAGCGTAGACAAGACCAGGCCGCGGGATTTGTCGAAGGAGTGCGAGTGCGTTTCAGCTCAATAGTGTAGGAAACATCCAGATACGGTAAAGAAATGCTGTGATGGAGAACGGGGAGGAAATTATTGTACCGGAGAGTAAATTTACGTGACGATATGTGATGAAGAATTTTCTATCAGGGTTACTATCAAGATTGGAAGCCTGACGTTAGCTGGGCTTCCAAATAGGCAGAATATACCGATTTCATAGGTGGTGTTTTGTATTTGAGCACAGTTAATGGCTTCCGCTTGTTTCCTAATTTTCTACGGCCCCAAAAGTGTGAATACTTTACACGTACCTCAAGTGGCTGCCCCGCTTGGTTTTAAAGCAATCAGGGAAAGTTGCATACTGTCAGGAAGAGCAAATCTCCCTCTATTTCCCAGGAACCTCGAATCTGAGAAGGCTTCACTATTATGCTCGAGATGGGACGCGGCGCGGTCCCTACTTTTACGAGTCTGAATTTTTTTCCAGAACTCTGGCACACAATTCTGAGAACTTTGTGCAATCTATGCAACAAGTCTATGTAACAACATCCACCCCACCAAAAGTGAAGGTTTCCGATAGGCTTGGCCGAAAGGTGAAAGCCGAAAGGTTGGGTGAGACTCATTCTCAGGGTATTCCACCTATGACTGAGGTCACGAGATGATTTCGCAAGAATTTGGCTAGCCTCATGCAACGTTATGGTCTAATCGTGACTTCAGCATTTGCAATTACCGAACCGTTATTAGAAGCTTCCAAAAAACAGCAGAAATTTCTGCTACAACCTAATAGTACAGCAAATGCTTGATGTGACAATAATATGTTTTGATATGTGCCACTTCCCTTGACCTTGTCACAATGATGAAAATCTACAATGATGAGAATCTAAGTGTAACCATCCGAAGTGCGCTGCGCAAACGCATCGCACGCTACAATTTTGAGAGTGCTGACATACTGTTGAGAAGAACAAAAATGTTAACAACTCCAGGGTAATCTGCTTAACTTTCATAAACATACCTCTGGAGGCGGCTCAAACGCTTTCATTTGTGATGTAGCGCTCATTGCAGCGAACAACGGAACAGGGTAGATAGGTGCCGTGAAATGCTTATTCAATTCACGTAGTTTTCTCGCTACAGTTTCAATTTCTTCACGCCCCGTGAGGAAGACGAGGAAGTGGTCGCTAAAGGCAAAGCTTTAATTTACAGGCGGTAATACAGCATGACAGAATTTTTTGTTTCGGTCAAAGATCAGGTGCGGATATTTCGACACTGCTCGCTTGTTAGCAACGAAAGCCAAAAGATGGGCCCTAAATGGGGGAAGACTGGTCCAACGATACTATAAGAGTGCGCCGGAGTCCAAAGTGGGGGTGGGGGACGAGTTCAGCGATATGATAAGGGTGCGCCGGCGTCTAAAGGTGGGCAGAGACAGGTCCGGCGATATGATAATCTTTTGGACTGAATAAGTTACATTCAAACTTTCCTAGCCCTCAGGGCCAATCGAGGAGAATTCCTTTACGGAAATAAGAGAATGCTACCCCTAACGGATTTGAGTTTTCAGGAGATCGCTGGCACTGCAGGGGATGATATAGATTCGTATCCACCAAAAGGATTTCAGGGATTTGTTCGCATACACTGCAAAGTATATGGAAACGAAACCCTGAAAACCTTTTGGGAGATACTGTACAGTATGAGAGCGACGCGAGCATCAATAGAAGTCTGGAAGTCCGGTGTTGGCCGGAAGGCCAGACTGGTACTCTACCAAATGATAACTCGCTCGCCCACTTTCGTTAGTTCTTTGCTGAGTTATGGTTTCTAGATATCATCACTACCAGGATGTCCGGGAACTTTCGACCCAACATAACAATTTTGACTACTTGAATAATTTGAAAGAATGTTTCAGAATAGAACAGAAGTCTTTTGCAGCGCAACTGTAGAATGAAGCACTGGTAGAAAAATACAGATTTTCAAATCCAGCATTTGCGAAGAGGGTGAAGAACCAAAAGTTGGGACCGAATATGCTCGCCATTGAACCCATACATAGCCTTGATACTGGAAAAAGAATCTAAATTCTCACCTAATCGGTTCTTCTTGATGGAGATCCTTGATGCAAACGAGGGTGTTGTACACGTAGTCGGCGTTTTCAGGATTCAGTTCAGCATGAAAAATCTGAAAAAAAAAATCAATAAAAAAAAACTGTCAAACTTGCAGCAATATAGAGGACCGCAGAATTTTCGAAATTTTTTTTTGACTGAAAATTTTCCTGGTGAAAATCGAAGATTTTTCGGATTTTCCGCCCAAGCTCGGCTTAAGTAGGATACGGGAGGCTCAGTAGTATTAAATATGTGCAGAATATATAAATACCAGCCTGATCGTCCGGCTAATGCCGGACTCCCAGGCTTCTTTTCTTGCTCGCTTCGCTCGCGTTGCCTGTACATGACATCATTCTCACGCCATGCAGATCATCCCATATTTGTCAAAACTCCTGCTTCTCGCAACCTCATGCGTTGTGGCTCTTAAGCTTTGCAACAGTAGGGTGTCATCTTTCAACTTTGTTTAGGACCGTTGGACCTGGCTGCAAACGCTTCTCCACCTGTGAGCGCTGGCACAGCTTTATCCCACCGTTCGACCCGTCTCCAGGTATTTCCCCACTTTTGGACGACGCCGCACCCTTATCAAACCGTTGAATCCGTCTCCAGGCGTTTCCCCACTTTTGGACGCCGGCGCACCCTTACCACACTGTTGGACCCGTCCACAGGCGTTTCCCAACTTCTGGGCGACGCCGCGCCCTTATCATTCCGTTGAATCCATCTCCAGGTGTATCCCCACTTTTGGATGCCGGCGCACCCTTATCACAGCGTGGGACCCATCTCGATTCATCCTTCCTGTCTCCCGCCCTTCTGTTTCCCCCGCTTGTCTCTGGAACATACCCACCCACATTTTACCTTGCATATGCCCTGATAAACAGAGTACAATAAACACCAAGACTCATTCATTTTGATTGTGGGGTAAACAACTTGTGGTCTTCCAAGCGATGAAAGGTGTACCGAAACACCTGTAAATCGAGGTAAGGGTCAAAATTTGCAACCTTTCCGTACATAACTGGACGCGCTGAACACGATGGTGCAGTTCGTTTTTGACGATAATGGCTGGTTCTCGTGTGTGTGCACACACACACACACACACACACACACACACACACACACACACACACACACACACACACACACACACACA